>VZSZ01006159.1:40032-57112 GCA_013398815.1 Ibidorhyncha struthersii | reverse complement strand
GTCCAGGAGGGTTTTGAATGTCTCCAGAGCAGGAGACTCCACCATCTCTCTGGGCAGCCTGTTCCAGTGTTCTGCCACCCTCAAAGTCAAGAAGTTCCTCCTCTTGTTAAGATGGAACTTCCTGTGTTCAAATTTGTGCCCTTTACTTCTTCTCCTATGTCTGGGCACCACTGAAAAAAGACTGCTCCCATCCCCCTGGCATCCTCCTTACATATGCATATTGACCGCAGTACCAGCATTGTGCTGAGGGGGCTGCATTGTTTAAGTTGGCCCTTGGCTATTATGTTGTTATCTGTCTCCCTGAAACCACTTTTGAGCCAGATATAGCCATCACAACTAGATGCACCCCTTATGACCACCACGGGTGGTTATGGCTTTAGCAGAGTTACTGGAGATAAAGGTCAGGTTGGGGGCCAGGAGGAGCACGCTGTCACACTCACCTTTCTCTGACACTGAAGGAAATTATTTATCCCAGAGGTGTAGATAAATCATACTTCTTAGTGCACCAAACCACACTTATTTTGCACATATTGTACAAAATACTCCAAATCACAAGCCAAAGACAAAGAAGGAGAAAAAAAAAACATAATACAGGGAAGAGATGGAAGAGGAGGATAGGTGTTCAGAATTTCAAGAGGGGGGAATTTTGCTTCTGCAAGTTGTTCTTAAAGGAAATCAGTGTCCATAACCTAGAAATTCTCCACGACTTAAGCATTTGGGCTCAGATTTTCAAAGAAAACTTTGGGTGATCTGGCGCTCAAATCCTACCAACTTGCACATAAGATATTCAGTAAGTTCTCAACAATTCTTAGTGCTATAAGAGACAAGGGATGTTTTGCATATCTGTAAAAATAAGCCTGGATTTCAACATTATTTTTAGCAGAAAACAGAGACAGAAAAAAACCTGTGTATACGGTCCACATATACACAGTCAATGTAGAGGTATGCATCTTCACAGCCTTATGTGGTACTGCTCTGAAGGAAGAAGAAATTCCATAAAAGCAGGTGAAAAAGAGGGAATTGGCCATTTTACGTGTGGTCTTAGACTAGGAGCAATCCCAACAGACTCAGACAGTTCAATCTGAGGCCTTGACAGCTACAGCTAATGAGTTTACAGCTGCTGCACAGCAGTGTGTTCAGGGGCACTCCTGAAGCCAACAAGACAATGCTGGTGACTTATATCTGAAAAGCTGTAGTATCTTTCTGTTGATTGCTAGCTGTTACACCTTAGCTTGGGAAAGAAAATCTGTTAGAGGTTCTTATAAAGCTGATCTGAAATTTAGTTTAAATTGCTCGTTGGCTCCTGCTGAGAAGGGCTGAACTCCATGTGGAGCTCAAACAGGATTTCTGCCTGACTGTGAAGTGACAGCGAGCATCCAGCACTGGGTGAAGGATAAGGTTTGTATCAGATGCTGCAAGAAGGTCTCTCATGTCCCATGCCTTTGGAAAGACTGTGCCCATATTCCTGCCCCACAGGGGGACTTTCCTCCATGAGCGGTCCTGCTGGACCTCTGAACCAACCGTAATGGAAGACCTAAAGCTAACCCCAAGCTCTGTAAAAAACTACACACATAATTAATTTTCTCAACCTGTAAAGTGGAGGCAAAAGAGAAGCTCTTGTGCAAGGGGATAAATTCCCCATGTGTGCCTTATAAATAGAAGAATGTTGCTGGAGTTTCACTGAGTTTGACTCCCTTTCAATCCTTTAGACAAAAAAAAATAGAGTGAAAATCGGAACTTTTCAAACTTATCAAAATATTTCTCTCCTCATCCCCCCAGTGCAGGCATGAAACAACTCTAGAGGCAAGGTCCCTGGGATACTCATTGGAGCACCTTTCTAAAGCCACATTACACTGACACACGCATTTTGCATAAAGTCTTGTCTTTACTGAAAAAATGAAAGGTTTGTCTCTTTTTTCACTGCAGCCAGGACCTCACACTCTTAATTTTGGTATCCCCTGAAAAGCACACTTAGTCTTCTGTTTGGTATATGCTTTAGTCAACTTTTAAGTGTCAATAACATATACTTGTGCCAAAGAACAAGCTGTGATCAGTAACAGCCATGACTTTATATTGGGTCCCCCAAAACTGATTCAGTTACAGTCCAGGCCAGCTGTAATGCCATTAACAACACTGACCTGTGAAAGACAAAGTCACAACAGTCACGCCTTCCATGCATTTTTTACCTGCAGATGAAATGAGTTTGCATGGGATACATCAAACTTTGTGAGTATCAGTTTCTTGAACTGTCTGGATCATGTGTTTAGCTCTGTTATTCCTTTCTCTCTAGCTAATACTATATGAGTACAGCAGCAGTGGAGGGAGAGGGTAGAGCCTTATCCCCACTCACCATTTTTTCACTCTCCAGGAGAAAGAACAAAGAGGTGAAGGAACCGTGAGGCAGGATTTTACAGGAAGAGCTATGCTGGGTCTAAGCTGTATGTGCCGTTCTAAAATCTGCTTGTTCCACCTATAACACCCAGAAAACAGGAGAGGAAACAAAGGCAGAAAAGCATTATTTTCTAGTTCCACAGTTACTGGTGAGGATCATGTGTTCTTATTTCACATGATCCAGTTTATGGGAGCCAAAAGGATGCCCAGAGAGTTCCTCATGAAAAAAAGGCTCAATGTAACAGTAACACTTGTTACTATTTATTTAAGACTGGTGAGCTAAAATAAGCACTTAACCTGTGCTGATACTAAAAGTGCCTTGTCTTTACTAAGATAGTATCTTCCGTAGGTCCCTCTCCAAGATGCACACCCCTTTTTGGACATGATTTCTTTCAGGGCTGGTGCAGTTTACTACTAACCTTGTACATGAGGCCCAATGGCATCATTTAGCTTTCAGATTTTACATTTATAAACCATACATTTATAAACATTATAAACCAAAAATATCCTCCAGCCATCGGATCTCCCTCAGTTACATGCAAAATAGCCGAGATATTATTTAATCTCAGGTGTGATCAATGGGAAAAAAACATGGCTGTAGGATGTTCCCTTTCTTCCTCAAATGCTCTATTGTTGCTTGTTTTTAGTTAGACTAAAAAGTTTTCTGGTGCTACAATAAACAAAGAGACCTGTGATGTAAAATAAAAAATTAAAAAAAAAAAAAAGGACTTGCATAACATTTAGTTCAAGTGCAAGCATGTAGCTCCCAATATACTCTGGAGACACACAGTGTTTCAGTTTGCAGCATGCAAAGTCCAGTCAGAAGCTCGGTAATCAGCAGTGGATGAACTCCCCATATCCAAGACATGAGGCCAGGGATACGCTTTCCTGGTGTAGCGTCGCCTGGGACACTGAATCAGAAAGAAGAAATTAGAGCAACTCCTTGCCACCAGTGCTTGCACTAAACCAAGCTTTACAAAAGAGAGCTTGCAGCTATATTTTATTACATGTAATCAGCAGCCCTGACAGGACCAGAAATGTTTGTCCAAATGAGAGGAGAATATACCATAAAAAGGTCGGGGAGGAGAGAGAAATGTGCTCCTAACACCGTTTTTGGGTACTACTCCAGCACCTGCATTAACAACTGAGACTTGCTATTGACAGAGACACAGAAATAATTAAAGGACAGGCAATGTCACACCTCCATAGAGAACCACCCCTACCATGATGTTGCTTCATTCGTATTGTTTGTGTTACGGTAAATGGAGGATGTCCGAAAGGTTACCGGGGTCCCACTGAGTGCAGTAATACACACGAATAAAGTCTTCCACAGACCACTCACCCAGGGGTTGCCACATACAAAAAGAAAAAACCTCTTCAGTTTCCACTAGTTCTCCAGTAGCCGGGGCAGATCCCAAAGCCCTGGAAGTTGAGGGGCCCTGGGCTTCTTCCTCCACCGCGTAATATGTTCTTGCTTTCTCACTCTGGGAGAAAAAGGTAAAAAGCTAGTGTTTTTCCACTTAAAGAGGCACAGCACAGGAAGAGTTAAAATAAGAAAGCCTGAATGTTTAATCTGCCAGAAACATATGAGAAGAGCAATCAAATCTGGGATAAGTAGCTCCGAATGAGGTATGCCTGATTGCTTTAGGCCGTGCTGTTTGTCAGTCTTTTAAAATTCAAGTCATTACCAGATGCTGATCTGCTATAATATTGTGATATTTTATCTGATTACACTTACCTGATTGTGCCATATCTGCTATTTGCCTTCCCATTTTTCCATGTATATTAAATGCAGGTGGTTTTATTATTCAGAGAGCTAGAAAGTGTTGACTGCTCTGAATATAAATGGGGATATTATATCATTACCTTGCTCTGAAAGCAGAGCCATTCAGTGTGTAAATCATATGCAAGGTACCTAGTGGAGACACAATAAACCATAATGTCTTGAGAGAGAAAGCAATGAGGAAGGGATAAGGAGATAAAAATTTAAGGCATTGTTAAAGAAGGATAATCTTCATAATCCTATTTAGTTCTTTCAAATCACCGTTTGTTGATAATATAACCTTTATATTCAAAACTTTTTTTAAGTTCATTAAGTATCTCTTGGTGAAGTTATTGTCACATGGAACATTGTCAATAATGGGGCTGAATAAAAAGCAAGATCACCAGCCAGCCAAGCATTTTCGTTGCTTTCAAAAGGATGCAGAAGCGACCCACACATTTCTGCAAAAAGCTCTGTGGACCCTTCCTCTCCTCACCACAAGGCTTAGTGTGGTTACAGAACTTCAGGATTCCCTGGAGAAATGTGCAGGAATCACTTACAGCATATCTGAACAGCAGATAAAGGTAGCAGGGCAAAGAGACTTCATCTGAGATCAATATGCAGATATAATAATCTGGGACCTCGCCTTGCTTGCAAGCAAAATTCCTTGAGGATTTCAACATGATAAATTGAGCACATGATAAATCCCACTGCGAGGATGCTTAGAAATTTTGCTAAATCACGGAAAGGCTGAGACTGGAGGCACATCTGGAGATCACCTAGCCCAGCTCCCATGCTGAGCAGGTTGCTCAGGAGGGTGTGCAGTTGGGTTTTGGATATCTCCAGGGATGGAGACTCCACAACCTCTCTGGGAAGCCTATTCCTGTGCTCAAATACACACACAGTAAAAAGTGTTTTCTTATGTTTAGATGGACTTTCCTGTCTTTCAGTTTGTGCTGATTGCCTCTTGTCCTGTCACTGGGCACCTCTGAGGAGAGTTTGGTTCCATCTTCTTTACTTCCACGATGAGGTATTGATAAGGTCACCCCTGAGCCTTCTCTTCTCCAAGCCAAACAGTCCCAGCATTCTCAGACTGTCCCCATCAGAGAGATGCTCCAATCCTTCCACCATCTTTGTGGCTCTGCTCTGGTCTTGCTACAGTATGTCCATGCCCCTCTGTTACTGGGAGCCCAGGACTGGGTGCAGCACTCCAGATGTAGTCATCTCTAGATGTTATTCCTGTCCTTTGGCTGTTTTAGTGTACCATCTTGTGATCCTGCTCAACCTCCAACAGCCCTGACCTGACAGATGCAGGTAAATGCTCAACAAACAAGTAAAAGTATAGAATAGGTAATGCTTCCCCACTTGTCATTGGATGGTTACACTCAAAGAGTTATGGTCTCGACCTCCAAGTGAAGACCAGTGACAAGAGATGTTCCTCAGCCATCAGTACTGGGGCCAATGCTGTCTAAGTTCTTTGTCAGCGACATGGGCAGTGGGATTCAGTGCACCCTCAGCAAGTTTGCCGACACGCTGGAAGGAAGGGATGCCAACCAGAGGGACCTGGGCACACTGGAGAGGTGGGCTTATGAGAATCTCATGAAATTCAAAAAGGCCAAGTGCAAGTTCCTGCACGCAGGTCAGAGCAATCCCAAGCACAATTGCTGGTGGGGAATGGATTGAGAACTGTCCTGAGGAGAAGGACCTGGGGGTGTTGGTGGATTAGAAGCTCAACATGAGCCAGTAATGTGCACCCACAGCCCAGAAGGCCAACTGCACCCTGGGCTACATCAAAGGAAGCATGGTCAGCAGGGCAAGGGAGGTGATTCTGCTCCTCTACTCTGCTTTCATGAGACCGCACCTAGAATACCACATCCAGCTCTGGACACGGACATGGACATGGACTTGTTGGGGTGAGTCCAGGGGAGGTCCATGAAGATGATCAGAGGACTGGAGCACCTCTCTGAAGACAGGTAGAGAGAGTTGGGGTTGTTGAGCCTGGAGAAGAGAAGGCTCTGGGGAGACCTTACAGCAGCCTTCCAGTACTTAAAAGGGGCCTACAGGAAAGATGAGGAGGGACTCTTGATCAGGGAGTGTAGTGATAGGGTGAGGGGTAATGGTTTTAAACTGAAAGAGCGTAGAATTAGATTAGATATTAGAAAGAAATTCCTTAGTGTGAGGGTCATGAGGCACTGGAACAGCTTGCCCAGAGAAAGTGTGGATGCCCCATCCCTGGAGGTGTTAAAGGCCAGGCTGGATGGGGCTTTGAGCAACCTGGTCTCGTGGAAGGTGTCCCGGCCCATGGATCTCAAGTACCTCAAACAGGCTACAGCACAAAGCAACCCTGACACACCTCTGTTTACAGGAATGATTTCAGACAGCATGACTAGGAGTCCAGAGGGAGATGGTGTTGGTCAAATGAACAAAAAAGAAGTAAAGCAAGATAACCTTATGTAGACACTGGTAGGAGGTGGAGGGGAGCAGAGTGAAAAAAGAAAAGAAAAAAATGGAGGGGAAGGAGTTGTCAATCCGAGAGCCATGGATGAGTTGCTGAAAGACCCAGATTTTCAAGAAGAAAAACAAGCAAATATAAAAAAATGAACATGGGAGAAAGAGCCACAAATATTGAAGGCTAGTTTAAGCTTGCAGGGGAAAGTGGAAGGGCAATGAAACAAAAGCAAAGATTAGCAGAAGATGACAGAATTGAGTAAAGCTGGTTTGAAATCTGAACTGAGGAAAGGGACCACAACATATAGTGTCAAGCTCTGAAGTGTGGCTTTCATACAAGTGCACAGGCAGTCCAATTAAACCAGAGGTAAAAGTAAAATGCACCTTCAGCACACAGGAACAAAGAAAACTGTGAGAAGGAAAAAGAAACATAGGCATAGCCTTCAAAGTAGTGGTAAAAGCCAGATGGACAAACCGCTGCCTTAAATGCCTCTCTCTTGAATCTTCACTGATTTTATCTGCCCAGATGATTTTCAGCACAGGGTAACAACCTAATAACATTGATACACAAGTCTGGGCACTAAGGGAATTATTGCCAAGCTGGAACATGTGTGATTTTGTCATGAATATCACAAAATGTGTTGTTCATAAAGCCTCTGCTCACAGAGCCATGTGACACAGGGAAATTCTTGTTTTGTGTTGATATTTCAAAAGTAAGCTTTTCACCTTCCCATTTATGGAGAAAATATTGAAGACATCAGCCCAAGGTTAAAAAAGCAGAAAGCAAATAAAAAGAACATCTTTAAAAAATGGACACATTTTAAAGAACATCACTTTCAAGATTTTGGAAACCGTGATTCATCATGCTTGAGCTCAGCTTCATTTCTTTTTCAAATCTCCTGGGCAGAAAAGCTAACAAGTGCCACACTGCTTTTTCAAGTTAAAAAGCTGTCTTACCAATCACCATCTCATATGTATAAAGCTGATAAACAGAAGAAAAAGGAGAAAAAAAAAATATGCAGGAAGTTCCAAAACTTCAAGACTCATGGTTAAAAAGAAAGGTCTTGGTTCAACTTCTGTGTGCAAAACACTTGTCAGTAGCGCTGAACTAGGGGATTTCTAGAACTTTTTGTTTCCTTGTATTAGCAGTTCTTCAGAGAAGGTACGCTGGTTTTGCTCTGCTTTCAAAAAGCAACTGGTTCCACCAGCACAGAGGTTCATATCTGTGTCTCCTTGGTTCTTACACCAAACAGAGGATGTAAAGATTAAATATGATCAAAAAACTGAAGATCTTTTTTCCTATTATTCAACTTCTAAGATTAGGGGATAAAAATTTGTTTGGAGAAAAGACAAACTTTTACAGAGACTGAATGGCAGAGTCAAAAGTGAAAGACAGTGCTGTAAATTTTCAAAAGCACACAGATATTCAGGGAAAAGTAACTGTGTCAAGCTTGGTTTTACTTAAAGCCTCCCTTGTATAGTTTTTTAGAGGGACTAGTTACTATGCTTGTGAAAGCTGGAAATTATGCTAAATGTAGAGGACCTGCAAACACCAGTTAAAGCAGAATAAAGTCAAGTCTCTTCAAGAGACTAGAAAGACAGGTTGATAAAAATAACAGAATTGAGCCATTTTCCCAAGATATCCATGTAGTACCATAGATACCTCCTTATACGCTGTATTTCTGCAGGGCAGCACACCCAGGGTCACAGGCTTTCCTGGGCTGCAAATGTGCAGCCACAAATACCTGAGAAGCCACCTCAGTTAATCAGTCATGGGTGGACTGATATCAGACTTATCAGTAGAAGAAGACATTTGACTTCTGTTGGTTTTGGATCCTGCTCTCAACAATTATTTCTCTTGGTGTATAAGGAGGTGGGAAGAGGAAGCTGGACATTTCTCAAATGACTGTGACAGGAGCAAAAGAGTTTGTTGATTCATATTCCTGTTAGTACGTAATCATTGGCTTTCCCCTGGACCCAATATGCTTCTTAGGCATGGTCATGAATAAATGCCACGTGGTCCAGCCAGGAGTCACTGAATATAAATAAAGCAAAAGGAAAATAAAGCAAAAGTCAAAAAATCACCTTTGCTAGAGTGCTGCAGGGGCTGGGGGCTGTTGGGCACAAGAGCACTGGGGCCTCCCTGGCAGTGGCAGGGCAGGACCTGGCAGCCAGGACCATCCCACCACCCCACCAGGGAACACAGCAGCCAGGGGGCAACAGGGACAGTGCCAGCCTCGGGCATCGGGCACCTCCCTGGGGACAGTGATGGGAGAGGTTGGGTTAGGACACCAGCGTGTGGGTTGGGTTCAGGATCAGGCCTGGTGAGGGGACTCAGGGTCAGTCACAGCCTGAGGACTGGAGTTTGAAGTCAACTCATTTGAGAAAATTATATCAGAAACAAAAGAGCTCGCACACTTTTTGTCTTTCTCCTGCATTTTTTTATATGCTAATTCCTGTAATACTTCTGCTAAAAATACAACTTTGTTTTGATTGTTAATGTGTAAGGAGCATCACCATGACTAGAGCCTGCGTAGTCGTTCAGTGAATCCTGCAGTGGTACAATAAAGCCTCTTGGGCATAGCATTGCAAGGGATGGATGGGCTCTCTGTCAATGAACGCTCAGGTTCATTGCCGTGAATCGCCTAAATCCCATGTTCCACTGCCCTCACCAGGATTGACTCAGAGCTGCCTAACGCACAGCCTGTGCTTGCAGCCAGCTTGCCCTGGCTATTGGCTGATGAAAGGTCCCCATCCCTGCAGCAGGGCTGGCCACTGCCGGTGTAACACCTCTGTAGGTCATTCAATATCTGAGGGTCCCCGCCACCTGCCTGCTCTTCTCCCCATTTTTCTCTTCCCGTTGTTACTTCCGTTTCCACTGCTGACCTTTTTTGGTTAATGAGAAAGCTCCTTCAATTCCTTCAAGAGACACCTTCAGACTCTGCCATGCAAATTTTACCAAGACTTGACCTGGTTACTGCATGGCTGGGAGTGTCACTTTCCAAAGATCTCAGTGACCTCAGAGTTTTCACAATAGTGACTTTGTGGTTTTATCACTCAGGTCACCCTAGCGAGGAATTAGTTCAGGAACTTTACCCATACTTTAGCAACTTGTTATGTTACAGAAACGATACATGCAAGAAATGGACTAACTCCTCCATTAAAAGCTGTCATCAGGTAAGACAGATGCATGTACATGTTCCATGAAGTACATGTGTATTAATAGAGTTTTGCAGATGTTAGGACATAGTGTCGTGGGCTTTTTGTCCCAGCGGAAGTGTCAGTTTAAGGAGTTCCTGCCCCAGATGTTGGGTCTTATTCTTTTCCCTGTGCTGCCGCTCAGTTACACTGACACAAGTGTTCAGTGAGGCTATACAGTTAGCAGCACCGGGGTTAAAAGCAACCCTGTCAAAAGGGAAAATCTCGTGTACCCCAAAAGGCCCTTAGCTCACTGATGAGTTTAACACGCCTGCTGCAGTGTGCTGAGCCCAGAGTTTCAGGTGGGGGTGATGCTTGAGAGCAGCAGAAGGGCCTCAGCCACCGCTGTGCCCGGGGAGCAGGCCCACCTGGAGCTCTGCCGCAGGGTTACATTAACCTAAGTCTCTACTCCAGGGGAGAAATTCATCTTCTCAGAAAGGCTTCAGCACTGGTTTTATCTTTCATTAGCTCTTAAAAATTAATCATGAAATTGTGTGTCAAAAAATCACTTTATTTCTAAAGAAAGACATCCTGCTTTGCCCACGTCCTCCCATCAAAAATATATAAGCAAACTTCATTCCTGCCCTTAGTTAGAATTTTTACACTTACAAATGTAGTAATTAAAATGTTCACCAAGTCCCTTGAAATGCCTTGTCTATTCTCCCCTCTCACCCCACTACTACAGCTATACAGAGACTCAGATTAAGCAGCTAGGGAAGAACAGAATCCAGCATGGAACCTACAATGCCCACTGACTCCCTGAGCAGAAGGCAGGGATTCAGAAGAGAACCCTATTTCCTAAAAAGCCTTTAGTTCAGGTACACTCATTAAATGAGTCCATTCAGCCTTCACGTACGCTGGAAGTAGCTTTTCATGGAATAAAAACATTTAGTTGACAAAAATGTTGAGAACCACTGATTTCATCAATACTTTCCATGATTTATTTCTGACTTTTCTTCCAAGAATTTCTGTGCAGAGACCTCATCCTTCCAGTCTCCCATATTGTTTTCCAGTTATTCCTTTCCCAAAGATAGCCTTTTTTATCTCCACCTGCTGGTAAAAAAAAAGACAGAGAGGCTTCTTATTTATGTATGTACATAGATAGATGTTGCATACATATGCACACACAGGAAATAGTAACAGGGTGCTTTTACTGCTATTTATTCACATGGAAACAGTCTACTATACATGATAAAACCTTCACAAGCCAACAGTTTTGCTGCACTTCTGAGTCAGAAAATCTTGCAGCCCTGCAATACCAGCAGGCCTAAAATTTGACAAAAGAAATCACCCCTCAATTAAATTTTGCAGTAGGACTAGCATACAAATTTAGGCAGTCTAATAAACTATTTAGAGAGCTGTTCCTATTCCTTTCCAGATGGTCGCTGCAAATCATATCCAGATATGACAGCAGTGCGTTCATTAGCAGTGTTAGCAAAATAAATATTTTCAATAACAAAAATACATCAAATGAAAAGGAAATATTGAGCCAGAGCATTGCACGGTATAAACAGACACAACACAGTTCAGGCAATTCTTTTATTTTTATTTAATAATATAAAAATGCATGTTACACATACAGGATGGAGAATGATTTGGTCTCCTGTGGAATAAGAGGACATGCTACAGTGGGGTGACATAATAAAAAGACTCTAATGTGGAGCATGCAGTTCTTCAAAAAGAAGGGTGTTGAGCTGCTGTAGACACTCCCTCTCACTTTTCCATTCTTTACCAGTAGCAATGTAGACCCTTCAATAATGAAGAGATTTTTAATATTATTCATTACTTATGCACTTCATAATCATCTTTTCTCTTAGCTTGGAACTTTGCATCATCTGGGTACAGAAACATTTTTTGAACACTGTCGAGTCATATATCTACTGCAGAAAGACTTTCTATACTCAATTTTGAGAAAACCTCTGTTGCCCTAAAAACTTATGAAAGTATATTTTTCCAAAAGTGAATGCATATTGGATTTTGTGAGTTTTGTTTTAAGGCCAATGTTACATCGAAACACCAAGAAATCAGATTACCAGCTCCCTTGGATTTAATAACTTGGGTCAAAAAACAACCAATTCTCTGTATAAAATAATATATCCTCCTTCTTTCTCTTCAAAATATATATAAAGCACCTCTTCAATACTTTTTTCCCCACAGACCAAAAAATATGTTAACAACCTCTAGTAACTGCCAATAAAACACTTGTTGGCTGTGAACAACACAAATCCTTGCTGTTCTCATTAACTGAGGGAAAGAGTGGGCTCATTAAAACTAGGCTGTGCTTCGCAAGCAGAGAAGGAAGAGAGAACTGATATGAAAGGGGCAGGGTCAGGAAAAGTGTCTGGCAGGTAAGGATGCTGTTCGTAGTTGTCTTCCTTCATATAAGCCCCGGGATTAGCCCAAGAACTGGCTGTACTTTTAAAGACAAAAGATATTTTTAGTTATCTGGGAAGGCATGTAGGGTGGTCCAAGAGAGCAAAACACTGCTAGCCAAAACCTGAACAGGGGGGGCTGAGCCACAGCTTAAACCCAGAGAGACAGGAGCAAGGAGGCATGATAAACAGGTGCAGGAACAGTACAAAAAGAAAAAATAATTTGAACACGAGTGCAGAGACAACTGCCCTGTGAAGGTGCATGAGTTCTGTCTTTATGAAAACCTCATTAGTATTTACTGTAACGACACTACAACTCTAGCCTTGGAAGTAAGTCTGCAGGACCAGAATTAATGTGCTGGACCAAGAGGTTTTATAGATTATCAGAGTTTTCCATAAGAGAGTGAGGGTTTTCTCCCATAGGTATGAAAGAGGTACCTCTACCAGTACCAAACACTAGACTGGGAGCAGAGCAAGAGATCATGCAAGGAACAGTGAAGAGGATGGCTGATGCCCATTTTGTTGGGAAAATAAGAGTAAGATGGGAACCTTAAGCCTGACTCAGAGCACCCACTAAAAAAGATAGTCACTCTAACAGTCATCATGACAATGCTGGAGCAACTTTGTGACCTGAACTTCAAATCTTTATGCCTCAGTAGCCCACCTCAGTAAAGGAGATCATAGGATTGTCCTGCTGCACAGGGCAGTTGGTTAGGATTCTCATTCATTTTAAATTAAAAGGCTGAAATTAGGTAGAATTAGTTTTTTCACCATTGGCACCCAAAACTATGATAACAGAGCTGATAAAAATGTTGGGGATCCCACATCCAGGACAGCCGTAATTCATAACGTGGGACGCTGCTGCAGGAGGAGGTGCCTGAGCAGTAAAACCAAGACATTATCAAGCAGTGGAGAAAGATGTACTCTCTAGTGGTCATGAGTGCTAATGTTAATAAAACGATCTTTCTAGTCCAGAGGGACCAGGTTCAGCAGGAGAAAGGGTCCACCAGGACTCCCATGCGCTTGGTGCAGGAACAGTGTGCAGCCCTGTCCCAGGCCTTGGTAGTGATGTCGGTGAGGCCAGGGGCAGCTCTGGGGACAATATTGTGTGTCCTGGTGGGCAGTCAGCTGAGCAGGGCCAGAGAGCCTGGAGATAACAAAAAGCTTTTTCCCCATGAGGACAGCTGGGCCGTGGGGGACAGCCCAGGGACATGGCACCATGTCCCTCCTTGGAGGGGTTCTATCCCCCATGGGATAACTCCCTGAGCCCTGGTCTGACCCCATGGCTGAGCCTGATCTCGGCAGAGGCTTGGAGGGGACACTACTCAAGGTCCCTGCTGGCCTGAAGTATATTATGATGATCCAATGGTCTCAGCTCAAGGAGGACATCAGAATGCTGAAGAGGATTCCTGGAAGACCTAATTAAGGATGAATTAAGTAACTGGAAAAGGTACAGTGAAGAGGAAGATTTTAAGGATCTCAATCTCTTTACCTCATTAGAAGCAGGTTAGTCGATGCATTGACCAGTGTCCTTAAGTACCACTTAGGAAGCACAAACTTGATACCAGAGGGCCCTTCAGTCTGCCAGGAGGAGGTATAACAGGATGCAATGACTGAGACAAAGAAAGCCTCAGAAAGAAAAAACGTGGACATTTTTTTAAAATTAACATAATTAAGTATTAAATTTGTGGAAATCCTCCAGCCTCAACAGAATGTAAGTAGGCTTAATTATAGTTGGCATTTGGGCCTTTTTTTCTGGGAACCTAGAGCATTAAATAACATTTCTATTTCAAAACAGATCAACACAGGATAGAGTTTTTATGAGCAAAAAAATGAAAGGTGTGTATCAGCCATTGAGAGAATACAAAAATAAAGTGTAGAAAGACAGCGTATGGAGGGAAAGAAATCTAAGTCCAAAGGAAACGTATGGAGTTGCACAGGTGCAAACTATAAGCTGACATTATGTGGAAGATTGAAACAAAAGAGACTTGCACTAATTCAATTCGTTCTGGCTTTCTTGTGATAGCTCTGCAGGGTTAACAAAAACACAGATCATCAGCAAATTAGGCCTTAGGTCTATAACTTTGCACCACATAGTGAGAAGGAAACTTATGTGACGCAGGAACCACCTTTCTGTGTTGAGAAGGTGTTATGCCACTTGTATTGCCATTGGCCATTACCATTAGAGGAGTACGGTTGCTGTCAAGGCATAACAGCAGCACACTCAACTCTGGATGCACATGCAGAGCAGTCCTTTATTGTGTCCCAGACTTAAACCAATGCTGTGCAGGGCAGAACTGTGCTTTACAGTTCCATGACAACTGGATGAAAAGGTAAACCAGGAGGTTAAATAAATGACAGGGACAGATAACAGCCTGCACATGGTTAATATTTATTTCTAAGTAGCACAAACACAACAGAAGACAGCAATTAGTCGAAAATGCACTAACAATACTTGTAGGTGTAAAGCACAGGCATCTGGGAAAAACGGCATAATTAATGACGAATTTCAATAATGCATGAAGGTCTGGTGCTGAGCTAGAAGCAGAAGGTACAGTCAGCACCTGTCCTAATACCATAGGTACACTAAGAATATATTACAAATATTGAGCTTTTGGTGTGATCAGGAGTGTACTCCCGATCAAATCCGATTCACTATTAAAAGACATAGAAAACAACCAGCAAACGTTTGTCTTTGCATTATAGCCTATGTTGGATGCTGCTTTAATTACATTAGGGTGTGTTATTATGGTGAGTGGAGAAAAGAGCTCTGACAAGGGAAACTGTAGAGCTGATCCAAAATAATTAATTCCTAGTAGGTGTGGTTTCTGGTGTGAAAAAGTTTGAGGATGCCTTCCAGGCATTGAAAATGTCTTTCATAACACTTAAGCAGCCAAGTGGCAAGATTCATTATATCTAAAAAGCCTAGTACATTTTTGTTCCCTCTTTTTCATTAATGTTTCCTGTTTCCTAAGTGCTGCATGGATACCTGGTGGGACAGAGGCTGAGCTGCTGTGGACGCCATGCAGTACCATGCCAGTCACGTACCGTGCTATGCAGACGGTCAGGGTAAGGTTCCTAACAAAGAGCTATGCAGCAAGAAGCCTGCCATATGATCCACTGTTGAACTACCACCATCTCCTCTATAAGCATATTCTCCCAGCCGTCCCCATTATCTTTGAGAGAAAATGGTCTTTTGACCAGCTAGGCTCTTCAGACCCAAAATCCTGAAAGGAATCCAGTTAAAGAAATGAGCAGAGTATCAGCACAACGAATGCAGTAACTTCTTTGGTGTGAATTATAGACACAAGTTACAGTAGCCCCACAAATTTCACTCTGGCAGTATCCTTCTAAGGCTACTCCATCATCCTGCTGTTGGACTATGTGATAAAAAGGTCAGAAAAGCTGATTTTTAGTTTTTCTGTTTAGTTTCTTGTTTTCCAGCCTCCACAGCAATGACCCCATGTAAGGTTAGTAAAACCACGCGGATACATTAAGCTACTAGAAAATATTCCAAATGGTGCACTCTTAAAGAACTGACCAATCTGCTTCATAAGTGGGTATGGGTCCAATAGCAAAGAATTTTTGCAAGAACATGGTCAGTATTTATCCTGTTCTTGAATGATGAGTGCTTAGCAGAAGCCTACTAAGATCAGGGACTTTATCCATGATTCAACACCAACAACCCTTTTTCTGCAAAAGTACAAAAACCTTGCCTATCAGCGGTGTTTCCTTCCTGCAAAGTGCACTAAATCAGTGCAAGATGCTTTCTTGATAACTGATTCTGTAGGGATTTTTTTTCTAAGTCAATGAGCAGCCCAAGTTTTGTTTAATTGCTGCATTTTTATTTATATTAATTCAATGCATTTAAAAGGCTGCTGTGGCTAGAATGGAAAGGAGGTTGTTACACTATCAAATATTTCTCCTGTAGGCTGACGAAAAGAAGCTGTCTCTTAACCTGATGGCAATGAAAGACAGCGAATGAATCATTGCTTGAGGAAACCAATTTATTTAGTCACTCTGTGTCGCTGTTATTTATTGCTTGTCAGCACATGCTGTTAGTTCAATTAAATATAAAAACCTGAAGTTCTCTTCCAGCCCTCCCCCACCCCAGTTTTTTAAAAACACACAACAAACAAGAAAAATGACATGAATCTGCAGTGCTAAAGCAGAACCCTTTGGGTTTATTGTGCTTCTCTTGTTTTAATTAAGCTTTGTTTATTAAACTTCTGCAGCTAAGGTATGGGGATTATTAATCTTCTTCAGTAGCTAAAGATGAAAGTTAGCAGAGAAAGAGGACACTATGAAAGTACAGTTTAGAGTTCCCCACTGAGATACACAATAAAAAAATGAAATTAAGTAGCGAGACAAAGTGTTGCTTACAACATTTTATTAATAAAAATATAGGGAGCTGCAAACAGCACACATTTTCTCCTTTTAGCATATAAAGGAATAAAGAATGAAAACTCCTGATTTTCACATATGTGCATGTCTGTCATTTCAAATGTTAGTAGTAAATGTACATACCGTCTCACAATATAATCAGATGTACAAAAAAACTCACGTATGTTTCAGCACTCCCTTTCCCCCTGCATCCATGTCCTTTGTGTAAGACAGGATGATGGTAGATAACAGAATGTTTGTTCCTCATGAGATGATTCACTTGTTCTTTGCTTAATGATACAATTAACGTGAAAAGCCTTCCTTATAAATATAAAGATAAAACATAAAATAAATAATATAAATATAAAATCTACTGGTCCATAGAAAATTTGACATCTGGAGATTTGCTCGGTACATATCATTGCTAAAGTAATGGTAAATTAAAATTACTATACCCAAGACCTTTTTCCAACATTAAAGGGATAGTCTGAATTGCAATTCTAACCAGGTTTTCATGTTGACCATG
>VZSZ01006159.1:21171-40010 GCA_013398815.1 Ibidorhyncha struthersii | reverse complement strand
TCAAAACACTGCCTGCTGATTCCTGACCCTGATTCCAGCTGTTGGAATAATAATACATACTTATGTATGGCAGCTTTAGGAGCTGCCGTTCTGCACTGACCACAGCTCTCACTTCAGTTAAGTTCATTCCCTTTGGCCTGTTGATACTTAGTGAACAATACTGGCAACACTACCTTTTTCTGCAGCAAGTGGAGGTATATTTAGGGGCCCAGTGGCTCCCTGTTCTCCCTCTCTGTTTTTTATGGCTTGGCTTCCCCTTACAAATGTCAGTGTTAATTTGGGGCTGTGGCAGTGAAGTAATGTATTTTCAAAAACTGGTCCACTAAAAAAAGCGTTTCAGTCATTCGCATCTTTGACACGTCCTACTTTTTGTGAGACAACAAAAATCTTAGAAAACTTCATTTATCAGCTCTCAGCCAGCCAATGTTTTTATTAAAACACCCCCACATAGCAAAATTGCACGGAACATGATTCACCAGACTGGAATGACCCTGGCCTGCAAACAGACATAGATGCCTGCAGAGCCTCATTATTCTTGCAACAGGACTAAGATTTACCAACTGGAGATTTAGTAAAACCATGATCTACCATTTCCTGTATCAGTTTATTTCACCAAACGAGTAATTTACTGATTATAAACATCATCATGCCAAGACATGCATAGAGGCACACTCTTAAAACAATGAAAGCATAGAAATTATTTCAATGGTCTCTCCAGCAAAGTAGATACAACTGTTGTATTTTTGAAAAGAATATGCAGATTAGTTAGTGAAACAATTGATGAAGCTTTAGTATTATGTGACCTGGCCCCAATATTTGGCAAGAAGAGACATATTTGAATGGTGAAAATGTTACCTAAATCCTGATACTGTAGAATACCACTTCTGTTAGTGGCTTCTAGCTCTTCAGAGGTGCCCACACCATAGGAAAGAATAGGCTCAGGAATTTAAGGGGAACATAAGACTGTCTAAACAGGGCCCTACTATGGTAGATACTACCTATTTTAACTTCCTGGCAACAATATTAATAGCTGTAAGGCATTTTACTACAAAGATAAATTCAATAAGACACCTATTTCTTTAAAATACCCTTTTTTACACAGTTAAACAAGAAGGCAACCCATTAGTACAGTGGCTTAGATCCACTGAGTATTTAAAAGGGTTAGTAGAAATTGAAGATAGAAAAGACATTAACTGCCTGTACAATGGCAGGAAATCCCTTCAGTTAATTTTCCGATACTGCATCCACTGGAGTTTCAGTATACCTCTACATCAATGTCCTGATGAAGCCTGGAAAGCAAGTTGGAGAAGATACCAATCAATTAACCTTAATTTTGCTTGGGCAACCTACCTGTCCCCAGTTCCAGCAAACTGGGTTGTGCATCCTAAGTCTGAAGCGCCACATTAGGACTGAAGTAACCAGGGTGCTGGTCTCAGCCTTCCCACTCATCTCAAGATAATGAGAGCACCGCTTCATCCTTAAAATTCAACATTTTGTCTAAGTACACATACAACAAAATTTCCTTGCTCCTACCTTACTTTTGTCTAAATTGCAAGTCACTCCCCTTTACTATTCTGCTCCCATCCTCTTTTTTATTTAGGGAAATGTAGTGCTTACAACTTGTTTATACAGTTTGGGTTCTGCTCCTAGTATATAGCCCTTTGAAAGGGACATTGTTAAAGCAACACAGCCCCCTAGTGTGGATGCAATTCAAAGTTTAATTTCCATACAATTATGAGACACTAAATTTAACCAGACTACACATGGTAACAATTACAGAGACTTTGCTTAAAAAAACATACCAACAATCAGAAGTATGTAGATCGGCAAATTAAAATAGTTTAAATTTGGAACAGTTCAGCTACGATGTTTGAGTGAAGATCTGTACCACTTCAAGAAGATGGAATTAAATCATGGACCTTAATTCGATGCCTCATATCTCAAGGACTGGAAGAACCTAGGGTATCAGCTGTGTAAGACAATCCAGCATCATTTTCTGCAGTTAGATTTTCACTGTTCATTCTGTTGTGCCGACACAGCAAATTCAATCAGGATGCTGTCCCATGTTGGGAGGAGGATATGGACAGGATTGCCTGCTCGAGTGAGCTTCCTGATGTCATTGTCTAGATACCCACGTAAACAGAAGCTGCAAAACAGTGGTACGGGAGGGAGGAGACAAGAAGGCAGCCTGGGAACAAGGAACTTAACGAAAATGTATTCATAGTTCCTCACCAATATTCAGATTCAGCTTAAATGTCTTTCCCAGTACTCTATTTCTGCCTGTCTTTACAGGCAAGTTTCAACACGTTTAGACTAAACAGGCTTTTCTAGTCATGTCTCACATCCCCTGTTCCTCTGGTGACCTTAGAAGCCTTTAACCTGCATTTGTTCCAATCCAAATAGATATGTCTTCAATACAGACCTGTAGAACTGCACACAGTATTCCAGGGAAGTAAAGCTGAGATTTTGTAAGTAAAGTACGATTGACTGGAGTCAGAAAATGGAAGATGGGACGCAAGATCGTAGATTCGACAATTTGTGGTGTAAGACACTCACCTAGAACAACTTTGCAGAACCATTAGGTACAAGAGACAAAAATTCAGTTTTTAGTCTGACAATAATCAAGCCAGGTCCCGTGAAAAAAGATGACATTTTGCCATGAGCTTAAAAAAGCGAAGATGCACTGAATGAACGCATGTCCTTTTTTTAACAGGCAATTACTTGTGCTCTACAATTAAATAACCATGCAATATTTTCATTTATGCTTTTGGGGTCTTTCCCTGTCTGAATACAGAGTCAGTTTGATTAGCTGGTATGTGGCTAAACCTTTCTACAAGCTCCAGATTTTTATCTTTTACATATTCTGTTTACATATCTTAATACTAATGCAAAGGAAAGCCCATGAAACACGAGACTTGACCAAAAAAAAAATCCAGTATTTTAATATTTAAATTTGGCCATAAATAAGGTGAACAAACTTTTTTTTATCTCCATATATTGCAGATTGACTTAGCAATAAACATGAAGGTTTATATTACTGGGACTAAATTGCAGGACTTCATAATCAGTTTTTAATTTGGTGTCTATGCTCCTAAAGTTGTGCTGTTCTTCTTTATGTTTCTGCATCAGTTAACCACCTCATCTCCCTTCCTGACTAAAGGACCTATTTCACAATTAATCTTCAATTATCTTCTGGGAAAAGGACACATTTACCAATGTCAGTGATCTCATAAAGCTAAATCAGTGCTTGTAATTTCAAGATGGGCATGTGAAATGCCATGTAACAACTTAATATGCATTCATGTGCATAAACCCTTTTTTCAGTTGCTGTTTTTTAGAAAACCCTGATCATGCTTTATCCACAGATTAAAACAAAGAATCTTGAGTCAAGACAGCCACACTTGTAGACTAATATTTAAAAAGTAATAGTAATAACCAAGCATTTACAATCTTTATAGCTCTGACCGTTTAAGGAATCAGATGGAGGAGAGACATTTTCTCCCATTACAGGGTTCCCCCACGGCAGCTGCTGTTTGTGAAACCACGCTCCCTCGAACGCAGACAACGCTGCCGGAGGGCACTATCCAGCTGCCTCGCTTGGTGAGATTCACAATGCAGTGTCATACCACCCGTGTTTAACGTGGCATTTCAGCTGTGTCCAGTTAGAACAGCTGCATCTTAAAATCACCTACACAGGTGATTTGATTCCCAGCGTGCTTTGTATCTACCTTCATATCTCCTGAGAAGCAAAATGAAGTCAGTGATCAAAACTTTCCCCCACTGCGATTAAGAATTAAAGTAATATTAAACAGCAAAGAATATATTTTATAACATAGCCTAAAAAAAAAAAGAAGTTAGGCAAGGCACTCTCTTAGGCAAAATATTTTTTTTTTACTGTAATGAAAAGAGTTCTACAAACAGAATTAATTCTTTTCTGAGGAAATGCCCGTGATTTGTCTCTCAAAAGTGGCACCTTGAAGTCTAATTATTATTCTCTATGAAATCACCATAAAAATAACATCAAAGTCTCTAAACAGAAATAATAGATACTTTTTGCTCTCTGGGGAGTCACACCTTTTTATTTACCNATTCATGACTGCATTTTACATATAAATTGCCTTTTCCTCCAAGTGAAATATTAAATTTATTTTTCAAGGAAAAAAACAAAGAGATATTTAAAAGTGAACAACAGAACAGTCGTATAATAAATATTTTAAATACACAGGACTTTTTTAACTGTACAGTGATACGAATCAATGCAGGAACCCATATAATTTAGCTGGTCTGTTTTTAACCTAAGCAGCAATAGTACAATATCCTAAAAACGAATTAGCACTTGTGTAATCAATCACACAAAATCTCTCTTATGATATATATATATATTATTTTATTTTTGTAAACAGCTTAATTTAATTTTCTTGGAATCCTTCTCCTCCTTAACTTCAAATTTAATTAGGCTGTAATTACCAATCTTCTCCATCATATGCATAGTAAACGTGTTTCATCTTTGTCACACTACATATTAAAGTTAGCATAAGCAGCTTCTAGATAGACCTTGAAATAATAACCTTCGACAGTTCAACCCAGTACAAACTGAACTTTTAAAAGTGACCTGGAAATCCAATAGGAAAATGAAGCTCAGTTCAGAAAGAAATGCCGTATACCTCCAGCAAGCAGGCAGTAGAAAACTACATTATAGTTTATAATCACTTCCAGCAGTATTTCCTTGTTGCCAAACAACTGCAAACGTATCGTTCTGCGACATCACTGAATGGCTTTCGTACATTTGCCTGTATCAGTTCTTCTGGTGGTGTAGGAAACATAC
Source organism: Ibidorhyncha struthersii (assembly GCA_013398815.1). Taxonomy (NCBI): domain Eukaryota; kingdom Metazoa; phylum Chordata; class Aves; order Charadriiformes; family Charadriidae; genus Ibidorhyncha; species Ibidorhyncha struthersii. The sequence goes on along the minus strand of VZSZ01006159.1, from coordinate 35,185 downwards.
TCCTAACTAAACCTCTTTTATATCCAGCCTTCCTAAGACACACTCAGCTATGCCTTACCAAGGCACGGCTTCTGTGTGGAGCAACCGTTTGCTTTTCAGTGGCTGGCAGAAACACATGGGAGCCACACGAGTATTCAGTCAGCAAGGAATCATCACCTCTGTGGGAGATAAAGCCACAGGTGTTGGGAGTACCAGTAGAAAAGGAAAGATACAGGTCTATCAACATTTGCCCTATCAATCAACTATTACTGCATTGTACACCCTTCTTCAATATTAAGGACTGATTGTTTATTCATACTGCTTGGTATTTTGCAAGCCTCATCAATGCTACGGCAGATTGTAGAACCAGCAAATGAACCTTGACGTGAAAGAAGAGAGGAAAACAATACGGCACAAGTTTTCCTATTGGTTGAGATATACAGGGTTGCACAGCAGGACTAGGAAGCAAATGTCCTTGCAGGCGAGCTTTTTTGTTTCCACAGCAGGCAAAGTGAGGTATTCAGTGCCTTAGGGATCTAAGTACAGCAGCATTAAAACCTATTTTTTGAGTCTAACATAGTTCCACTAGCCTACGACGTCACCAAGAACAAGACAGCACATCTAGGTTTTGCCAACTGTCTTTCTCTCATTATCTGCTTTTGTTTCTCTGTACTCAAAAAATCACAAGTCCACCAAACAGCCAAATTAAATTAACTGAAGACAACGCACACATATTCCAAGACAGTTAAGTTACTTTTTGAACGGTATATATATATTCTAACTTACATCCTCCATTTGCTAAAAAATAATAGAAAAATGTTGTTTCTGCGGATAATTGATTACTGTCAGATGAAATTTACTCAGGTCACTGAGTTTAGTGAACGTACACTGTAATTTTCTCAGCTGTATTTAATGAAGGTTTTAGTTTATAATCAAATTTACAGTGCACTACTTTGCTACCATTTTATTCACAATACTGTTGATTTTATTATACTTTAAGAAATATACAAGAAGGTTGCTACTAAAGACAATGCACTTGACTACCAATAAAGAAAGGGAAAAGGGTAGAAAAGGGGTTAAACTAAAGTGAGAAAAGGTGACAAAAAGAAAGGGAAAAAAGAGAACAAAGGGGGAAAAAAAGGAAAGGAAAAAAAGGAAGTAGAAAAAAATTATAGCACTTTCACAAGAATTTAAGATGTACTATTTGAACAGAACAAGGTCTGCAGCGATATTACAAAATAGCCCGTGGAAATTATCTATACTACTGTTGCAAAGTATCTAATTTGGTTTCTAACAACCAAGGGAAATCAGTAGTAACAATATATAAATACACCATTTTATTTAACAAGGACCACATTCCTAAAATTCATACCTTAAAAAAAATTGATTTGTGTGCGTGTATGTAAACAAGGAAACAGAGAAATACTTTAATATGCATTTGACTAGCAGCCAAGTATAAAACCAGCACTACTTCTAAACAAAATCAGGATTATTTTAATTGTTGTAAGAAATCATAGCAGGAAGATTAATCCTATAAAACAATTTACTTATAAAGAAATACCCTTCAATGGATAAAAGTAGAATTATGATTTTAAAACCTTATATAATAGATACAAATAAATTAAATGCCTTTTCTAAAAAACATTTATACTGAAATTAGGTGGATTTTCCTATTTACAAGGGATGTGAAATAGCTACATCAGTTAAAAACTCATGGTCTTCTGCATAGTCTGATTTGCTGCATTGCCCTAAACATTATGCCAAATAGTCAACAAAAAAGCTTCTTAGTCAAGAAAAAACTCTATTTTCTTTATTTCAGTCATGACACAGAAGATAAACAGCAGTGGAGAGTGACAAAATTAAATGACCAACAGTATAAGGACTCTGGTATTTGTCACTTTCAGGCACTTCCATAACTCTGAAAATAATATGGTTCAACTGTTTATTTGAAAGGAAAAAATCCCTCCCTTTAGGAATTCAACTTTCTAAAAATTAAGTATGTTTTTAAGTAACTCATCATTCATTTTAACCAGAATAGCTACATGATGATGAGCTGGGCCCCAAGGAGAAATAAGCAATCTCAAATCCCACCACAGAATGCTGAAGTTAGTCACATGACAAAAGACCCCTTCAAAATGGTATTTTTAATGAAGCACATATAAATCAAGTTTCTCAGGTAGCTTAACAAATTGCTAATAAATAAAACAGCTGGTAATTTCTAACCATTGCATTACAAAGAACTTGATTCTCATAACCTTTCCGGAAGGCACCACGTTCCTACCATAGGTCTATAACACACTGTGTGACTCCTTGAGGAGATAACACAGCACAAAGACCTGATCTTAGTGAAGCATCAAACCACTCTGTTTGTGCATGTCATGGAGGCAGCACATTAAAGGCAATGAAATAGACTACCAAAGGCTTAAGCCACACGCCAGGATACACAATAGGGTTTTAATGAGGAATGTCATACCCAACCCAAATATACTTTAGTACTGAAGAGAACAGACATCACATCCTTCAAAACAAATGTTGAAAATTAAATCTAACAATCTCAGGGCTGTTTTTTCACATCACCAGCTTTCATCAGAGCCTTAATAGCTCTGGCCCTCATCTCAAGCTCTAGAAGCTCCAGCTGCTGTGCTGATGGCTGAACATCTTCTGATGGAGGAACGGCTAAGGTTGCTGCTTTGGGCTCCTTTGGGCTGCACTCTGCCAACCCCAGTATCTCATTCACGCTTTTCTCAATGTCCTTCTGAAGGTCATCTATCTGACCTACTCCACTTCTGACGGTGTTTTCTTGCACATCTGGGCCATCTTCTTCATTGCATGGGCCTTCTATGTCACTATCATATGCATCTGCATTTATGCTGAGGACATCACTATCTTCTCCCTTGCCTGTAACACAAATGTAACAATCTTATAGGCGCCTAACAGAACCATTTTTCTTTAAACTTACAAAATCACTTCTGCTTAAAGTTCCTCTGCAGATTAAGAAAGTGGCAAAAATTTAAGACAACTAATTCCTCTTCTTTTTCTTCTCCAACTTTTAAGGCTGATCTAATTTAGACAAGTGTTAATGCATTTTTATGTCAATTTAGAAGAACACGCAGTATAGCAAAGAAGCAGTATCAGGAAAATTTATTCCATCCTATGGAGTTACATGATCTATTTTCCTAATTAAAATGTCAAAAGGTTTTATATCATAAGAAAGCCTCTGCAGTGCAAAATTGATTATTGCTTATTATCTTAAAGAAAACTTAGTTTTCAACATGCAATTTTAAAAATGACACTTTAAAACTATTTTATGTATTTTAAAAGGAGTGGGACATTACAGTCAGGCACAGTACCGAAAATTAATAGAAACTCCACTTAAAGTGCAACTATTCATAATCTATCGCAGGTATTTCAGATGTATTTAACTCAGTAAAAACATGGTGAAAATTGCGGCATTGGTTTTTAATGCTGGCTAAAAGTTGGGAGTTTATTTAAAAAAAAATAAACTGGAAAAGGCAGTGCAATAAAATAAAAGCAAAACTCTAACAGAACCTGAGTAACTGTTCTCACAATTTGGCTACAGAGAGGCTATTCCTTTTGACACACTGGCCTCAGAAATCATTAATCCTTCACCAAGCTTCGTATCTGTGGAATCCTACAGTAGGATTGGTTCCTGCTTAAAATTAATAATTTATAGTCAGATGATGGTAAAGTTGCTGATTCTAAAGGCTTTATAATTGCTTTTTGGTAGTACCACTATCCAAAGGTATGGTTGTGTTCCCTGTTAATTAATAATGAGCGTTTAGAGCTAGAGATTTGTGGCTTTGAAATACTTAAGTTCTTACCATGAAGATTCAAAGAAAGTTTACATTCATATGTAAGCTAATTTAGTCTATAATGACCCTCTATATATAAAAAATATTCTTTATTTAATATATATTCAGACAGTATTGCAAACCTGTTTATTTAAATTTTCTTTAATTCTCCTTTAAAAATATGGGAGAGCATGAAGACAAAGAAGCCAGACTCTTCTCGGTACTGCTCACTGACAGAACTAGTGGTTACAGGGAAAAATTAAAACACATGAAATTCCGCCTGAACACATGTAAAAACGTTTCTACTGTGAGAGTGGCCAAACACGGGAGCAGGTCCCCCAGGGAGGTGGTGGAGTCTCCATCCTTGCACATATTCGAAACTTGACAGCACGTGGTCCTAAGCAACCTGCTCTAGCTGACCTGCTTAAGCAGGGGGAATGGGTTCAATGATCTCATAACAGCCCTTCTAACCTAAACAATTCTGGGACTCTCTGATTCTTAAAATTAGTATGTTGACACCATGCTTTAAAAGGTTCTCTTTCCTGAACTGTTCTCTTTTTTTTTTTTTTTTAATTGCTAGTTTGGTGCTGTGTTTTGGATTAGTTTCTGAAAGAGTATTGGTACCACACCAGTGTTTTGGCTCATGAAGAATGGTGCTTGCACAGCCTCAGGTCATTCTCTGTTTCTCACTCTGACCCCATAGCAAGTAGGTGGGGGGTGGGCGAGAGGTTAGGAGGGATACACAGCCCGGACAGCTGACCCCAACTGACCAAAGGGATATTCCATCCCATATGACATTGTGCTCGCCAATAAAAGCTCAAGGAAAGGAGGAGGAAAGAAGGATGTTCATGGTTATGGCATGTCTTCCTAAGTAACTTATGCATGCTGAGGCTCTGCTTTCTAGGAAGCAGCTAAAAATCTGGCTTCCAATGGGAAGCAGTGAATAAATCCCTTATTTTGCTTTGTTTCAGTGAACAGCTTTTGGTTCACTTATTAAACTGTCTTTATCTTGACCCGTAAGTTCTTCTTGCTTTTGCTCTTCTGATTGTGTCCCCCAGCCCACTGGGGGAGAAGTAATAGGCTGGTGGGTGCCTAGTGCTGGCTGGCGTCAACCCACCACAGGATTCCTTTCAGTATTGGTCACATGTTAAGCAGAAACAAAATATTAACGGTCATTCACATCTGTCCCAGAATTAGTATGGAACAGGAAGCTAGGCAAAGCCACCTTGGGTTCCATTCAGAATTTGGAGCCTCCAAAACTATAACACAGTGCTCATACAAGCTCATTGGCCTATAGATGTTTAATTAGTTGATGGGCTTTATTTACCTCTTTCGTAGTTGCAATTCTACCAGGTAATAAAGATCATGGTTGGCATTTCTCATTATCTTTTTCATTTTGATAACTTTTACTTTTTCCTTCAACTACAGTTGTGAAATTCATTTTAGCATATTTAATTGTTTCATAATTTTATTTTACCCACTTTTGCTTATGCTCTCATTCTCTCTTTTCTTCCCATAGCGTCACAGGCTGCAGCTTAGCAGAATGATTAGAGTTATATTTTATATATATCAGTATTCTCAAAAGCTCTTTAAAGCTAACATCTTGAGTGGAGCCACTGTTATAGCCCAAAGCCATCACGATGCTCTAGTTGATTAAGTCATAAAAAACAACAATGAAGCAATCACCTGCAACAGTCATCAATGCCCTTTGATAACAAAAGTGAGAGATCTGCAGGAAATTTGTCAGTTCTGAGGTCATTCCATATATTACAACAATATTTAAAGCATTCCTCACAAAGCCATAGCAACCTGCTCCTAACAGTTTTGATGCTTTTATTATGACTGTTTACTTCTCTAATTCCCCTCACTAATTACATCTGAAAAAACACGATTCATCTTTTAGACAACATTTTGAATTGGAATAGAATTTGAATTTTGAATTTGAATTGAAATAGGAGTTGCAGGAAGCAAATAATGTTAGATCTTCACAGGAAAGAAATATAGCTTATAAGAATTTGCAACATGCTTTGATTGGAAAAGCTATTTCTGTGTTACTGCATACAGCTAGTCCAAATGAAAATAAATAGACTGAGACAAAACCAACTACAATTCTACTGCTTCATGTACAAAATAATACTGGCAGTTGTTATACGGTGCTGATTTAATGATTGGAATAAAACAAATACTGCTGTGGGTTAAGAAAACTGTTTCCTTACACAGCAGGTACTCAAATGTGTAGCACTAACTCACCTGCTTTTGCATTCTCTATTCTGCCAGTCACTGTAGTACCTGAATGTCTCACTCTTCACATTTGCATTTAAAAAAAAAATATACAAGACAAAATGTTCGTCCTCAGAGTTTCTAAGATTTGAGTGTGTACTTCCTCTAGCACTGACTTCAAGTAAAATAAGCCAGTTATCAGAACTGGTGGGTGTTAAGCACCATTCCACTGGACCTCAGCTTTGCACAATCACACAAATCAAGAGTGAACAAAATGACTAAATTACAAGCAGTCCTTTGACAAACAATTATTATAATGGATTTCTATGAATGCCAAAACAGAGTACTGTAGACTCTTATGATCATCTCAAAAGAAAGTAAAACTGACTCTCGAAGAATTCAGCAAATGGTAATAGCAGTATTAGCAATCACCTTTATACCAAGAAATTGAAATGACTGAAGTTCCTCTTCAGCTGAAAAACTAGATATGAGGAGCCAAATGAGCCTGGCAAGAGCTTCAGTCATGTTCCAGAAGCTAAACCAGCAAACTTTGAAGAGCTGCAATTCGCTTCTGGCCACAAAAAACTCTCCAGTCTCACAGAAATAAGAAAGTTCCTACAATGTCTTCAACGTTCCCCCCTCCTTTTCTGGAATTGGGCCCAAGGGAAAAGCGGTAGTCCCACACCAGCTGATTTTGAAGAGGATGATTCTTTGTGATTACAGCTACTGTTCAAAAAAGAGCTATCAGTTAATTGGAATTAGTCACTGCCCACCATCAAGAACACAAAATTTCAGCTTTCTGCACTACATACCTTGTTTTGATTCCTGACCTTCCAGCCTGTTGTCTTCTCTCAGAGAAGAAGTAGAGTCTATGCTGTTATCCTGTCTGAAAACAAATAAGAAGAAATTTTAATCTACATTTTCTATAACTTAAGAGAACTTTTATAAGAAACGTTTACTTTAACTAAAGAAATTATGGGGTGGTAGGCCAACAGGCCAGCTTCAGTATGAATAAAGACAAAAGAAATGCACAGAGTGCTGATCTAAGCACTTGAGAATGAACTTTTATTTTGCTTTGCCTAGCAATACACAAGGATAAAGCAAATATTTCCACTACACCCTAGCCTTTCAGAATAACAATCCTCACTGGCAGCCTCTCCCTAGTATTAAGGGCTTTTCTTTAAAACTCAGAATAAATTGTCACACAGTTAAATGATTTGAAAAAACTATAGTTTCAGTTGCATTCAAGTACTATTTATTGTTTCCTTTTGAAATTAAGAAGCACCACCATCCACCTCTCCTGTATCACAATCTCACGGTTTCACAAAGGGCCATTTTATAAAATGAAACACAACTCAACTGTTAAATTGTATTCAGTATCTACATTTCTCTATTTCTTCTGTTTAAAGATTTCTGCTCCTGACCTGTAAAGTTTCAACTGCTTTATGCAAGAGATAAAGAAGAGATAATTCTGTGAAATGTTCACGTCCTTCAGACATTTCACATGTACTACTTATACAAACCGTGAAAATACTGTGAAATATACAGGAAGAAGGAAGGCAGAAGGACCCAGAATCACAGCAAGAGTGCAATTACCATGTTTAGTGAGCATTTTGACAGCAGCATTGCCAATTTCCTACCCTGAATGTTGGTATAGCATTGGTTTCATACATATTAATATGGAATCAATGCAACTACCCTGCCTGTGGGAGCTAAACAGCACTATATAAAGGAGAGCAGTATTCTGGTATCACAGATGTAAATACAATGACTCCAACAACTTGTTTTTCAGTAATTCCCTGAAGGCTTCTCTTAAAATTGAATACAGATCTATTTTCCCCATGCTCTCAAAGATATTTTTTTTTCAGGTGTCCAATGCCTATGTCTGGAGGGAGAACACCATAATACTTCCAGCCACCTTGGTCTGAGAGGCCAAGTTACTTTTATTGCTATTTCCTTTTCTGTAGTAGCAAAGGTTACAAATCAATAGACTCTTCTGTTTCTCCCACTTTTTGTACCCATTGCAACATAAATGTGTATGCTAGCATGCAATAATTGATTAAGGAGAACATGTAGCTGGTTCACATGCACACAGCACCTGAAAAAAAAGATTTTTAAATGTTCTGCACCTTAAGTAAGGAAATCCCAAGAGAAATGTACTGTCCAATATCAGTGTAATAAACAGGTAGACTATTTGCTGTGATGCATTTTTCTCAGAGCTCAGTGGTATGTATTCTTTCAGTGTGCTTTCCTACTTGGTCAATTCTCCCAACTTTTTAATTTCTTTTGGACTTTCCATCCCCAGGAAGGGCTGAAATAGAAGGAATGGATACAAACTCGATGTTCAAATAGCTATGCTGAGTGGAAACTTCTGTATATATGGCTAACAGCTTCAGAAAATTATTTCAGCTTTGCCTCTTCATAAACAAAGAGTTTGCTCATTTATTTTCTATTCCAGTCATCAGTCTTATACCACAAAGGCCAGAGGTGTTGCAAGATGGATTACAGCCCTCACCTGTTAGATTTAAAATAAGCCCAGGAATTAAATAAATAATATTAGGTCTGCTGCATGTGATGGTTTAGACATGTTAACGAGGGTCTTCCCGCTGTCATGGGGGAAAAGGAACACCGGGCAACATGACATTACCATGTTCAATTTAAGTGGATCGAGCAGAGGACAGGCTGGGAGGAAGTTTTGCACTCATACACACACCTGTAATGTCAGAGTTAACTGAGACCCACCCCAATTACCCCTCCGTGAGCCTGCACAACCTAGCCCAAGGGAAGCCCCTTCTCAGCACTCAGTGTCAGGCTCCAGGCCACAGCTTAGGACCAAAGTCTAACTGGCCCTCTGCTTTGAGACAGTGCCAGACTCTTGAGTAGCAACATTTCCCCATCCGCCTCCAGTACTGGGTGGCATGTAGGGCAGAAGCCAGCACAAACCACCAGATAAATCTGTCCATGATGCTGTCACAGCACGTCTTCCTAGAAATTTCAGGTTTTGCTCTCCTGCCACTTGCCAAAGCTTAACACACCCAGTTCGCCATTGTATTGCCCTGTCCATTAGGTTATGCATTTAATGGTGAGTCACTATAAGCACAAAGGCCCAGTGAAGAGGAAAACTGCAAGCAGAGGAACCCTAGTAACTTCATCAGTGCAGCAGGATCACCTCACCAGAGTTAGTCCTAGGGCTGTGAAAGGACAGCAACCAGCCTGTTTTCTGGGAATGAAATCTAGTAGGAGCACTCAGCTAGAAAAACCACCTTAAAGGTGGTAAAGGGTGTTACAGTCTACAAAAGCAAGGGGCTATAGAATGCCAGGGAACAGCATTGCAGGACAAAACATACTGGCGTATGTTTTGAAGGGGAGCGTAGGAATGTGTAAGGCAGCACCGGATGTTTAGAGGAAGACCCAAAGGTGGGAAAAGGGAGAGACCAAGGGAGACTCAGAAAGAACAAGCATGGGGAAAAGAAAAGAGAAAAAAAGAAGATAAAGGGCCAGCAGAGCATAAACATGTTGCTGGTCAGTACACTTGTCAGGTTAAGCCCTGGACCTGATCACCACAGTCTGTCCTGCCTTATTTTTGAACTTTATTGCTATACTATCTGTTTTTCCAAATGATAAGACATTATTCTCTGTATATATGCACGTGTGTGTGTCTAAGTGCCAGCAACTACGAAGGGGACCACAGGTCATAGAGGCCTGCAGGACGGTGCTGCCAGAAACTAGACAGAATGAAAAATGTGCACGCTTCCTAGGGGAACTTCAAAGTCATTCATCAGCGTGTATGCAGATGCTTGTAATTCATGAGCAAACTTCAGGCTAGTCTAGCCAGCAAGCAGGAGACATCTGGGAGACAGGTACCAGACAGACTGTAAGATCAGAGGCCAAATTCCTGAAAGAGACCAGGGTCTGCAAGAAGGCAGATTGAGGGACTATAGTTCCGTTAGATACCCAAGAGATAAACAGTCTGAGTCTCAGGTACTGGGGATGATCATAGGTCTACACCAGCCAGGGTGCACAAGGAGGTCTGAGCAGCAACTGGAGTGGGTATGCAAACCTTGTGGGCTTATACGTCCAAGTGCCAGCAACTGGGGAGAGCAGTGGATCTGGGGCCAGCTACTGGTCAACCGATCTGGAAGGATCCACCCTTTTTTATTTTTTTAATTTTCTTTTTCTTTAAGCAGCTCCTAATGATTTTTTTATACTTAGTCACTCAAATTTTGACCAAAATAAGGTTGTGATATGCCCTGCTCATCAAGAGCAAAAGCTGCTTAGGCTGACCCTATCCCATCCTCCCTCACACTCACGCTTCACCATTTGGAACTGAGTAGTCATCTCCGCACTGGACAGCAACGTGTAACTCGGGGAAGTCTGACCTTGCACAAATAGCATCCAGGCAAGAAACTTCGTATCTCTGGCATCACCCTGAGCTCCGACGCCAAATTTCACTAAGGAGTAACAATCACCCGCTTGACAGAAAATTCAGTGACCTCTACGGTTCAAACACTGGCTGTGAAATTACCTACAGCCACTTTAACAGCTACGTCAAAAGAAAGTATCAATCAAAAAATCATACATCAAAACTTGTTATAAAGTTTTTCCCCCTGTTGCCTTGACACTATCACTGATTACAGCAAAACCACGTCCCTTTAAAGACTACCTGCTGTGAGCAAAAGAATGTTTAGAACCCAAAAGTACTTTTACAGCACGTTTTACTCTTTCAAGAATTGATTGGATTGGACTGTACTGCTGGTGAACCTTCACTACTTCATTTACTAGGCAGGCATTTTGCACCATCTTGTGGCCAAGCAGAAGCATTTCCGTTCACAGTTCAGTTTTTCTCTCAACTTATTAACCTTGTTTAATTTGTTTGTTAGTAAGATATATTTTTTCCTAATCTGTAGTGCGGTATAGATTTAAGAAAGGGTAGCACAACATCATGTCTCCAAACAGTGGAAGCAGAAGATACGGTAATCTAAAATTAAGGCACAGTATACAAGTTTAATACCCTCTTCTTTCATGCCATGCTAGTAAGTGACCACAGTAATTTGGAGCCCCCTCTTTTTATCAGTCTTGAAAGATACTTCTCCCTCAGGATGACAGTTAAGTTCAAAGTCACTCCTCCAAGCGATAAACTCAGCATTTTTCTTTTTTAGTAGAACAACATTGGCACAGTACATTCTTTTCAGCAGAAAGGAGCTAACTATTACAATTTGTTGGTGATAAATGCTGTAAATTTAAATCTGCCCAATGCTAGCTTTTCATGTTGGCATGCTTCACAATAGCACAATGATCACCTGGGCTTGCGCACATGGATTCTGTACAGAACCTAATACTTTCAGGAATCTGCACAGCTATCAAAGAAATCCAGGTTTGAGGGTTTGATTTGGTACCAGAAATCCAGCAGATTATGCAGCATGCAGTAAGAGATCAGCACAAGTTAGGAAAAGGGGTACTGGGTCAGAGGAGTGGATGGCTAAGGACTAAGACAATAGCACTGCAATACTGGTGGCTGGGATTCCAAGCATCAGCTTGGGGTTGGAAACCAGCACGGAAAGTTTTGTGACAGAAAAAAATACCTTAATGCTGGACTAGAAGACAGTCTGAAAACATGAGATCCAGTCATGCTGATACTTTCCTTACAGAGCTTTTAGTTGTTGTTAAGAAACATTCACCTAAATCTCTGGAGCAAGGCTTGAGATCAGTACCTCTGCTACTCTGACATAAAGACGATGTACCTTCCTAAATGTCCTGGTTTGAGGTAAAACAGAAGCAATTTTCTGTTCAGTAATTTTACTTTGTAGCTAAGCCTCTTCTAATTCTCAGAAATTACCAGTATATTCCTTACACAGTGCCTGCTACCACAGTGATAAGGCCCAATGTTTATAGTTGATGCGCAGGCATGGTATGCAGAGAGGCTCTTGCTTACACTTACTGCTATAGCACCCACCCAAGGACAGCCAACTTTGTTATTCACCCCATTGGAAGCTTGGAAGCAGAAAAGCATAGACAGCTCCCACCTGTGGGGAGGAGCGGACAGGACAGGTGATCCAAAAACTGACCAATGGGGCATTCTATCCCATCTGCCTTATGCTCAGTATAAAAGCTGAGGGATCAAAGGGTCAGCCTCTTTCTTCAATGGCCAGCATCTGAGGAGGACTCTGGTCATCTGCCTTTGATCCCAACCTGTGTATTCATGAATCCAGATCTGGAATCCAGTTGCCATGCCTCCACCGAGTCCAGTCCGGGACTTTCCCAGTGCCTGCTGGTAATGTGACTGTCCTCCTGGGAGCCTGATATGGTTTTGTATATGTTTCATTATTTTCTTATTAATATTATCTTTTCATTATTTTATTGCTAGTATTTCATTAAAGTAGTTTAGTTGCTTTTTCAACCCTCTTTCATTTTCATATCATTTTTCAACCCTTTTTTTCATTCTCTCTCCTCTCCTCTGAAGGGAGATGCTCTTCCTTCTCTGAAGAGAGGTCGGTCAATGACAGCATCTGTCCCATTCAGTGTCGGGTGCAGACCAAACCACAACACTAAATTAAAATTTGCCTTTGCTGTTACAACTCTAAAAAAAAAAAATAAAAATAATATTCTAGAAGTCCCAAATCCTCATAAGCTTCCTGAAAACTTTTGTTCCAAGGGTAGTTTTCAATGACAAATGAGAACTAAAATAATTAATTTAAAAAAAAAAAACCATATGAAGTTGTGCTCCTCACGAAATGTACCCCAAATGACAGATACTAATCAAATAGTTTGGTGTGCTATGAAAGGTCCATCAGTCCAATTACAGGTGAAGTTTGAGGACACTGTGAGAACAGAAGACAACGAACAGATGCCAAGGGCTAATATATCTGTTCAGTGACTCATGTAGCCTATTCTTTCAGTGATTGCAAATGGTGAAGATAACCAAATTGTCCTAGAGGTGTAAATATCAGTTGGCAATTGCATGTTTGTGAACAGCCCAGTACCCAGGAGCAAAACATGTTAAACAAGGTAAGCTTTTAAATTGCTAATCTCTCTAAAACAAAACAAGCAAAAACTGCACTCATGACTGCAAGGCAGTAAAAAGCCTACAAATTCTTAAAGAGCAAATATTAAACTGCAAATTTTCACATAGTGAGAAAAATAAGCACATTGGATTTTTCAAAGCAAAAGAGCATTTACTCGCATTATACACATGAACATAGGCTCACCATAATGATCTTAGCATGTTTGTTCTTTTAGTACATGTTTTATTACTAGAGCACATAATTTACTTTCAGTCCTTCTGTTGGAGGGTATTTAAAACGCCAATTCAGGAAACAGGAAAGAAATAACTCAAAAACATGCTAATACCTTTTGAATGAGATGGAAAGAACACCTACTTGGTTTTGCAGGACGTTAAGTGGCTAACTCCTTTCAATTAAATATCTGTCATTTACTTGGAAGCTTGGTATACAGCAATTCTCTTGGTTTAACCGTGTTCTATTGCAGACAGTACAAAGAAACAATAACAAACATCTGACAACTGCATAGTTAAAAATCTAGATAGAACTCACAAGTAATGGAGCCTATCTATTGTAACAGCAATTTCCAGCTATTGGCAATCATAGGCCCTGCTTCTTCAGCTCTTCTGCATGCTGATTCCAGGATTTCTAGGGTTTAACTCAGAAGAAGCTGATGACAAAATAACAGAGCAAGTGTTTTTACGTGCTAATGAAAGCACCTGAAGCTTTTACAGAGCTAAAATCTAGGAAAAACCCTTAGGACTTCCGGTTCTGGTAAATGAGAAAAAGGAAGGTTCAATTTACAATTACAGATGCAATAGAATCCACAAGTTTCAGATAAAGATCTGAATTTTGCAGTCATCCCTGTACCTGGAAAAACTTTGCTAAATCCCTGCTACTTTTAGACATACAGACAAGAAGCAGGTCTTTAAAGACAGATAAGTATTTGCATATTTTGGGGGTAAAAAAAGACATAGTACAAACTATACTCTTTGTTGAATTTTT
>VZSZ01006159.1:1630-13878 GCA_013398815.1 Ibidorhyncha struthersii | reverse complement strand
GGCTTTGTGGGAGCCTATGTAGGTGACGTAAAATCCAAGGAGACTACGTCATGCGGGCAGCACCGCTTTTGTGCTCAGCGGCACCTGCACAACGTCTGAGTAGGTTTGCAAGGTGGGGGAGGGTGGGAAAATCTTTAATGCTGGTTTGTCTGGTCTGATTCTGGTCTTCCCTGTAGTCATGGGATCACAGAATCACAGAACCATCTGGGCTCGAAGGGGCCTTAAAGATCATGGAGTCCAACCATCAGCCTGACACTGCCAAGTCCACCACTAAACCACGTTCCTCACCACCAAGGCTACACGTCTTTTAAATACCTCCGGGGATGGTGACTTGACCACTTCCCTGGGCAGCCAGTTACAGTGTTTGACAACCTCTTTGGGGAAGAAATATTTCTTAATATCCAATCTAAACCTCCCCTGGCACAACTTGAGACCTCTTGCCCTATTGGTTCTTTCTTGGGAGAAGAGACTGACGCCCACCTCACCATACCCTCCTTTCAGGTAGTTGTAGGGAGTGATGAGGTCTCCCTTGGGCCTCCTCCAGTTCCCTCAGCCGCTCCCCATAAGACTTGTCCCCCAGACCCCTCATCGGCTTTGTTGCTCTTCTCTGGACACACTCCAGCATCTCAGTGTCTTTCTTGTAACGAGGGGCCCAACACTGAACACGGTGTTCAAAGTGCAGCCTCAGCAGTGTTGAGTACAGGGGGATAATCACTTCCCTAGTAGAATCACTGCAGAAGTATTTTGATTCATGTATCTCAGGCTATGTGACTGCAGTTTCCATTTGTCTTGGCAAGTACATCAGTTCATGCTGACCTAAGTTGGTTTTGATTCCTCATTCAGTTCCCTAGTAAGGCATTTTATATCGTGTGCTGAGTTCCGGTCTAAGTAGATCCCAAGTACTTCCACTTCATAAAACCCAAGGCAGGCCTAACAACAAAGGTTTAATGTAAAGTGCTACTACATGCCATTTGCTGTTCCAAGAGCTTCCATTCTAGCTTCGATGCCAGCAGAATTGTATCTTCTACTGAGAAGCTTCAGATTCTTAGCTGAAGACACTATTTCTCTTCAAGAGGCTCCTGAAATCTCTCAAACATACTTTTTACTATTCCCCTGATGAATCAAATCAGGAGCACTTAACGCACAGATCGAGTAATCTGAGGTTTACTGCTGTAGATAGCAAGCCAGCCCTGAGTTCTGTGCTAGGCACATACTTGTTTTCAATATTCTGTAGTCTCAAAAGACTGTACACCATGGACCTCCTGTCTGATGCGTTTCCTAGGCACAGATTTAAAACTTCATCCTGGTGACATTCTTAAGGTTTTCTAATTGTTGGTGCTCTCAGTGGCAGATGTTGTAGTACACTTACACGTATTTGTGTGTTTACATAGATGCATGCTTACATGTACCACACTGGAGTTTTAGAACAGTGTAATTTAAAACAAGAGCAATAGCATTTACTCATTTTGAAGATACTATTGGCGGAAGACAGAAAGAAATGTCCACTGCTTTGTAAACGACGCAAGTTTATACCCTTTTTGCACTCAACCTGTAGCACATAGCCAGTTTTTGCTTGCTGGGGAAAATCCTCACTGCAAGTTACTGCACAAATGCACAAAAGTGTAAGAATGCCAACAGGCTTCTGCATCAATTTAAAAAAAAAAAACCCAAAACTTGTTGTAAGATCTTACAACATACTGTAAGATCTTGCTGTGTGTTGAAACTTTTTTTTTCCACTACCTCCTTTACACATTACCTCCACTGCCTATGCTACACCTGTAGGTCTCTATGGGGACAGACCCCTCAGCGAAAATCCCTGTGGGGGTAAAATCCAGTGTCCCCCACTCCCTCTGTTCCCCCAGACAATGCTAAATCGTGGAATGGTCAGGTATCACAGTACCCTGGTAGCAGCAGCTCTCCTTCTATCCAAATATTCCTAGCCCACTTCGTATATCTTGCCTAATATGTAGTGCTGCAGTCCCAAGATGAAGGATTTTTCGCTGTGCTGCATCATTTCCCTGCAAATTTAAGTGAATTTTATATATCTCTTAATATACCATTTCTTGGAGTTGCCAGAATATGTTTATTAATATAAACATTAATTTTTGGTCTAGGAAATTAATGACAATTTTCATGTAAAGAGGTAATATGTAACAGAGCAATCCCACAATAACAAAACCAAAGTGTTAGATGAGTATAGATTTCTTAAAATAGCACATGTACAAACACAGTTAAAAAGCACAACATGAAAAAGCTAAAGCTTCAAGAACAATTTTATAGTAGGCAACCAAAATTCACCAGACAAGCACATAATTTCACAGACATGTTTTCTAAAGGTAGCTTCTTAGATGTTTTCCCAGGAAGGGACTGATCTGTTGTTAAGCACTGTAAATCCTGAATAATCTCTTGAATTGCCTTATACATCAACCTGCAATGGATCAAGTAAGAAAACTTGTGACTAAGCCACAATCAAGACTCTGAGTCTATGTATCTGTAAATTCATCAGAACTGTAACAGTACATGTGTGCAACTAAGGATCTAAGAAAAAAATAGGTTTGCTGGAAGTAATGTAGTAAATTCAGACAGTTCAGTTAAATGGAGAGAAAAAAAAAAAAAAGACCTCTTGGTCACAAAACCCTTCCCATCTGGCACTGATGAGGCAGACAGGTATCATGTGATGAAGAGCTCATGTGCCAGAAAAGCTTACCCATTTTTTTCATGTTTTCCATTCTATTAGTCTAATGAAAAATGTAACTTTGAACATTGACATCTTGACTTCATCTTAATTCTAAACCAAAGTGTAACATTTACAGGGTAAATAGGAAATAACATTCCCCTTTTGAGCTGAACATCTTGGATATGCTGGAATAGCTGTAAAATATTATTTTCCCTTTTCACAGTCACCAGTTACTATGTTAAAGCCACTTCATCAAACTTGACTTTACATTTGTACAGTTTAGAATAGTTCAGTTGTCAGGGACCGACAATGATCATCTAGTCAACTGCCTGACCACTTCAGGGCTGACCAAAAGTTAAAGCAAATTGTTAAGGGCATTGTCCACTGGCAGGCTTGACACATCGACCCCCTCTCTAGGAAGCCTCTTCCAGTTTCTGATCCCCAATCTGTTCTCTGCACCTAAATATCTCTCCCACTCTTCAAGATTACTTTTTTTTTTTTTTAGATAATCTAGTATTTTACAACATAAGTAAGACACTTGCTGTCAATTGGTAGAAGATTCCTGTCACTAAAAGTCATGTAAAAGCTTTTATAGAGGTACAAACCATTTTACAAGCTACAAGATACTCATCAGCAAAGCATGACATCTGTACAGCAGTTAGAGAGTCTACCTGTCAAAAAGTCGCCCAGCTCTAGGTTAAAAACAGTAGGAGCCATAAAAGACCTAAGTTTCAAAAAGAAAGTGGAAAAAGCTGATGAAGAATTTGGCAAATGCCATTTTCCCATTCCCAGGGTATTTGACAAAGGTTAATATTAACCGCTGTTAACGAATAAGCTTGTGAAAAGCACCATTGAACTTAACAGTTCTCAGGGCCCCTTGGCTGCTGACAAAAAGTACAGTCAATAAACCAACTTATTATGCCAAAACATAGAAACGTGGTTGGGATGGGTGTTGGAGTTGACAGTCACTGAATAACAGCCATTTCCTACAAATACTTCCATCTAGATGACCTTTAAGTACTGAGATGGTTTGACTTCTTGGCAATCTGTTTTGACATGAGCTATGTCAGGAGGACTTCTTGCAATGATCCTGTGCACTACAGACTTCAGAAAAGCAGTCAAATAACAAAGAGTGTAGAAAGTTTTATTTGTTCTGTATCTTGCAACAAATCAAGTGTAATTCATCCACAATATTTTCTCAATTACAGCCTGTCAGAAAATATGAACAAAAGCATTTTTGTCCTGCATACACCATGTCTCCCAAGTACTAAGAAAAACAATTATAGCAGATTAAGAACAAACCTACAGCATTCCTTTACTTTAGCCGGTTCTGATACAGAGGCATACTTTTTTATTTGAGAGTCAATTCCAAGAGACTTAGCTAATTGCACAGCATTTGTGTCATCACTGATTAGCGTCCCAAGAGCCACAAGCAGTCTAAAAATGGCTTCAAGATCTTTAACAACTTCCATAATTGTGCTGACTACTGATAAACATTGAGCTTTGCCCTCAATGTTGTTGACTTTATGTAAACACACAGCATAGTTCAATGTCAGCGTGGCAAGTGCAATGTGGATGTTCTTATTATTGCCCGATTTCATTTCTATTGCTTGTGTCATGATTTCACCCCTCTGTTCCATCATAAGCTTCTGGCCTGCCTGGCTGACAAAACAATTGCAAAGAGCTCTAAGTGCCAACAGCTGGTTTGCTTGCTTTCCTTTAGGGTTCAGAAATTTAAGGAGAAGTATGATAAATTGTACGTGATCCTTTTCACTGCAGAAGTTCTCATTCACAGTGGGATGCCTGACAGACAATCTAAGAATGTCTAGGGCTGGAAAGACAATATCTAAAAAACAAAACAAAAAAATATTTTAGTATTAATACGTCATTACGTGCAAACGTGCTGGTGAGTTTCTTTCAGATACAGACATTCTTAAACCCCTTGCTTTGGGAACAGACAGGAACAGTTTCATGCAGAAAGAGATTCAGGTAAAGCACAAGTTGTTGGAAATTCATAAAGACAAGTACTGACTAACCCATTCTACTAACACTCCAGCTAATCACAAAAACCATGCTCCTTAATTTAGGATAAACACAGTGCTTTGCAATAAATCTTAAAAGTCTTTCCCAAAAGCTCTAATTGGTAACACAGAAGACAAGCACTAAGTATGCTGACTAATCCAAGAAGGTCTCTGAAAGCCTTTCAGTGACTGAACACCCCTACACGGGCAGCATCTCCGTTTGTCCTCATTCCATATTTTACAGTCTAGTATAGCTACAAAACTGGTTACAGAAAGAAAAATGAAAAAAAAAAAAAATTTAGACTACCTTCAACTCTGAGACATAATTTGCAAGGGAGAAAAAAAAAAAAGAAAAAGAAGACATGTCCTCAACTGATCAGCTGGAAATCACTGTAAGGAAACTGAACTGAAGAGTTTGTTCATTTGAAAGTCTTCCCTTGCACTTTTCCAAATTTCACATCTATCTGGCGCCTTAAGTCTACTATCAGTATCCCATGCTTACAACCAAATCAAAGCTGAACTTGCGTAGCTACTTATTCAGCAGTATTTCCTGCAAATATGCAGAAACTTGAGAATTAATACTTTGTACAATATGAAGAATCTGAAAGGTATGAAGACATTAGCCATCACTAGCTCCCAGCTGTGCAAAACATAGTTTGATTAAGTGACATTATATAATGAACATTAATTTAACACCAAAATATTCTTCCCGTTAATAAATCTTTAACTGCAATTTCAAGAAAGCAGTTCATTTTTTGCTTCATATTTAGGTATTTGTGTATGCAGTGTATCAATTTTTTCCAGAATGTGTGGTAATGACCAAAATAGCCTTTCCAATCCATCAATGCTGACGACAATATATTATCAATTGAAATTATATCAGCTCTCCTTGCATTAATTCAGAATGTCATTTCACTAATGCAGTTCTGACCACATAACCTAGCTTCAGGATCTTCTTTGCTACCATATTAAATAGGAGCTACTTTTGCAATTTTTTTAATAATTTATCTTCATAATTTCATCTCTCATTTGATAACAACTTAGGACTCCAATCTCACACTTTGCTCTATTTCCACACAAGCCTCACAATTCTTTCTTGAGGATGCTCCTGCTAATGAAATAACCATAACTGATGTTCCTATCAAGTCTCTCCTTTATATTTACTGTTGTGCCAACAACAAAACTTGACAACCAATTACCAATTCGGCTCCTGCCTCTGCTACTGATCGATGCTATTAGCATGTGTTTATCATCTTCTGATTTCTACTTGTGTTATAAACTCTTTGGGACAGACTCTGTGTAACAGCTGGCATAACAAGACTTGGTTCATAGTGAAGTATTGATGACAGTACAAAAAAAGGTAATTGCAAGTGTCTACCTTCTGGCCAGTTAACTGCTCTCCATAAAGTCTGAAGTTGCTGTGCTGTAGGTGTTTCTGTAGAGGTGTTGCATGTTGCAGACAATAACTTTTCTAGGATTATCAAGTCATCTTCTGTAAGCTTATGTTCTTCAGTTGCACTGCCATTAAGTTCCTTTAATTTACCTGTAAGACCAACAGAAGAGGAATGGCCTTCTGACATTAGAACTTCACAAATCCAGATCTTGAATGAAATACTACAAAAGCACTGTATAAACAGGTTACAACTATTGTAATTGTTTTTTGGGGAAATTAGATTTTTAAACATTACTTTTCCCAGTTTCATAGTGTTCTAGGTTTAAGGTTTTAATCATCACAATGGTGGGTACTATTAAGCCCCCTCTAATACTCCAACACAAAGATTCAGAGTTCGCATCTTCACCTACATACAGGCAAAAATGCAGAAAAGAGTAACTATTAGTTTTCATATCTGAAATACGACTCCTTTTTTGCTCTTCTCTATTATTAGGTAGTTGAAACAATAAAGAAACTATATGTTCTTAGTGTGATCACAGTTTTTGTATTTTTACTTATTCAGGTGCTATAAGCAAAATATGATTGCACCATATCCTATATCCAAATTTCAATATAATTTAAAAATAAAAAGTATTGGAAAAATTATTTTAGTGTACAGGACTTTGCTTAAAATGGATCTAGCATTAAGCACCTGCCAATCATGGTTCTTCATGAGGGCCATGTCAATAAACACACAAGGAGGCAGCATTACATTAGTACCCCTTTATGAGTTTTATAGTATGCACAAAAATCAACTGTGGCCTCCTGTGAAAAAAAACATATAGCTATTACATCTATCCCAGTCCAGCCATAATATATACAGATATATTTAACCATGCACTGTTATAAAACTGCAGGAAACTCAGCGAACCTAGTTTCCTGATTCTAAGCTTCAACAAACCTAACAACCGACTAAGCCTGTCACTAATATGGTTACCCTTCAAGAACATTTGACAAAGATAAACTGATGCAGTATGCTTTTAAGGCTAAGTAAAAGTCTCTGCTTTGCTATAACATAGCAGAATGAAAGCCAGTCTTGCCATTCTCGCTCTTTGGAAGTTTTGGACAAAATTTTACTACAAATCTGTGCAAAACTAAGAGGAGGCTAAATCTATTTACTAGTGACAACTTCAAGGAAAAAAAAATATCTAATTTATGAATCTCTTGTCTTCTCCCTGAACAAGTACTAGAGTACAAGAAAATTCAGAGAAATGGGAAGAGGCTGACTGAAGATTCTGACTGATATTTTTAAACAGAAAATGAAACCTGAAAAATACGTAGAAGAGTGGTGTTCCTCAGGGCGTTTGATGACTGGTGCTCCACAGGGGTCAGTACTGGGACTGGTACTATTTAACATCTTTGTTGGCAACATGGACAGTGGGATTGAGTGCACCCTCAGCAAGTTTGCCAATGACATCAAGATGGAGCGGTCGACACACTGCAATGAAGGGATGCCATCCAGAGGGACCTCAACAGGCTGGAGCGGTGGGCCCATGCCAACCTCATGAAGTGCAACAAGGCCAAGTGCAAGGTCCTGCACATGTGTCAGGGCAATCCCAAGCACAAATACAGGCTGGGCGGAGAATGGATTGAGAGCAGTCCTGAGGAGAAGGGCTTGGGTGTTGGTTGATGAGAAGCTCAACATGACCTGGCAATATGCACTCACAGCCCAGAAAGCCAACCACACCCTGGGCTGCATCAAAAGAAGTGTGGCCAGCTGGTCAAGGGAGGTGATTCTGTCCCTCTACTCAGCTCTCATGAGACTCCACCTCGAGTACTGCATCCAACTGTGGAGCCCTCAGCACAGGAAAGATATGGACCTGTTGGAACAAGTCCAGAGGAGGGCCACAAAGATGACCAGAGGGCTGGAGCACCTGTGAAGACAGGCTGAGAGTTGGATTTGTTTAGCCTGAAGAAGAGAAGCCTCCAGGGAGACCTTATAGCGGCCTTTCAGTACCTAAAGGGGGCCTACAGGAAAGATGGGGAGGGACTCTTGATCAGGGAGTGCAGTCATAGGTAGTGTAGTGAGAGGTAATGGTTATAAACTGAAAGAGGGTAGATTTACATTAGATATTAGGAAGAAATTCTTTACTGTGAGGGTGGTGAGACACTGGAACAGGTTGCCCAGAGAAGTTGTGAACGCCCTATACCTGGAACTCTTTGAGGTCAGGTTGCATGGGGCTTTCAGCAAGCTGACCTAGCGGAAGGTGTCCCTGCCCATGGCAGGGAAGTTGGACTAGATGATCTTTAAAGGTCCCTTCCAACCCAGACCACTGCATGATTCCATGACTGTAAGGCCAGGAGCTTGCCCCCTTCAAGAAGCTGGATAAAAGTGAAGGTATACTTTTAGCAAAAAGCAGAATCTATGTTTTAAGTTTCCTCATCAGACTATCCAGACAACTAAATTTTCAAGCTCTGTATATAAAGGGGAGGGAAGGAAGCAAGAGAATTTTAATTTGGAGATCTTCAAGACAGGTACATGGTGAATACAAACTAGTTTTACAAAACCCTTAAACGTACTAAGACACTCTACAGAAACATACTGAAATAAACTGGTGACAAATAGAGTAGAGATTCTGTGAAACATTTACAGAAAATACAGAGGAAGATACACTAGAATAGGAATGAAGCATGGGAAAGAGAGGGAAAAATAAGCCAATAACATCTACAAAAAAGTGTATAATTACTAGATATTGTACACAGTTTTCACAGTTTTCTTTTTCTGTTATGCAGACTGTTCTGCTTAAATATAAAAGTGACCGTAGCAACCTATGAAATTGCAGAAAGCCATACAATGTAATCGATGAAGTTTTAAAGTAAGGCAGTCTGCTGAATGAAAAACTTCATGAGCAAAATCAGAAAGGGATTGCACGTGACCTGCATACCCAGCAGTTAGGCGAAAAGAAAAAAAAAAAGTACAGTATTCAAACGTACAAGCTTGGTAAAAAAGATGCTGAACTACAGCAGATATAGGCCAAGGGGAAAAAAAACAATGGATATCCTGTATTGGATAGAGTTCTTGTGAAATTTGCTCATACTCCTAAGCCTTCAAATACATGCACCATTAAAGTGATGAATGCAATTTTAAAAGGTCAAAACCAAGAAACAGTAGGAAAGCTATGGGAAATCATTTCGCTTTTTGAAAAGATCGAAAGTTAAGTTAATTCAAACAGATGAAAAATAAAAACATCCCAGAAATTAAAAAACTGACCAAGTATCTGTGTAGGGTTGGCCTGGTCAAAGGTGACAGCATCCTTCTTCGGAAAATATATATTTTCAACTTTAGCTGCAGCCGATTGGTAGGCGTCCATTCCTATATAAAGTAAATAGAAGTTCAACAGTGTACCAAAGTGTCTGAGATAGAATAGTAGCCTATCAGTAAGTCTCTTTCTGCTGGACATTACTCAGAAAAATACCCTTTTAAAAACTTGAATGCTTATGCAAATAGCTGTCATTCCTCACATTATTTTTACATCCAAGGGTTAAAGCTTAAAGCAGTACCTTCACAAACTGTTCTCCTTCCATGTAAAA
This sequence comes from Ibidorhyncha struthersii, assembly GCA_013398815.1. Taxonomy (NCBI): domain Eukaryota; kingdom Metazoa; phylum Chordata; class Aves; order Charadriiformes; family Charadriidae; genus Ibidorhyncha; species Ibidorhyncha struthersii. The sequence goes on along the minus strand of VZSZ01006159.1, from coordinate 4,217 downwards.
ATTTACTATAGAAGTGTAAATTATAACAGTGATTTCTGAATTACATGAACTAAATACACATTTATTCGTAAGAGTGGGTATTGCAGTTAAGACATGAAAATGGCAAGGGTCATTTTAGAACAAAGACCCCTTCTGCCCCTGAAATCTTATCTTTGGGTTATTTTCATAATGAACAGGAAAAGTTTTTACATATAGGAAGATCTGCAGATATGACCAAGTTATGTCACATGCAATAGTAGCCTAGAATCTCTAGAAAGAGTAATGAAAAGCTTTAATCATGACCTCTAATGATTTCCTACAATCACAGGCTGATACTGTGTAATTTCCATTAACTACACGTAGCAGTTTCTTTGGTCAACAACATAACTACTAGGAAACCAAAAATCCTCTAGAAAAACAGATTACTATCATATATTTTAAAACTTCTGTGCATGATTGCTGCATGTAAAGGAAGGCACTATTATCCCTATTTTCTGAATAATTTTGAGAGTATATGCAGCTTCAATCTGCTCATTATTTTTAATTAAGTATAAATTTGCATCGATATAGAATTCATGTCAAAGAAAAAACTGAAGCAAAAGACCAGGGATGCTTTTCATTGACAAGCATAATCTCTTACCTGTATATGGATCAACCCCACCCAGTGGAGCTACTGCATTTGATGCTGAACCAGGAACATAGCGACCAGCACCTGAACAGAGACATTAGGCTTTTTAAACACCACCACTGGTAAAGTAATGTATACCTGTATTTAGTTACGAGTTTTCAAACTTCACTATTAAAGGTGTTATTTTGCACTAAAGGAATTAAAGAAAAGTCTTCAACACTTCCTGAAATTTAAGGGTTAAAATCTATGCTGATGTGTGAGGGTGGTGCTCGTGGTGATGATGGCATTAGAAAGCTCAGTGACGAACAGCTGGGAGACATTCTGGCATGGTTTCTGGCACACGCTGATGCAAAGGCTCTCGGCACAGCAGATACCTTATCCATTGCAAGCTACGGGGGGACAGCACCACTGCCCAGGGCTGGCTTCTCACTGTGCCTGTGGCCAGCAGAGGCCTCTCATGTAGGAGGTGGACCCTGTTTGTGGCGTAAGGTTGTGGGGCCTTCAGATAATTACCCTGCTACTCTTCCACATGGGCATCATTGATACTGCCAAGGAAGTCCTAGAGAGTATGTAGAGTGATTAGAGAGCTCTGGAGACAAGCATGAACGGCCTAGGTGATGTTTCTTTGATGCTGCCAGCAAAGCAAAAACTCTTGAGTAGAAGTGGGCTCATCAAGTGGGTCAGCAACTTGCTGCATGGCCGGTTTTGCAGGCAGGACTTTATCATCAGTGACTACAGGACCCTCTTTGAGGAGCAAGAGCTACTGATCAGGGATGGGATAAGTCTGACAGAGCAGGAATGGAATGTCTTTGCAAACAAGCTTGCTAAACTAGCGAGGACTTTAAACTAGCTATGTCAGGGAAGGTTAGAATCTAAAATTTAGGGGGGAAGGTACCAATAACGGTTATGTAATAAGAAAAAAGGAATAACAAGGAAAAAACAAAACTACTATTATGAATATGCTCCTTCCTGTGTTGGCCATGCCTCAGAGTTTGACGAAACATAAGGTTTAAGACCTTACTCATCTGCTGTAGAAGACAGTGTGACATGAGGCACATGAGACAGCAGAGGGCTCTCGTAAACAGATCTGGACATGCTTTGACGGTAGTAGAGTCCACCTTAATAGTCTGTCCCACACTACTGCCCCAAATTGAGAATTGCAAGAAGCAGTGGTCTGGAGCCAAACATTGAATGCAACTGAACATGGTAAAATATGCATCTTAAGTGCTAGCAAAACAGATTATGAATTTTACATTACCTGTAAATGGATCTGCTGCAGGTATTGTACTTGATCCAGATGAAGAACCTGGAACATAACGTCCAGCACCTGGTGAAACAGTAAAAAAAGCAATGACTAATATATGCAGCTTGATGTTACTAAAATGTCACTAGTTTTCAGAGAGAAGCATCTTGTTTATTGTGGCATTATAAGAAAGCTGATCCTATCCATGCAAATGTCCCCTGATGCTGAACAAATTCTTCCTCATTATTTGAGGGTCATAAATTTTTCTGGGGCATACACATTACACATTTGGACGCATCCAAATCAAAAGTATGTGCATAAGTTCAGATGACTGCAGCTCCATGAGTTAAATCTGAACCTGATTAGCCTGTAGTCTCATTTTTAGTTAATTGCAAGAAAACAATTTATCTCAATTATTTTAATGACATTTTATTCCTAACTTCATCATTTGAAACTAGTTGAAATAAGACTGGTTTATTTTATAAACGTGACAAGCAGGATGTAACTGATTAACATGGTTCAGCTTATGACTGTGTCCTCTCTGGATTTCACTCAGGTTCAGTTCATTCTCTAGCTAAATTTTTCTATTTTATTAATTGCCTTAATAGCACCTGGCCACCTCTTAAGAGTAATATGAAAAGTGGAGTTTTCTTCCACTGGAAAAGAAGACTAGACTGAAAAACACAACTAGCTAACCAAATTTGTTGAAGATTTGTTCTGACGAATACTTCACAAGT
>VZSZ01006158.1:6639-17044 GCA_013398815.1 Ibidorhyncha struthersii | reverse complement strand
GGGAGTTGGAACTAGATGATCTTTAAAGGTCCCTTCCAACTTAAATGATTCTATGATTGTTCACCTAAAAACAGATTTAGGAAGAAGTAATGAATATTTAAAGCAAATGTAATATAGATTTTAATATATCAGTTTATTAGTTTCTTGTAGTTTATTGTGCAGTGTAAAAGTAAAGTCTTTCACTGTCCTAAGACACAACTGGTTTCATTTTATTCATCCAAATATACCCCAGGTGTTTTGATTTTATTTTTTCATAGAGTAACACAGATTACAATTTCCATCAACAGAAATGCTTTTTTAACGTTTTAAGTATTTTTCAGCCTTTATTATTTTACTAGTTTTTTTTTTCCTTTTTAAATCCTTCAAATTGGGTTTAAAGTTAATTGAAGATTTTGATGATAAATCTCATTTGATAAATGTTCCTTTTCTGGTTTCATGAGAATAGTGAATACAGGAGAGAAACAATGTCTTTATGTCACATGACATATGCCAGTTAGTTTGCTTTACAGCAAGTTACAGACTTAACTCTTCATTTTGCAGTTGAGCCCATGGGGATAGACTTTTGGGCCTGTACTGAATCTTTTGTGTATTTAGATTTAGCATTTCTTCTCTTTTATTGACAGTATCCTCATTTTCTCCTTATCCCTCTGCATCATTACCAGTTGCTTGATATCTCAGTAGAGGAATAGATCTTTATGTGCTTACAGTAGCATTTAAATATGTTTCTACTGCATGCTCTTCATTAAAAAAAAACTTTTAAGTGTATTTTCATATCAAACAAGTCTTGCTATTTTGAGTCTGTATGAAAAGCTGAATACAATAATTTTGTTAAATGAGCACAGCTTATGCATATTTTCAGAAAAAAAAACTTGTATCAAGAGCTCAGTGTATTCTTTACTTAAGAATAGAGGAAAACAAAATTACAAAAAAGAAATGAAGGACAATGTCACAAAGTTGTTACTGGTATTTTGTCCCTGAAAAACATATGTCCTGTATGTGCTGTGAATGCAAAGCGGGAGCCTTACTCATTCAATTTTGCTGATGTTGAAACAGAAATTTCTTGCTTTCCTAAAGGCTTTGCTGTGTTTTTGTCCTCATTACTGAAGTGTGAAATGAAAGAGAATTAAATGCTGAATCATCATAGAACCATTTCTTAGTTCAAAAATAGCATTTTATAGCTTTAACAAAACTGATGTGTTGGGCATTCAGTTTTATTAGACATTTTTGCAGAACTAAGTCCATTAAATATAGGTATTGCCTTACTTTTTTATGTGTCATAAGACAAATGAATCACAACTGAAATTTAGAAGTATGTATGCATTCTTTTAGACAACAAGTTGCCTTTCTTTAATGGGTATTAAAGGACCCCTTGGAGTATAATTAAAGAAAATGTCTGAGTGGTGCGTAATAGAAATTGTAGAAAAATATTTATCTGCAACAGAAATCCTTCACAAAACTGTACAAGTGCCAAGCAGTTTCTGCAACAGATGTTAGTTACATTTATTGTTGGGAAGTGCAGTTGCTTCAGTTTTTCAAAATTTTATATTTTCTTTTAATGTGTATTTTCCATGCAGTGCTTAGGTAGAAACAGTGTTCTAGAAGCTGCATGCTGTAACTATTAAGCAATGTCATGATTAGTTCAATTCAAAATCATGACTATTGTTAAGCATATCCAATTATATCCAATTAATTTGTTTAATTTATGAAATGTAACTGAACTTAATTCATTTTGCAGGCATGATTTGAGAAAATACTTAATATTATTGAAGTGATTAGGAAAAATTACAGGAGAAGATAAGTTGAAATACTAATCAGTAAATGTAATTCTTTTTTCCTTTGTTCAGTTGCTGGTTGGCTGGTTTTTTTTTTTTAGGTTTAAATGAAAACAAGAAAGTACATTTGACACTTCATTCTAGAAACTATAAATTAAGATGTTATTTTAAATATTGTGCCTCTTATTTCTGTTATATCAACTTGTATGGTATTTATTCCACCTTCGCATGTCAAAGATTTTGTTTTGATGTTCTTGTGACAGTGGCACATATTTAAGTGTTTTCAAATAGATACTAAATGATTTCAACTGAGCCATGTTGAAATAAAGACTACATATATTAACCAGACTGTAAAACTCAGACAATCATATTTGAATCAAATAGGTATGTTGCAAAATAACCTTATTTTAGAATAAAATTGCAATAATGAAGAATCAATCATATGTAAGTCAGTTCTTACTGCTGTTTTGGAAACTTCCTGAATTAATAAATATAGTTACAAGTGAAAAATAAATTTAGTTACTCAGCAGATGGGAAGATGGTTTAGTAGTGGCATATCAATTTGTTTGGCCACTGTTTCCAAAAAACAGGGTGCAATTCTAGAACAGTGTACCTAATTATATTTTTTTAATAAGTATCTTAGTGATGTAAGTATCTTACTGATGAGTGTGCTGCTGGTTTTCCATCACAAAGGTGCTATTGATTATAACAAGTGGTTTTGATTAGTCAGTTTTCTGTTACAGGCTTAAAATATTACAGGAGATTTATGGTGATAAGAGCACTGTAAATTACTTTGCAGCATGACTATGATTACCAACTTGTTGATTTTTATTTTGGAATCTATGCTACTTTGTGTAGTAATATTGGAAGCTGGATGTTGCAGTGGATTCCTGTGACTTGAACCAGTATGCAAACTGAGAGTCGCTTTCCTCCTGAGTCAGAGCAATATTTATGAGTTGCAGGTAAGATGGGGTGGAAGTTGTCCATAGCCACTGTACTTGAGGAACAGGCTGTGCTGAGCAAACACTCATCTGAATCTGTTGAAGACTTCTGGAAGCCATGTAGGACTGGCCAAAGTAGAAACGCAATCGAACCATGGAGCTTTGCCAGTTTGATGGTGAAGCAGCTACATATTTGGGTGGTGGGGTATTGGTTTTGGGGAGTTTCTTTGGGTTGTTTTGTTTTTTTGTTTTGGTTTTTTTTTTTTTTATATTTAAGGCTGTTTTCAAGATTGCAGTTGGACTAGATGATCATTGTAGGTCCCTTCCAACTGAACTATTTTATTCTAAGATCATATATATGAAGACATTCATAGAGTATAACCTTTTGGTGGGTTTTATTTTAGTTATCCAAAAGTGCAGGCAATTAATACATTTCTTTCATATATATAAATTGTTGACCACTAGTACCAGGGGAAATCATTCAAGATATATTCTAAATTCTCTTTCCAAAAAATACTAGAACTTTTAATATAGACTTGCTAGTAGACAGTGAATCAAAAGTCTTCTCAGTCTGTTTATTATCTTTTTTAATATTGTTGTCAGGGAAAAAAAAGGTGAAAAGATTATGTAGCGAGCTGATCACAAGTGCTTTTTTTCCCTCTTGAAAACAAAATCTTACTTTAAAGTTGCGGGGTATGAAACTCCAGAGGAAAGTCTTTCCCACTTTCCTTTTTTCTTTGATAGAGAAAAATTAAAAATGTCTTTGAATTACAAACAATATTTTCAAAAGTAAATGTGAAAGGTTGATCCCATGTTTACAAAGATTGTGATGTATTTATCTATTTGAGAGTATTTTAAAGGTGTCTGGGTTTTGAATTGTGCTTTTCTGTTAGCAGCAAAGTGGAGGGTGACTCTCCTTATGAAAAGAGCCACCTGAGTGATGTGAGGGCTAATATCTCTTACCCTGACAGTTTTTTCTCTGTTTTTTTTTTTTTTTATGTCTGGAAATAATTTTGTAGATAAATAATATCATCTTGATGCCTTAAGTGTCTTAAAGCTAAATAACTATTGCAGGAGAATGTCCAGGTTTGTCAGCATCTGCAGAGGCCCTTACTCATGCAAGGGAGCTGGAGCGCTATAGAAACTGCATTTTCTGAGCCTGCTGATGCTTTATGGTCTGAGTTGGCTGCATATATGACAGGCTTAATTCCAGGACTTAATTACTTTTTTGTATTTTCTGTTAGGGGGATCATTGTCTTCATTATATTTTGCCATAGTTCATGCCTTTTGTAGCTTCTGCTAGTTTAGGGGAAAATAGTTTCTTTTTTGAAACCCTTTTAACTTATCAATGTGTGAGTATTAATGTAGATGTCATTACTAACAATGTGAAAAACTGTGTTGAACAGTGACATGTCAGGAGGCTCAGCTTCAGAGAGCTATCTCAGCTAACAGCTTTGAACAGATAATGCCTCCATCACCAGGTACTACAAAAACAGCCTGAAGCAGAGAGTGAAAATGAAAGTGCTCTTTGCAGACTGTCCTGTTCTCACCCCCGTCAAGCCTCTCAAATTAACTAACCAATCTGAATTCTGTAAACCAGCTGTTGCAAATCTGTGTACTTTGACACAGACGTCTATAGTGAAGTTAAATTGGGGGCAGATTTTTTGGTTCCTCAAGAAACTGTTTCTGAAATCATTTATCTTCGAATTATTGCAGCAAATAGCCAAAATATGGATTCCTACCCTGTTTTGAGACCATAGTGACCTTAATGACCTTAATATTTGCAATCCCCTCACCACAAATACCTCCCATCCAAGGTGTATCCCCTGATTTTTGAAGATTGCTTTGGAACTCGACTCTGCCATTTTGAGTATTGGCTGCTTCCTTCACAACTGTGGCCTTTGCGGGAACAGAGGAGTTATTTGTCAGACTTCAGTTATGAACACATTTGCAGGAGAGGAGGACATTATTAAATTGATGATGAGGAAATATTGGGTTTGCCATGTTTAGAACAGTGCAGAAATAACTCCTATTTATGCGTCTCATAGTAAATCCCTTTCTGATTAAAGAATTTCTTCAGAGCTGTTAGGGAGATGATTTAGATATAAAAAGATCCTAAAATAAAATAATGTCAATACACATTATTTTTATTTAAAATGCTTTTTTATCTCTTTATATTGTAAGTAGATCCACATCCTAGCTGGATGTGAAGAGTGAAACAATTTCATACAATTGCAAGTCTGTGTTTAATGTAAATATTTAGCAGGTAGTGTTTACCTTAATTGTTGCATAGTTAGAATGATCATACTGATAGCAAGATGGGTAGTAAATATTTAGTGCTGCAAAATGCAAGTGACCATATAAAGAAATTAAAATGATAAACTGCAAATCTTGGAAAAAGCTGAATTTGTCTGTTCTCTTTGAGTCACTGGCATGGGAGGAAATAATGGTGAGCAAAAAAAATAAATTAAGATGATCTGAAAAGGAATTGTAAAGTCTTTTTAAAGATTTATAAATAAATCTATCTACAATGGCTCTACTTTTTTTAAAAATCCCTTTATAAAAAGGTGACATGAAGAATCCAAACAGTAAGCGTACTTTTCTTTACATGGATTTCTGTTTCAATTACTGTTGAAAATAAACAAAGCCGTGACAGATAAAATCCCTGATAAATTTTAATTAGATCAAAAGATGAATTGGAATTGTTGATAATTTTTAGGTGAATAATACAGCTTACAAATAACTGTGCTGTACCAATTTATGTGTCCAATTTAACAAAGAAATATAAGTATCTCAGTAGTAAATTCCTAGTCCTGCTCTTGACAAAGAAATAAGTCTGCAAGGAACTGAGTTGAAAGAGTGCCCCTAGAAACTCTGAATTGGAATGACCCTCCTAAAGATACAAAAATGCTTGAGCACACCTGCAAATGTGTATTTATTGCACAATGTCCAGGGAGCTGAAGAACAGGAGTAGAGTAGCTAAGACAGGAGATGGAAGTATTAATCTTTTAGTAAATGTCTTTCATAAATATTTGTATACTTACGAATGCTTATGTAGTATTCATTAAAGACTTCTGGAGCTGTGAAGAGGGCAGCTTTTTAGGGTTCTTTCTGAAACCTTTTTTGCTTGGTCTGAAGTTGCTGGACTTTAGTAGATAATTAAATGAAATCGTAAGTGATAATGAAATGAAATCTGACTACATGATCATAATGACCCTTTTGGGTCTCAGTGTCTGTGAAACTGCTGTTCAGAGGAATTCCTGAGTGCTCAAAAATTTAATTATTGTTTTTTTGCATGAGCAAGAAAAATTTCTTTCAGAATAAATAACTATTTGAAATGGAACAAATTAGTGTCTATATAACTGCTTTCCAAATACAACTCTACAGTTTTTATAAAAAAGGTCTCAGGATCAGATGAAAAAGAATGTAAAAGTATTTAGTAATGCATTGGATCAAGTTTGTGAAAACGCTGCTATTATATAAGTGATTTGATTTAGGATGTGTTTTCCTTTCAGACATTCTTCTTGTATTTATTACAATGAATTATTGAGTGCAAGAATACAAGCTGCTGCTTTTTTAAAGATGAGGACGTATCCTTTTTTTTAAGGAGAAAGTATCAGAATGACTTTTACTATTAAAATAAATTTACTGATTGAAGGGAAGTTAACTATATTGTGAACCTTTTATTTAAAAAGGCAAGAGGCTCTCTGATCATTTTGCATACTTTTTCTATATCGTTTATATTCAGTAGTCAATGTAACAGAAGTAAATTTTTTAAAAACATTTTCAAGTTGATTATGATCACATAATCATCATTACATTAGAGTAGGCATGCAGCATATGAAATGAATTTCTGGTCTTAGTCCATTCTGCGGGAATTCGATTCTCGCACTGCATGGGAGATCATGATGAGCAGCATCTTTATTGGTCATACCAGAAGGGAGGTTCAAGAGTAACTGAATAGGAGAAAAACTATACATTTCATATAGGTAGGTAAAGTTGGAATTTAATTATATGCCTGAAAAGTAGAAAATTTTCAGCTACATCAGCACTACCTGCACTGTGAAGTAACATAGATTAATATTGTCTATAATTACAGGCAACTCAAAGAGCTTGCTGGGAACATGTGTATGCAGGGTTTCTTTAAACCTGTATCAAATTAGACTTCAGCTTGGGTATGGGATGCTTTTGGTGCCTCTTCAAACTCAGAATTTCTGAAGACGCTTTAGGGGAATTTCTCTTGGGAATGAGTGATAGCATGAGGGAAAGCAAAACTGAAAATTGATGCATTATTGGCCTCTCAGAGGTTGAAACTACTTTAGATGGGTGAGCATAAAAGTCCTATGATTATGAGAGAGAAAGAATCATGCAGCTCTGGACGTGGAGATGATGGCATACATATGAGACTTTACACAACAAGGATATGTTTCAAGTGACAGGATAGGGAAAGGATTGTCTTTGCATCAGCATTCTGGATGCATGTTACTGGGACAACACTGCAGTTGCCAAGGACCAAGAAAGAATGACCTAGCGTTATAAGGTGAGATTAAATCTTTTCCTATCCATTCTCAGTGCTGAACTGTTGGGTGTTTTTTTTTCCAGGATGCCTTCCATTATGCTTCTGGAAAAATCTTGGATTCTGTGTGGGTGTGAGGGAAGCCAAAAATCAAAGACTGTTCCCAGGTTATGAGCTTGAGTGTTGGACAGGACATGGTGGTTTTTGAAAATGGGATNTGTGCACCTCTCCCTGCCACTCCCCAAAACTTTATTGGCAATAAAGCAGTAGAGATGAGTAGAGAGCAGTCTCTGAGACGGAAACAAAAATGAAGAATGGAGGGGAGTTTAGCAAGGTCAAAAATGGTGAAGGGTCCCACAGTTCAGGGAAGATGAGGATGGAGTACTACTGAGTTTTTGCTTAAAGCAGTCCATTGGAGGCCTTCTGTAGGGATGTATGCTGAGAACAGTGTCCATTATTTTTTCAGAAATCTCTTCTATCCAGTGCATAATGATGTTTGGCTCAAAAAGAGGAAACCCTTCTCCCATCCCCTTCTTGCACTGATTCAGCAGCAGATGCAGACATACCCCTGAAGAAACATGAATTATCCACTCTCTACCATCTGATAACAATCTTCTTCATAAGACTAGAAGCAGAGTTTTGAATACAATGACATTATTCTGTTTTGAATAGAATGACATTATTCTAATGATAATTTGTTGATACTGCAGAATATCATTAATCATCTTGGAACCTTTATAAGCATAAATGTTTTCTCAAAATAATTTAAATGTTTAGAAAAATCTATTACAGCAGTCTGACATGAAACAGTAACTTGTTCTGCTGGAATCTGAACAGACGGAAATTTTGAGTCAGTATAGGAAGGAATTATTAGTGAAGGATTATACAAATAAACTAGAAAACTTATTTAAAAAAAAAAAAACACAAAACAAAACTTCAGGAAATTATTTTTTTTCTTGAAAATGTTTTAATGTAGTATTCATATTTACCCATGTGTGGGTACCCAGGTGTGTGGGGGACACTGCACCACCACAATCTGCCCCATGACTAAAGTCAATTTATCTCGTCCACAGAGTTGCAGTGTGGTTGCCTCTTGCCTCTATGCCTATAAGCAGGGAATGTCACAGTCCAGTCATAATTTGTGGGAAACATTGGGAAATTTTATGTTTGGCTAATCTCTCAGAGTTTCTTTAAATGTGATTAAGTAACATTGTATACACGGGCAAATTTCTGCAAAAAGGCAATTTGTTTAGCGATCCTCCGAACTGCAATGTATAAAACAGTATTTAACAATAAGCGTAATATAAGTGATCAGTAAAATCATGATAGGATGTAACACCAGGTTTAGTATTCCAGTTGCCGTTGGAGACCATCCATACAGGACTTCCCACCATCAGTGTTCTCCATCTCTTTTGACTCTTTTTCGCACTCGATGTATTTCTTCAACATCTCAGTGGACAGTGATAAGAGTCTTTTGGCCATTTTCTCATGGTTGTTGTAGAAGGTTGATTAAATCAGGGTGGTGAAGGAGCTGTTTATTATAGTTAGATTCATTCTGATAGGTGTGGGTTGTACCTCGCGATATAGCATGTAATCAAAAGACAAATCATCATGAATAGTTATCAGTACAAAGAAATTAAAATCACAACCAACAATCATGAAAAAGTTGGATATACATAAGTTGAGTTGATTGGTTATGTTGTAAGCAAGATCATCTATCAGTAAAGATTCACACAATGTTCGCATGCAAACACATCCTTTTCCAATGTACATGACTACAGTTTCAGGAGTCTCATTTGGATGGATTTCAAAGTGGCAGATGTTTTGTTCTGTATCTAAACAGATGTCTTGGGCTTCAAGAGTATTGTCTTCGCAAATGAAACCTTGTTGTTCTCTCACAATGCATGCATTTACATCAGTTGTTTGCCACTTTTCCTCCTTTTGATGGGCCGACACTCTGAGGGATAGAGTATGGTTCCATTGTGATTCAGTCCTAATGCAATGATTGGGTATATAGTGTACACCGAAGCATTGTGTATTGTGAGGACGAAGGTGACAATCTCATCACTTTCTGTGTCATAAGTGAAGTTGATTAATTGCCACCATGACTGAAACTCTTTTTCAAATTCTGAGGCATTGCCCCAAATCAATTTATGAATTTCAGTGGGCAGGGTTCCTCCTTCTCCTTCTCTAATAATGGCTGCTACTATAGACTGTATCCACAGTTGTGCATGGATACAACTCAAGGCAAGAGAGGCATTACCTTGGGTTGCTCCAATGGCTTTTACAATTAATTGGTGATCATTTTCTTCAATTCATTCCCAATGAGGTAAAATGTCTGATAGGAGCCACTGATTTGCTCCCAAGGCTGATAAAGATGACTTCAGTGGGTATTCCAATTTAGTTAGGTCACCAGTAGTAGCAGTTAGTTTGTTCATTAGGACTTCAGTATCTATGCTATTTAGTACTCCTAATCCTGTTTCCAACAGCCCAGTGGTGTCCCGTCATATGCATCGGAATTGTTTATTGTTAAAAGATCATCCATGTAACCATGCTAACCAGCCAGTGTGAGCAACTCCCAAAAAGGTAGAACAGTCTGGTCTAATTGCTGACACATTAATGTGAACAATTGGTATTGTGATTTTCCAGTATGGAACAGTCAGTGTAAAATATTTTAAATCATTGGGATCATTGGAGATGTTTTTTGTTCCCACAATGTCATTGATGGAGTTCATTATTCCTGTTAAAGAGAAAGAAAAAAGAAAGAACTGTCTTGGTGGGGAAGGCCAGACAGGTTTCCCTATTTATGCTGCAGGATAAATTCAACTGGTACTGATTTTTCGCTCCACTCCATCATTGTCTATAGCATTCCATGCTAGAGGCCCTCGTGGTTTATTTAGGGTTACTGGTATGATTACAGATGGTATTTTTACCATAACGGGCTGTCCTGGTTTGAATGCTGACCCAGTATGCCCATTGTTCAGGGGCTTTTCCAGAGGGGATGCTGAAAAGACTCGAGTAGTTGAGCTTCCATAGGGACCATATTGATTATTTATTTGTGCCCACCATTCTGCCTTGAGTGCCCTTGACCCGCAGAAATGGTCAAAGGATAGTGCCCTGTGCTCAACCAGTGGAATGCCCCTCCTTCAAAGAGGCACCCTTCTCACCAATATTAA
>VZSZ01006157.1:12960-54733 GCA_013398815.1 Ibidorhyncha struthersii | reverse complement strand
CAGCTGTCAGCCCCCAGCACGAGGAGGAGGCTTCGCCCGGCATCAAAAAAGCCCCAAAAAGAGCTTTCCGTCAGCCTTTTTCGCTACAGATTCCTTCTCCCAGTGCAGTCTTACCTGCCCTGGAGCCTGTCTCTGTCGCGATGACCATGATTGCATGTCGCAATGACCCAATGATGCATCGGGCTGGGTGATTAAATCAACCCAGGTGGTCTTGGCTGACTCAGAAACCAAGCTGATATTTCCAGGAAGAGAATAAGAGAACTTTTAGAAGTAAGAGGCTTTCTGATCTGGAAGAGAATTCAGAGACATACGGCTTGCATGTTTTTGTTGCGTCAACATCCTTTCTTACCTGTCTTGAATTAGCTGCTGATACAGAAATGCCCCTGCTGATTAAACTTATAAGTAAAATGGTGTTTCTCCATTTATTTCAAACAGTAACAGTGGTAACTGTTAGAATTCATGATCATTTTTTCTAGTATGTAGCATACTGAATTTTTCGAACTTTTAATTTCTTGAGGATGGAAACTTTTAGTTTCTAATAGGCTGGAATGAAATTCACTAAAACTATTCTCACAGAAAAGAGAAAAAAAAATCTCCATGCAGGATAACAATTATTATTCAAGAATTGTGCTAACAAAATCATTTATAAATGAATGAACACTTTGTTCCCTGGAACATTATAAAAGGTGTAATGTTTTCTTTTTCAAGTGTCACCTAATAGCCCATGAGGGTTACATGACTCAGACTACATATGCCATAGGCAGAGAGCTCAAACTCCGGGGCTGTGTGTTAACCCTAAAGTGGTGGTCTGTGGAGTGTCCCTTCACTGGGAGTAGGACAGGTCTTTGGGGGTGATGCTCTGCCTGAACTGCTGAGCTGGGACCTATTTCTGAACTTTAGCTGGCAAGTCGTTATCGTAGTATATTTGCAGTGGGAGCAAGACTACTGTCCTCGGTCTTCTCAGCATGGAGGATTTGTTCAGACTTCATATATCTGTGGGAGCTAGTTCCCTCTGCAGCTGTGTTCTCTGGGGCCAGTTGTTTTCCAAACAGATGTGCTGTCACTCTAAGGGAGCAAGGTACCCGGGCTTGCACACAGCGTGGTGGAACCAAGGCTATGCTGTTACCAGGCACAGAGCAGCAAGTCCGTTCCACCTTGTACCACATCATGTAGCTTTACTGCTTCCGGTTTTTACTAGCTCTGTATCTCTGCATTGCATTCCAGTTCCTAGTGAGGATGTGTCGAGATGATTTGTGACTGACTACCATTTATCTCCAGGTAGTGGCTCAAAGACATGTAATAAGGTGCCCCTGCTGATAAGCCATAAAACACTTGCAAGATGTTCAGCAGACGTCCAAGAGCAGGTGAGCTGATTCAATCACGTCCATCAAATGAGGCAAGTCTTGCTTCTCCCTCCTCTGCTCCAAACCACGTACTCACTCTTGTGAGTGAGCACAATGGCTACGTGCTCACTGGAGCATACTGTGACCCACCTGGCTTACTAAGATAGCAAAAGAATATCCACCATTTCTACTGGGTCATTCAAAGTTTAAAGAGCACCAGAAGTGGCTGGCAGAAAATAAGCAGCAAAAATGTGTGGCCAGGAGAGGGAAGTGGGACCCCCGCTTTTTGGCAGCAGTCATCTGTTATGTTTGGTGAAAACAGCTCTGTTCAAGACTGACCCATGAGGCTGAAGCAGCTATAGATGAAGAGAGAGGATCACAATAAATAGGTACAGCTTATAAAACTGTAAGGAAAGTCTCCAGCAACAGACTCACATCAAGACTTGCAGGTTTGTTTCCATCAACAGGGATATCGCTCTGAACCGAGATGCTGCAGCACCCCAGGCCACCGTGTTTCCAGCAGATAAAGCACAGGTACAGTAAGACTCGCGAGCCAAATCATCAGCTCTTCAAAGGAGCAGTTATGAAGCTTTCAGATATTTGGGGGGAAAGGGACAGAGTGCAAACTTTGTAGCAATTTGTGCAATATGTCATGTAGGGTGGACTTCAGACATGATGCTTGGGATCAGGAAAGCAGGAGATAAGCTATTTTATAGCTTATTTATTTATTATGCAAAAATCACACCGCATGGAAGAGGGGGCGCTTGCTGGTGACAACGCTGTTTTGAAGAAATAAAGAGGAGTGAAAGGTAAAGACCAGAAAAGCAGCAGACCTTTCCCCCACACTTTTTCCAAAAATGTAAACTCTTTGTGACTTTACAGAGAGATTTCAGCAAGACTGGAATAAGCTCTCTCCCTTAATTGTACAACATGGTACATGTAAAGCTTATGTCTTGATAGGAAAAGGGTTGCTGTGCTGCACAGGACACCCAGCACAGTGCTGTCTATCCAGGACTCCTCTCACCACACATTATCAGGAGCAGAGCATAGTTGGTCCCCTTGTCCATTGTGAGCAAGGTAGATGTGGCAAAGAAGCCCTTCTGAGACCTCTGTTAGGAAGGGATTAAAATAATTGGAGGTTTCTAAAAGAGATTTGAAGCAGGGCGGGGGGAGCATGGGAGAAAGTGTAAAGCTGAAGAGATTCATTAGGTTCACATTTCAGATTTCACTGACTTTCAACATCTATTGATTCACAGTTCCTTTCAGCAGCTCCACTTTATTAGGAAGGTAAATTACTGACAAGAACTGAAGAAATTGCTATCACGTACTACTAAAAAAATACTGTGTGATTAGCATGAAGTGAGTCATATGTTTTTCACAGTGTGGGAGAAACCCTATCTGCCTGAAAATATTTCCTTATTGTCCTGTATAATCCTTTTGGCAGTACACTCTAACACATAAAAGCAGGGTCACAGTGATGTCAGACAACTCACATATTTCAGCTGTCTCCTAAAAACACCAGCTCCTGGCACTTTTAATCCTTAGCACAGGGGTGGAGGGAGCTACCTTCTGCAGTGTACCTAATGGAGTCTTCTTTGATGAAGGGAGAATTACAGCTAGGTTGAGAAATTATACTTAAGAAATTGTAGGTCGGTTGACTAGAGCTCTATGACATTCATTGCACGGTGTATATCAAAAGAATAGTGTAAAAAGAACTGTTTATGGCCTCAGGCTGTAAAATGCTGTACAATCTCATATGGGAGATCTCTTCCAAAAGTGCGAACCTAGTAATTCCTTAATCAAAGGGGTATCCTGCAAAATGAAGGTAACAGCTCAAAGGTCCTGAAGAAATATCTGGTATTGTGCACATCAGTCCACAATACTTGCATTAGTCTTCTAATAATCTTCCTTCTTGAGCTTGCTGCCTACAACGCAGTTGCTTGGTGGACTTGCTTGGTCCTATCTGCTAACATGTGTTTTCCATAGGCAAAATGGCACTATGGTGTGAAGCTCCTGTATAAAATATCAGTGTTTGGACTATGAAGAAGTTCACAGCCTGGCTCTTCCTTTAGTTATGCATTCCTGTAACAACTGAATTTAAAACTCTACTGTATCACAGGTTGGTTGGACTTTAAGGCATTTTTGTTGACTGAAGCACTGCAGGAGGTTCACGGTTCTGGTGAACCAAGCCCTGATGCTACAATAACTAGCTATCAGGTGGGACTGCTGGAGTATGTGTGCATATTGTTTTTTCCCTTGTGCACCCAGATTACCTTTCCAATGGGGCTGATTACAGTTTATGAGGCTGTTACTATGTATTTTTTTCCAATTTTTTCCCAAGAATAATTTACTTGTTAAACTTTAACTGTTTGACCATGAGTCAGAGCTCAAAGACAGTGTTAAGTTGTAGGTTACACAATGCAGCACTCTACCTGGAGGAGAAATGTCCCAGTCTTCAGTTCTCTTTCCAGATACCTGTCATCGTATACCATAGTCTCACCACTGCATACTTCTGTTCTCCCCCAATCCTCCGCTTGCATTTAGAAAATGAGTTACTTGAGTTTTAATTCATTCTGTGAATTACTTTAACCCTAAAATGTTACAGAAAGAAATCTGTCTTTAAGAGTTCATTTTTGTCATCACCACAAGCTGTGGTGATAGCACACTTACCCCAGATTGGGTACCACCACTATATAAATTAATCATAATGGCGATGATTGTGAGATCCCTTGAAATGGACGGCAGAGTGAACAGATATTTCCAGCTTCACCTCAGCATTAAACTATAACATTTAAAAGCTAATGAGCTAAAAAGAAATGAATGAGAAAATTAATAATGCGCTGCAGAGTAGAGCATTCAAGAGAAACTTCTCCTCCCCTCCATACCAGGGCTAATTAATGTGATCTATTTTAATGAAAATAACCCTAAGCACTACTTATTCATTTTTAACACCCCGTATTCCAAGTTAATGTATAAATGCTCTTTGTAAAACTATAGAATTTGAGTAGTTATGAATCATGCCACTTAAAATGGCACTTTCAATTGTTCAAGAAAATCTAAGGACACTGATTTTTCAAGTGATTTATTGTATTCATATTGCTATTAAGGAATCCAGGTGGTTGTTCTTCTATAAAATAAATGCTTTTTTTCTTGTACCAGTGCATGTGCTACATGGTCCCAAAAGAAGGCTACAATGTTTGGACCAATTTTTGCAGTACTTTATAGTCCATGCAGTCTTACTGAAGTCAAAAGGGTTGCACAGGATGTAACTGGTTGCAGTTTTGGCTTACTCTGCTAAAATAGGAACAGTGGGCAAGAAATTGCTATAATGATCACCACAGAATGCAAATTGGCCAACTCACTTTAAAGAGTACTTTGTCATACTCTAAGAAGAAGAACACAACTTTCAAGCTGAAATAAACTTACATGAAAACTAAAAGGAGTCATGAATCAATGGGTCACATCTAACCACTCCCACTTTTATAGACACTGCCCTTTTCTTAGAGGATAAATAAATCCTCACTGTCTCTTTATTCTGCATTCAAGTGCTTTTGATCGGTTTATTCATACATGCAGACTGTTATGTCCTCATTTTCTTTCCCATCTTTACAATTGGAATCAAAGAATCATAGAATAACGGAACGGCTTGGGTTGGAAGGGAGCTTTAAGGATCATCTAGTCCAACCCCTCTTCCACGGCCAGGGACACCTTCCATTAGACCACGTTGCTCAAAGCTCTGTACAGCTTCACCTTGAACACTTTCAGCAATGGGGCATCCGCAGCTTCCCTGGACAATGTGTTCCAGTGTCTCACCACCCTCATTGTAAAAAGTTTCTTCCTTATGTCCAATCTAAATCCACTTGCTCTCGGTTTAAAATTCTTGTCCCTTGGCCTGTTGCTCAGGCCCAGCTAAAAAGTCTCTCTCCATTTTCCCTATGAGTCCACTGTATATATTGAAAGGCCATAGTGTGAATACACACACCGTACATTAATGCTTCCCAGGAAATGTTCTGAAAAAGAAGCAAATTGATTGAGAAACAAGTGAGATTTCTTGTCAGTATTCTTCCCTGGGGAAGAACTGGCATCCAACGTTATTTTTAACTTCAGACTTACTATAGTAGAGACTAAACTGATGAAAAATTAAACAAGGGCATGGTAAATTGACAACCAATGCTAAACTGATTTTTTTCCTTAGTTTGGCAATATCTTCAGTAAAATAGTGCATACATGCTGTACATGGGTAGTAGGTTTGTTCTGTAGATGTAATAACGTAGGTAAAAATGTTTTGGAAATGGGTGAAGCAAATGTCAACCTGATTGTTGGCTGTGCTATTGCATATGACTGGTGAGTACTAATTATGAGGAGATGTTAGTTATTCCTCATTATCATCAATTGTTCCTATGTCAATACTTGATATAAGGAATCTTCATAGGCAGACTGCTAAAAAATTAAAAATGTTAATCACTGAGTAGACTAGCTGTCTTGCAAACTTGGCATAACTTGACAACCTCCATGAGTCACCAGGTGATTTTCAAGGCATGGAACTCACAATTACAGAACTTTATTATTAATACATGGGTTGTTAGGAAATTTTGGCTGTTAATGAAACTGCACGTATTGCAGTTTATTTGGGCCTTCTGTTACAGGTGTGCTTAAAATATGTGGCTGTATATACACATAATTTGTGTTATGCTTGTATAAGAACTTAAATATGCGTATTGGTGTAACCTTCTCCCTACCTTCCTTCCGGGGCCAACAGGATGAAGAAAAATGGGTGAAATTCTCCTCTCATTGGAGAAGAGAGAGAGAAATAAATGTGCATCCACTACAATTTTGCTTCCTTCTAGGTCTGCAACAATGCTTGCACAGTACATTCGTAATGTGAACAGTGTATGCCAGATCAGCGTAAGACAAGAGAGGGCTTGTCTGTTAGCTGTGTCCTAACGTTTGAACAGATCACTGCAGCCTGCACTCAAGGAGAGGGTCTGTGGACAAGATAAATACTGATGACTATTCTGAAGTGCTCAGGTTTCCTATGCTCATTTTTTATGTGGGCAAGCTGGAGATGGAGGCAAGACACAACTGTAGGGGTATAAGGCAAAACAGTGATTCACTAAGCCCTGCGTAACACAGGCCACTGCATTTCTCCCAGGTATGCATGGACAAGCCTTGTGTTAGACCGATGGAAACCTCCCAGACTGGCATCTAGTCTAAATATGAAGATACCGTGGAACAGAGAGCCCATTCCTCCCATTTCTGGTTTGTTCCTTTTGTTAATTGCTGCCAACAGAAACAGTTCTGCCTAATTCCTCATTTGCAAATGATCGTTTCCATCTTCTGGCATTGATTCTTCTTATTCCTTTCTCTCTAATTCTTTAAAGTTCAGTATTCGTCCCTGATGATCTTATAGAATGAAACAATTTGTCAGGTTTTATTTTAACAAACTAAACACACTGAGATCATGAATTTGGTCCCAGAGAAGAATTTCCTTCAGTTCTCAAATATTTCTGTGGCTTTTTATGATCAGCTACAGAATTTAAAAAGCAGTCCTGAAAGTATGCAGTACTCCAGTGCTGGGTTTATTTATCCCAAATACACAATGGAAAAGGCGGTCTATGTCTACTAATTATTGCCCTGATTATAGATCCAGATGTGGTACTAATTCTTTGTACTACCACGTTTGTTCAATGCAGTCTGTAAAACACTTCCACAACTACTGCTTCTTAGGAGTCACTCTTCTATTCTTTGTGTTCTCTATATGGTGTTACCACCTTGTATTTATACTTACATGTGTAACTTTGCTGTTGGCTGCATTAAAACACATCTTGGATGAATGAAGCCGTTCTGATCAGTTATTCTGTCTGCACATTCTTGTTTGAGGTGACTATGTCAATCTGAAGTTTGACAGTCTGCAGCGATTTCAGAGACTGGATGAAGTGATTTAGTGGCTTAAACTACCTCACTGGGCTAACACTTGATAATACAGTTTCATATGACATTCATGTTCCCTACCACCTCATATTTAAGACCTTTACACAGAGTGTGAGCCCACACTCTTTTTGATTCTGCACTGTAATCTGCTTTCTTGATTGGATCCATGTCAAGGGTAGGTATGAAATAAATCTTGGGGCATATTGCTAACTCTTCCTGGGGGGACCCCACATCGTCTGCTGCCAAGATTGAGGAAATGGGCAGGCAGCTTCCTCTCAAACTGCCTTTACACAGTATGGACACTGGACACACTGGCTCGCACGTTGCCCTGTAAGTGGCACTGTCGCTGCATGGAAGTGGATAAGCAAGTGGAATGATCTCCAGCAGTTTTAACTGCGTTGGCTCTGAAAAGATGGTATGAATTTAACTGATTTTTAAGAGGAATGCCAAAGCAAGTTAAATGCTGTAAAGAGTTAAAGTAATAGTTCCATTCTACCTTTAGCAGTAGAATGGAAACCTGGATTAGAATGGAAATATTACTTAATATTCTGCAACGTTCTGTACATCATCATTACACCCGCTCCACCTAATAACGGGACTTTGCCAGTACTACTTTTTCTTTATTGATAGCACTATAATATTTTCCCCCTTTAATTTCCTTAGTTTTATGCATAATTTACATTTTACATAGTGCTTTTTTCCCATTTTTATTTTTCATCAGTGTCTAAGTTCATGTTCACTGGCTGATCTCTCGTCTCTGCAAAAGAAGGAACTGGAACCCAACACTGTAGGATTTCACTATCCTGATCACTTAAGGGCTCACATCCACTGCACCGTGCAAAGTTAGCGTTGATTGATTATGACCAATACATGGCCATGAAGACATATTAGATTTGGTGCCCACAGCTGAAGAGCACACTGTCTAAGCCACCAACCTCTGCCACTTCCTCTGCCACCTCTGCGCCCTGCCTCATTTTGGAGTGTAGCTATAATCTAATAAACTCTTCTTCAAGGGTTCTTAATTTTCATCCACTTTCTTGTGGCTACACTTTTCTCATGATCTATTTCACTAATATTTTTCCTTAGACATGAATAATCTGTCCATGTGAAACAAAAAATATATGTCTTACAGTTGGGACCATCTCTGTCTTCACAAGTTCAGAGTAATCAGGTCATGGTTGCTGGTATCCAGATAACATTCAGCTTTCATTTCAGAAATTACTTCATTTTTCTGAATTCAATATGGCCCTGTATATCCTCAGGGAAGATTTAGGGAATAAAGTTGTAATAACATTTACTTACAAGGAAAAAATAATTCAAGGTTAGTTACTTCTAACTATATTGCATTGATGGTGAGGAATGGGAGTGTATACAGCAAAATACCCATCCTCTCATTAACCCCTGCCTCTTACATCATCATGGTAAGGTATTGATTAACATACTGTGAGAAAATCAATAAAAACCTTAAGATTTTCAGTCCCTAAAAGTGACCTTCTTGGATTTCAGTAAATATGGTTACTCATTACAATGAAGATTAAAATAATTATTTTATGCAAAATACAAATGCCCAAGTACATCTTAGAAGTTGCAGTTATATTTTAGTGCTCAATATGAGAATACCAATACGTGTCCAGAATTTAGATTCCTCATAAAAAGATATTTTTTTTCCTGTAAGTTTCAGACAGGTATCCTAGGAGAAAGATGTCATGGATTTAGAATTGATCTAGAATTTTTCACAAGCCAGCAGGATTTTCCAGCTTATGCCTCTGGTTTTCCTTCGTGTTTACTCTTCTGAAGTGTTTATGGCTAGCAAACATACTCAGCCTTTGCCTTCACTTTGCCAATACTTTAAAATTTTTCCCATTTTCTCCCACCTTAACAAGAATGTTAAAAAGAATATCATAGAATCATAGAATTGTTAAGGTTGGAAGGGACCTTTAAGATCATCGAGTCCAACCATTAACCTAACCTGACAAAACCACTTCTAAACCATATCTCCAAGTACCACATCTACCCTTTTTTTAAACACCTCCAGGGATGGTGAATCCACCACCTCCCTGGGCAGCCTATTCCAAGGCTGGATAACCCTTTCAGTGAAAAAATTTTTCCTAATATCCAACCTAAACCTCCCCTGGCTTAACTTGAACCCATTTCCTCTCGTCCTGTCACTTGTCACTAGGGAGAAGAGGTCAGAAGAGGTCAGAATATGAGACTATATATGCTTCAAGTTGTTTTCATCTTCCTTGGAGATGGGTGATGGAAGCTCTGTGGAACATGCTAGGTCATCTCTCTTAGAACTTGTAGACTGTACTGAGCAGCAGTGGTTCTGCACAATTAGACCTCCTATCCAGCAAGGTACAGCAAACTGAGTAGAGATAACTTTGGGAAAACAGATTTCTACAGGTCTCCGAAGCATATGGTTTAGGTAGGAGAGAGCTTCAGTGAAGCAGACCTGACAAAAAAGAATAATCCATTGATGCATTAATTGTTTGATGATTGATTGATTGATTGATTGATTGATTGATGGATGGATGCCTTTACAAGCCAGATGCTGGTGAGAGGGGCTGATGTTCGCAGACCTGAATGTCCCATTGCTTGTTTGATGCGACTGAAAGAGGAGGTATGAGCATCCAGCTGACCCTATTTAACGGAAAGAAAAGCGGAACCTGTGTTATAACACAGACTGGGAGCCCGTGGCTAAATAGCAGCTGAAAACGTGTAACAAATGTCTAAATGGAAGGGAGTCCCTGTGTAATAGAGTCAGCTGAATCCTGCTATTAGTAATAGGCAGGAGGTTGTAGTGGCTGGAGTTTCAGCTTTCTTTCCGTTTGTACTGCAGTGGTTGGCCTCCACAGCCTCAGCTTGAGGCTTTCAGTCTGCGACATTTTGTGGATAACAGCTTCTGATTCTCCTCCTCCTTTTTGATCTCTTCCTCTTTAATTCATTGTACTTCAAGCCAAAGCTTGAGGCAGCAGATGGATTTAACAGCATGGGATCAGCAAATTCCTGTTATGATGAACTGAGACAGAGAGAAACCCTAACTTAGCTCTCTTGATGCAAAGGGGAATAATTGCATGTGAATCAGTGGAGCTAGGATTTCACTCTGTGCATCTAGATTCCTCCCGAGTACTTGAAAGTGGAAGCTCTGGGAGGATCTGGCTCTTTTAATGTTATTCTTATGGAGATTGCAGAAGTGGTTAATGAAGTAAAAAATGATCAAGATGGTAATACTTATTTTCCATGAAAAATCAAAATAACAATTTGAGAATTATGATGTTTATAAAAAAATGGCAATTAAAGTAGAGCAAGTTCTGTTTCTGATGTACCTTGACTTCCTTAATCAGGAATACTTTCTGGTCACTAAGAAAAGACTGCTCTCTTGGACAGTACCCTATACATTAACATGTAGGTGTTAAAAGTATACAGTAGGTGGCCTCAGAACATTAGTATCGCTCTTCCCTGGAACAGATGTAAAGTGAGGGCAGGAGCCCTGCTAATTCTCCACAGCTGGGTACAGCTCCTTCCCTAATTGTATGAAAGACGTGGAGATGTATTCTTCTGCCCAGCGCTATTGCTTTCACCTGGGACAGGGCCATGGGTTAAACCTTAATGTAAGATCATGTGATCTAATTTTTCTTTTGCTGTTTGAACATATTTTGATCATTGTCACATCTCAGATATTGGAAGAAATATCTGTGTTGCACAGAAAAAAAATTATGAGATATGTAATTCTCATTATGTGATGTGGCATAGCAGATATCCTAGCTACCAGTGGTGGTGAAGAAAGACTGGAAAATACACTTGCTGCTTTACTGACAAATATTCTCTACTCCCACACCTTGCTTTTCAAACATCCAATGAATGACAACATCTGGTGGTTTTGGAGATGATGACTGATCAACCACCATGAACCAGTCCAAGAGCTGGTTTGTCTTCTTTAGGGAAGTTACTGCAGGCGATAAAGAATCCAGACCAAACCTGCGTGCCTCAGGGTCCTAAGAGTCAGTTTGCAGCCTTGGTCAAGGTTTGGTCCTCTCAAGTGCAATTTCTGTTGTCAGCATCTAATCATGTGCCTAAACTCTTGTGCTTCAGGAGAATCCTTGATCGCAGAGTCCAGACCCTATGTGTGATGAATGTCAGTTTGCAATAGCCTACCTAATCTGTTCCGTCAGTGCTGTTCCAGATTGCCGGACCATTTCAACAGCTGGGAGAAGGAAGGTCTGTTATTGAATCTACTGTTTAATTTTTTCACGGTTGACTCCTCAGGGAAAAAAATGTGATGTTAAACAAATCAACAGAAGCCTTGTGCACCAAGGAAGATGTAGTCATTATAATCCATATTGAGACATGGGGAATGAAAGTGCAGCAAGTCTCATGTTTTCATTCTCTTTTTTTTCTTTTTTTTTGGCCAGCATGAACACCAGTGTGCCACCGTAAAAGGACTGTTTATTAGTTCAAAGCATAGTGTCTGTCTTCAGTCCACTAAGGACCTACAGAGACTGGGACAGCAGACCAAGGGGCTGACCAAGACAAAGGAAAGCAGGACCCTGTTGCATACAGTCCTTGTCTTTGCAGAACCGTTCAGCACGAGGAAACCAGCAGAATATTGGAATTTTCTATATGAAATCTAGCAAGCATCTTCTAACGCATTACAGGGCAAAGGAGGAATAGTTGCTGTAAGAGCCAAGTACTTTGCTTAGATATAGCTGAGGCCTTTCCAACAGTGGGATAATCCTCATCTTTTCCAATGCAGGGTGCATGCAATGGCCTTGCTACCCTGTACCTCACCCTGTGGTGCATTCACAGAGGTATTTAACATGTCCATTCGGTCCTGTACACAAATTTTCAAAGACAGGCAGCTCCCTCCGTTATAAATGGTGGAAAATTCAGTGCC
The DNA here is from genome assembly GCA_013398815.1 of Ibidorhyncha struthersii. Taxonomy (NCBI): domain Eukaryota; kingdom Metazoa; phylum Chordata; class Aves; order Charadriiformes; family Charadriidae; genus Ibidorhyncha; species Ibidorhyncha struthersii. The sequence continues at coordinate 42,565 of VZSZ01006157.1, read as the reverse complement.
AGTATCACTCCAGTGCTGTTGAATGTTTTGCATGTTTTATATGTTTTATAACAGGCATATCCCCTGTAAAATATTAACTGACTGCTGACTGATTAACTGACATGTATTCCTGTTACCTGAGCTTATTTTTCACTTTGTTCTCTGGTAAAAGTAGACAAAATTCAGCGTGAGCATCTAATTTTTAAGTTGATCAGCACTAGAGTTCAACGTTCAATGCCTCTTCACATTTATCATTTGCCGGCAGAAAAATCAGCCAAGCCAATGTTACTGAGACAGTGAGCTGTGGAGTGCTGTAAGGAAGTCCTCTGTTCCACGGCTTTTGCCTCCCTGGACAGTTATACTTCCCAGTCCTAATCCCACAGGCAGGGCAGGAAAGCAGTTTTCCAACAGGCATGTAAATGACAAAGGAGCATCAGGTTGCAAATTCCCCTCCCTTGGTCTGTAAATACCATAGACTTTTAAGGCTAAAATGTTGTACAACAATGTACTTGAGGGAAACATGTTCTTAGTTCCTCCAGTTGTTCCACAAGCACAAGTTGCCATCAGGTCATCCTTAAAAGTACATACTCTCACACAGAAGGGGACAGAGGAAGCAGGTTTGCCTGGAGGGGAAGTTACCCTTCCCCTCTCTCCCAGTTTATAGTGCAGTTGCCAAGGATGTTACCAAGGCATGGCACTAAGCCTGTTTTTATTGCTGATGGATCTTCATGTTTCTGCCAGAGACAAGCAGCACTGCAGAAAACACAGTGGCAGGTCCAGCCTTTCCAGAAAAGATCTCCAAAGGAAAAATTGTTGTGGGAGTGCTGCCATGGGAGTAATGAAACTCTTTGCCTGAGAAAGGAGCATTTTATTTTGCATCTACATTCATCAGCAGAGTCACCTCTGAACATCTCATCTATTAGGCAGGGTTGGCTCTGCACATCAGGAGGGTTGGCTGACACTGCAAAGCCAGGGCTCTAGGCAGCACAGTGGCATTGGAGACTACCCTGTGTGTCCTAGGATGCCCGCAGCAATGCCAGTAGACAGAGTGCTGACTGCGGATGGGTCCACTCTGTTCAAAGAGGTGCCTGTTCAGCCTGTCCCCTTCCTTTCTCAGCTCCTCTGATGCTCTGCATGCCTTCATCACCTTCTCTGTATCATAGAATCACAGAATCTCCTAGATTGGAAAAGTCCTGCAAGATCATCTAGTCCAATGACTAACCTGACACTGACAAGCCCACCACTAAACCATGTTCCTGAGCACTATATATTACAAGACCCTTAAATACTTCCAGGGATGGGGACTCCACCATTGCCCTGGGTAGCATGTTCCAATGCCTGATGATCCTCTCAGTAAAAAAATTTTTCCTAATACCCAATCTAAACTTCCCCTGTCGCAGCTTGAAAACTTGAAGCCATTTCCTCTTGTTCTGTCACCTGTTACTTGACAGAACAGGTCAACTCCCATCTCTCTGCAACCTCCTTTCAGACAGTTGCAGAGAGTGATAAGGTCTTCCCTGAGCCTTCTTTTCTCCAGACTAAACAATCCCAGTTCCCTCAGCCGCTCCTCACAAGACCTGTGCTCCAGACCCCTCACCAGCTTCGTTGCCCTTCTTTGGACACACTCCAGCGCCTCAATGTCCTTCTTGTGGTGAGGGGCCCAAAACCAAGCACAGTACTCAAGATGCGGCCTCACCAGTGCCGAGTACAGGGGTAAAATCACCTCCCTGGTCCTACGGGCTACACTGTTCTTGACACAGGCCAGGATGGTAGTTATCGGATCAAATTGTAGCTGCATGGTAGATACTGAGTTAGCTCTCAAAGCAGCAGGGACAAGCATGAGGTTAATTACCATTTGACCTGCCTGGAGATTGAATACATTAATGATTTATTGAGCCTGTCTTTCACTCAGTATCCCACGTGGAGCAAAGGACGGCCTGGACAGCCCTGAGCTGCTGTGGCAATGGCAGCAATCTGCATTCAGCTTATTAGAGAACATGATTGGACCTGTCTGAATGAGTACCGACATTTAGCTGAGAATGGAAATTCTCCTGAAATGTCCCGAATCCTGTCCTTCCATTCGAGTTCATCTGCATTATCCTCCTGCTGGCTGCACTCCAGCACATGGGAATCCCCAGTGTCCTCCACCGCGAGTGATTAGCTGGCAGTGTGAGGCAGAGGGAGAGGATGTGCAATTTTCCCTCTCCATGGAATTATCATCTGTGTGTGAGATAAGAACGTCCCTCATTCATTAATGTGATTTTAAAAGAACCCTGCAATTTCACTTGCATTACAACTGACACTGGCCTAACAACCTGACATGCTGTTTAACGAGTTATCAGTCTAGACATTTTCAGTCACAATTTGATGATTATTTTTTTTGTCTAGTGAGCTAGATTTGTACTTGAATGTAATTGGTATAATGCCACTGGCTTAGCTGGAACTACGCCAGCTCAAACTGTTCGACTCTTGGTTAAATTTCCATATCACTTTTGTACAGGCTGAAAATGTCTACTAAATTGTAGGAAAAGCTCAGAAAGCATTTCAGTTTAAATAGCACATTCTTATTCTTCTAAAAATGTGTTTTTCTTCCCATCCTGTTAGTTTTACTGTCTGGGGTGATTACATGTTGGTCATCTTCAGCAGCAGAGCAGAGCTGGGCCAAATAATCTTCATATGGTCCTTCTCTAAAGAGATGCTATGTTCAGGATGTATGAATATGAATCAAGACACAAAGTTCTGTTCCTTGCTTATATAGTCTTGACTGTATCATGGACTACAACTGTATCATAGACTACATCTGTCTTGCTATATAAAACTGAAGTCAGGGAGCACCTTGCTAGGAGAGTATCTTTCCATGAGGCCAGGGACAAAGGCTACACAGCCCCAGGCCCTGAGTCTCTTCCAAGTTCAATGTGGTGTGTCCCTTGAAGGCCCTGAACTATAGTTACTACTTCATTCATGTGGGTTTTTCTCGAGTTCAGATCCATAGCCAATGTGAGGCTGTGGGTCTCAGTCCAGTAGGAAGGTGTTTTCACAGCGGGAAGCTCAGGGTTTGTGTTGCATACCCTGAAAAGGGGGACCTGGGGGCCCTGTTGGAGGGCTGTGCAGGGCAGAGGGAAGCAAAACTGAAGCAGTTGTGCTCAGCTGGTTTAACAGGAGTGGGACAGGACATGTGTTGCTCCTGTGCAGTGCTTGGGCAGTGTGTCAGAGAGCACAGCCCCAGCCCAGCCCGTCGGCACACAGCAATGCAGCATCAGTCCCGTGCCTTGGACCACTTTGGCAATATAAACATAATCAGATCCTTATCCTTTTTTATTTTTCTATCTGTCTTAAGAAACTTCCCAGGTTTCAGTAATGACATGGTAACCAACACTGCGATTCATTTGACCTGACTTTTATTATATAAATATTAGGCTTTGGTCTAAGCCAGCATCTCACTGGACTCAACAGCAAAAGCCACATCCCGATCCTGAGATTGCTAGTGGGAGATGAGCTGAATCTTACTGAGAGTTGCCCATAGAGAAACAAGTGGTGGATGTTTGGGTTAGGTTTTAGCCCAGCTGTTGACAAATCTTGAGCAAACCACTGAAGTTCAGTGTCTGTCAGAAAGCAATAATAAACTTTACCTGTCTCTCAAAAGGAGTACTACAGAACTGCAAAATTTTTTGATATCCCTGGTTTAGAAGTGCTGCTGTGCGACTGTAATCACAAGGTATAACTGTTTGTAACTGTGACATGCTGGCATGATCCGTTATGAGAACAAAAGTCATATTAATGGGAGAAAAAATAAAGCACAGAGCTCAAACTTGTAAATAATTCCTACAGCGTTATAAATTTCCCCACTTCTCCACACCAAGTCAAAAGGCGGGGCCTGTGTCCTGACAAATGCACTACCTCATTCAGACAAGTATAATGCACCAGATGAACTGAAACACAAGATGTTCTTGGAAAAGACACATGACAAAGCTTTGAGGGAATATATGATTTAAAGAAAAACTTGCAGGGGTAGGGAGAGGATAAATGATACACAAAAGTGGGAAGCTGGTTGGAGAAAAAAGGTAAAAGTGGGAGAAATAGACAGATATGTCCAAATTTTGTTTTCAGTTAAACCAGCATAATTTTTCTTTTCCCCAGTAGTACTCACCTTTGGAGAGCCTAGACTTCTTTTTTTGCTTTTCTTTTAATAACCAAAGACCAGACAAAGCCAGAAAAACAAAACCATATAGTGTGGTCAGTCCTCTGAGATGGGCTTACAGAATTTGTCATTTTAGAACCAAGGAAGATGGGTGGCTTCATTTTCTCCCTGTGGGATGAGATAGTTTGTTTTTCTGAGAAATCAAACAGCTTATTGTAATTTACAGCTTTGGGCTTAACAAGGAGGTGAAGAATTTGGATGATTTTTTATTATCTTTAGTGGACTAGATGACTGGAAAATTATTCAGCCCTTAGTCTTCATGCCTATATCTACCCTGCAGGTAGAAATAGAACAGGTCTGAAAGGGTATTAATTAGATAAATTCTTGGAAAGCGGGTACTTAAAGAGATAGCAAAAGGACAACATAGGGACTTATCACCAACACCCTTAAACCACTGACCACAGGCCAGGCTCACACGTTCTCCCTAATTAGCATCTCTCACTGCCACTACCTGAGATGCAGTGTTATGCCAGATGGACCACAGGGCAAGATAGAGCATCTCTTACGTCCTTACACTCTGTACCTTACAGGTCACACTTTGCTTTCAAGGTTGAACTCTCCTGCAAACTTAGCCAAAGTTCATAGTCACAAGATCTTGGCATACGCAACATTTTGGCATACATGGCTAGGTTGTCCGTGGTAAGGTGGAGGCCAGGCATCGGAGGGAAGCTGGCCGGATGGGGAGAGCAATGCTCTCGCAGGACACTGCCTGAGTCATCCAGGCGTCGCCTGCAAAATGGGGAGACCTGCAGCAGCTTCACTGGATCAATGGAAGATTTAACAAACCTAGAATTTTGCCAAAAGGGAAATACTAGGATGGCATTCAGAAGAGTGTAGGGAGTTCAGACAGAGCAGAACAAAATGCCAGTTGACTGAAAGTTTTTCTGTTGTCTCATCTAATGTTTAATACCCTTTTCAAAGTGTGACACATACCAGCCGAAGTGTGGGAGGTAATTCTGTATCACCGGCCTAAGTTTCCTCCCCCACAAAGCAAATGCTTTTCTTCAGCCTATCCTCGGCTTTCACTGTGAGGATACACAGAGCCAGTTCTTCACCTTTTGGAAGATGTATTTTTAATTGAAGACGGCTCTCAGACACACATTGGAAGTAAATCTGCACTGAGCACACTGCAAACAGCAGCAGGTACAACATGCCATGCAACCTCTGACTTCTGAAAAATCTTGTGCTCTAGACTAGGATTCATCCTCCTTAACAGAGGCATCACAAAGGTAGGTGGACACTCTCCCAAACTGCATTTCATTGCAATGCCATTACCTACTGTCAGAAAACTAACTACCCTGACTACTTTGGCAGATGCCAATCAATGAAGGTAAACAAGCCAAGGTACTCAGCCTGGCCTTTAGGTAGCATTTCAGGAATACGTAGGTATCCTGTAGGTACCATGACAAAGCTACCAGTCCCATGAACACATTGTGGATACAGTGTAGCCAGGACTAGATGTGGTCACTGAGACCAGATGTGGGCACCTGGACCCCATTCCTCGTGACTGATCTTTACTGAAGTGCCTGCTACTCTCACTTGATTGCGCTGCTTAGTGGAGGGATTCATATACCTAGGCACCTGTAGTGCCATTTAAGCCTCCAACGACCTCTTTAAAAAGACACAGGTTTTCTATAGGCTCTTTATCATGGTTGCCAGCCTTATGCAGGTATCTTGCATAGGGAAATTCCAATGGTATTACGTACTATGTTTAGGCAACTGAATGAGGATACAGGTCTCCATTGTCTATAATAGGATTTTAGATACCTACCCTATGCCTACTTTTAAGTGTCTAAATCTCAACTGAATGTCACTAGGAGATGGAAAGTGGATTTTTCCCCATAAAATAGGCTTAATACTGTGATCAGGCCTCCTCTGAGCAGCTTTCAGAGGATAGGTGGTTTTTCTTCATTGTGGACAAACTCTTTGAGTCTAGAATAAATCTCCATGACATGACAAGAGTTTGCTACAAATAGGCATTGAATTAGTCATGTAGGTCCATAGATAGCGTCTCTGTGTGGTCCTTATGTGGTAACATTGTGAAGGAATGGCTTCCAGATGTTCACAGAATCACAGAGTCAGTGAACTGACAGCTGAACAGTCCCAGCTCTCTCAGCCTTTCCTCATATGTGAGGTGCTCTAGTACTTTAATCATCCTTGTGGCCCCTCGTTGAACTCTCTCCAGTATGTCCATATGTCTCCTGTACTGGGGAGCCCAGACAGGTTGGCAATACTTTGCCTAATGCCGCCCAAGGTTCCATTTGCCTTCTTTGCAGCAAGGACTTACTGTTGGCTCGTGATCAGCTTGTTGTCCACTAGGACCCCCAGGTCCTTTTCTGCCAAGCTGCTTTCCAGCTGGGTGATCCCCAGCATATATTGGTGCATGGTAAGTTGACAAATATTGATGAGTTTCCCCAGAAGCTCAGAAGCCATTGACTAGCTAGCTGGTGTTCAAAGGACCTTGTGACACAGTGCTGGCGTGCAGGGACAATGGTGGCTTTGCTTGGACTGTTCAGTGGTAAGCCTTTCTAAGGAAGTCACATGAGAATTGAATTGCATTTGTCTTTAGCCTGGAGTTTGATGCAGTTTGCCCATGAAGCCTAAAAGGCAGGAGTGTGAACAGAAGTTCAGAATTTTTCAGAGGCAGAGAGTTACCCTCCTTCTAAGTGGTGAGAGACAAAGGCATTCACCAAAGTGAACATGCTGGCTAAGTCTACATTAGTGACTTAAACAGTATTCAGGAATATTGTGAGGTCCTGGAGCTTTGGACTGGGAAATTGTTTCAATGCCTCCAGTGTTGCTCTGGCCCAGGCCAGTGAGCACTCTTAACCAATAACTGAATAGGGTCCCAGACTCAGCAAAGGTTCAGGATCATTCCCAGTTAGTGGCTGCAAGAAGTCACCCATTGTTGGAGGGATAAACAAGGATCGTGCCCGTTTGTCTTCTTCATCCCAGATAACAGTCCTGGGACCATTAGATACAGGAAAGACTAGGGTACACATAGAAGCTGACTTGCCCTCAGGTTTTGCATATGGCCTCCACCCACCTTGTTCTGCTCCCCAAGATGAATTCACACTGCTGTCTTTTCCCCACCTAATGGTCTACCCTACCCCTAGACTGGTCCCTATCCAGATGCTAAAGTCCCACCAGCCACAAAAACCTAAACTGAATGGTCTGGGGAAAATCCTGTCCTTCCTATCCTCCTTTCCTTGCACCACAGATTGTTGGCTAACCCAAAACACGAATGAGTGTGTTTTGTACCAAGCTTGTTTGCAGGCTGTATTTTCGGTCTGCCACAGTTAGCACAGAAGTTTAATACCTGGAAATTGGGAACTTTGGTGCAGCAGAGCTGAGTGTGGGTTAGATGTCTTTCTTCGAGGAGATATGCGTGAACGTATGTGAAAGAGGTCTGTCAGACATCTAGAAACCCTTGTGCATTGCCCTAGATGCAGATGCTGAAAGAGGGAGAAAGAATTGCAGATGGAAACTTAACCACCTAAAGCCACTTCAAACATATAATTTCAAGCAAGTGAATCTTACTTCTACTGTCAGGCCTTGCAGAACTCTCAAAACTGTCTCTGAAAAAAAAAACCCTAAACAAATAACCCACAAAAAAAAACCAAAACAAAAAAAGCAATGAAACAACCTCAACAGATGATTTCATCAATCATTGTTATTTTTTTCTATTAAATGAAAATGACAGTCCATTCACCCTGGACATTTAGAGGTCAAATACTCAGATCCTGAAGGTTTTCTACCATTTTCTTCCTCCAGCTATGAAATTCCAAGTTTCTTCCTTAATTCTGAGAAAAAAAACCTACAAAGTAAAATGCACTTGTTAGCAAAACATTTCTCTTCTCATTAGTCCCCACTGTTATCAGCATCACTTCGTCTGCCATATGTTTTGCATTTTAAGCCTTGCTTTAGATATTCCTAAATTCTGCCTGGAAGTATGAAAATAAATATGAATCCAATAAAATTTGAAGTATAACGTATTCATTCTTGATATGATTTTCATGTTTGTCATCTTGACAGACTGGTGTGGTGGAATCTCAATTTTACTGTTTCCCCTTGAAAATAATTTTAGCTCCCCTTGAGAAAGAAATTAATGAAACTAAGGCATTTTTTATCTTGAAAATATGAGATTTTTTGTCACAGGATATCACGTGCATGAAGATGCAGAGCCATGCTGCTGAGTCACTCCCACAGCTGCATCACATTGGTTCTATTAGTTCCAATTCAGAAAAACAAAGAAGTAGCATATTTCTCAGAGGCAGAGCATACTAGGAGTGAAGACACAGGAAGGAATTCCTCAACATAGTCATGGTTAGTTGGGAGATACTTAACTTGTGGCATTTAAGGCTGAAATAAAAGCATCACGTTGGACTGTCCCCACACAGCATTTATGCATGCTTTTTATGTGCATGAACTGAGTGAAAGAAAGAGGTGAACTACAAGCTGTACGTGCCACTTTGAGGTACCAGCATGTCACTACATCCATGCACTCTATGTATGCTCCAAAGGACAATGGAAGTCCTGGTCATGTCACCGAGATGGGCCATGCACCATGCAAACGTAGTGATCAGAGAAATGAACTGCAATCTCTTATCCCAGTCTCTACAGCACATGCAAAATGAAGCTCTAGGACTTTGTAACTGGACAAAGTTGAAGAGCTATTCAGAGAGATTTCAAAAAGCACAACTTTGTTGTGAGACCATCAACTAAATTGTAGGTACTTTCTCAATGCACAGAAGTGCTGGACCTTCTTAATGAATGAATTTTTAAGAATGTTTATATTAAAGCAGACATTTTATTTCTGCTAACTTTTTTTTTTTTTTTTTTTGATTAGGACTGCTAATATTTATTCCAAAATGTCAGAGGCAAACACATGGAACTGCAGGTTTCAGCTTGGGTCTTAAATTTGACGTAATTTCAAGCATCTAAAAGCCAGCATGTAGGAGACTCCAAAAATGATGAAAGCTGGAACAGCGAGATATGGCAAAAAAAAATCCACAATCTGCTAAGTCTGTCATGTGTATGCCATGTAGGGATGCTACACTGTGGTGGGTTGGCCTTGGTTAATAGCTTAATTCCCACCCAGATGACTGCTGACTTAACACCTCTCTAGAATAGGAGTGGGAAAGGGGGGAAAACCAGGAACAACAGGAACAAAAAAGCTTGTTGGTCAAGATAAAGACAGGAAGATTGCTTACTAAATACTGCCATGGGCAAAACAGATTCAATTTGGGGAAAATGAACTTGGTTTATTGCCAATTAAAATAGATGTGGGTAGTGAGAAACAAAAAGACAAACATTAAAGCAACACCTTTCCTCCTCCTTTTCCTAGGCTGAACTTAGTCCTTCACTCCAGACTCCTCTACCCCCACTATAAGCAGCACAGAGCGGAGGTGGGCACATAGCATTTTTTCTCTGCTGCTCCTTCATTCTCACACCATTCCCCTGCGCCAGCATAAGTTATCCATGGGTTGAAGTACTGTCAGGAAAATCTGCTCTGGCATGGGGTCCTTCACACCACGCCATGGAGCACCTCCTCCTCCTCTGATCTTGGTGTTCCCTCTGTTGTTTCTCACTTTGTGTTCCCTCCTCTCTCCCTCTGGAATTTTCGGCCCTTTCAAATATAGTTTCACAGAGGTGCCACCAACTGGTTGATGGGCTTAGCTGTGTCCTTCAGTGAGTCCGTTGTAGAACTGGCTGAACTAGCTGGAACCAGCTATGTCTGGCATGGGGCAGCCGTGACCTGTCCTTACAAAGGCCACCCCTGCAGCTCCCCCACTACCAAAACCTTGCCACAGACACCCAATATATATATATATCTTCCTCACTGCAAGTTGAAAATCATGCTTTTAACAAATTACTTTTTTCTATGGTTTATGAGTTATGAATCAGAAAGTTTAAATGCAATCTCAGAACTGCTGAAAACCAAAAAACTCCTTAAAATTAGAAATAATGTACTCATTAAAGAATACAAATGAATAAACTGTTAGAAAAGTTAGAGAAAAAGAGGAAGAAATCTGACCTCCTCCACACACACACACAAATAGTAAGGAAATATCACTCTGAATGTCCCTTCATTGAGCTTGTTTTATGTTCCCCAAGAAATGCTGAAGGAGGTGTAAGTGCTCACAATCAGTTGGTATAAACCCTTATATGGATATTATAACAAAAGTCATGGAATCTCTTCTATCTAGGAGGGAACCCTTACATATTTAAGAACCTTTTATATATGTAATCCTCTACATAAGAATTTCTGCAATGCTTAGTAACCTTAAGAAGCAAACAGAGTGGCCAGACCCTCAAGGCAGCCAAGGCATTAGAAGATCTTTAGTGAAGACAGGACCAGTTTCAGTTCTGTCAGTACCACCTCAGAGGGTGGAGGTGCTGCTGGAGCTGTTCCCTCTGCACAGTCGGTTAAGACTACTCCTGGAGCACAATCCTACAGAGCAACTAAGAGCAGAGCTGAGATTAAGATAGACAGTTTGTGCTTCAGCGAAATATGCTTCGGTTTGTGTGCCTTTCATAACTATGTTTCTGTTTTGTAATCAATTGGCCAACCTCATACTTTGCAAGAACAAACTTGGCTTCTCCCCTAACATTGCCTTGTAAGAAGCATACGCTTGCATACCATGCCCTGCAATCTCTGCTTCCAATGGACTGATTGGTGTCCCCATCTCAGGCACTGCTGCTTCACTCTTAATGCCTGCTTGTCAACATGTTTTCAAGCTCTGAAGGGCTCCGCACTGAACTGTGAGAGTCATTCTGTGTACTAGTGACATCAGCTATCAGGTAAATGGCAGGTAAATGCCGTAGCCCATGCAGCTCAGTGTTTTGCAATAGCAGGAGTCAGGAGTGGAACAGGCAGTGTTACCTGCACTGTCTGGTATCAGCACAGAAAAGCATTAGCCTATAAAGAAATGTTACCAGCTTGGGACAGTAAAGATTGATGTAGCCTCAGTTCAGCCTCCTTCCTATGAAGATCTGTCTTGCCAGGCTCAGTTCTTACTCAACACCAATCATATCTACGCTGCATATATGTGGAGCTAGTTCAACAGAATGGACTGGATGGTGGTCTTACCTGCCTGCTTCACCTTCAGTCCTGTGAAACATATGTGTCTTGACATACCTGTCTTGACTACAGTCAAGAGAGATACGTATATTTGAAGGTTATTGTTTCTTGTACCAGGAATGACAGCAGGTTTTCCTCACATCTATCACATCTCCTGAAGTTGCCATATGGTGGAGTTCCTGCCAGGTTTATTCCTATCCACACTCTAGTAACAACTCCCTTTTTATAACTCTGCTGGTCTTTTTAGCCTTCACACTCTTCAGGAAAGCAGATGTTAAGGTACCATCCCAGTGAAGTATCATTATGATTCTTCCCCTGCCCAGAGCATTCTCCTTTCCTTTTGAGATTATTTGATGACACATTTCCTTGTTCAAAACTATGGAAGCCAAGAGACCATATGGTCCATATTTTATAATAAACCCCTGGCAGTCTGCCTCTACGGATGTTTTAGCACATTGTGGGGATTTGATAGCTTGCAACATTTCCTTCTCAGACAGATCATTTCCTGGTAGTTAGTGTTGGCTGTGTTGACAGCTGCAAGTTTGTGTTGGAACAAAGAAACATTAACATGTAATGAATAGCAGGATAATGTCTGTATCGTACAGCACTGAGAGGTCTAAGGGTTTGCACTAAGAGCTGGACTACTGGCCTTCTTGAGAGAGCAAATAAAGAGCTTTCTCTCATTGTAAAATGCAAATTGATTCTCCTTTCCATCAGATCGTTCATAACTTAACCCTTTTTCTTAAATGCAGTGGCAACATTCATATTAATCCATCTTCAGAATAGAGGATTTACAGATTCTCAGCTCACCTAAAGAAATTTTGAACAGATTTTTCCCCAGGGTTACAGATGATATGAAGTTTCTTCTCTAGTTCCTGTTTCTTGCCTCTGAGGTATAACTTGTTGCCCCATGCATTGAGCTGATACAACTACTTGATGGTTTTCCTGCTGGAGCAGTTCCACAAGCAGTTGCATTGAATGGAGGGGCAGCTGAATTGTGTCAGAAGGGATCTGCTTGAAGTGAGATTGAAACCACGTCACAGGCGTCCACAGAAAGTATCACTCCATTCATACATACTCTTGTACCCTCATCTGTCCTCAAATTTGTATTTTCCCTTTACCTTTGCAGTGTTCCTACGTCTTCCAAGACTAGAATTACAGCTAAGTCACTTCTCCCATCAAATAAATGAGAATCTGGACTGAAGGCAGACTTAGTTGCCTAAAGAGATGTGGACTAGATAGTATCATAGAATCATAAAACGGTTTGGGTTGGAAGGAACCTTTAAAGACCATCTAGTCCAGCCCACCTGCCATAGTCAGGGACACCTTCCTAGTGTCTCAAAGCCCCATCCAACCTGGCCTTGAACACTTCCAGGGATGGGGCATCCACAGCTTCTCTGGGCAACCTGTTCCAGTGTCTCACCACCCTCACTGAAAAAAAATTTATTCCTTATGTCCAATCTAAATCTACCATCTTTCAAACTGTTGTTCCTTGTCCTATCACTACAGGCCTTGGTAAAAAGTCTCTCTCCATCTTTCTTATAAGTCCCCTTTATATATTGAAGGGCTGCAATAAGATGTCCCTAGAGCCTTCTCTTCTCCAGGCTGAACAAACCCAGCTCTCTCAGCCTGTCTTCACAGGACAGGTGTTCCTGCCCTCTGGTCATTTTTGTGGCTCTCCTCTGGACCCACTCTAACATGTCCATGTCTTTCTTGTGTTGGGGACCCCAGAACTGAATGCAATACTCCAGGTGGGGTCTCACAAAAGCAGAGCAGAGGGTAAAAACGACCTCCTTCAACCTCCTAGCCATGCTTCTTTTCATGCAGCCCAGGATGTGACTAGCTTTCTGAGTTGCAAGTGCACATTGACAGCTCATATCTAATTTTTTGCCCACTTGAGATGCCATAGGGTATCAGGATGCTATAGCATCTCTGTGCCAACGTAACAAATATGGCATAAGTCCTATGTAAGATCCATGCTCTTCTAGGCTGGCAAATGGAAGACAGGCAGAACAGTCTGTTGTGACTAATATGTCCCTGAACACCTATTCAGGCAATGAATCACAACCATGTGAAATGCAGCTCCAGGAGTTACTTTGGTCTTGGTCCTTAGGGACAGGATCTCACCTTTTTGCTGCTCTTATACACCCAGCCACCCACATAATGTGGATAGTACATAGAGATTATATACTTATTATTTTTTGCCTTTTTTTTTTTCTAGGCAAATGCTCCACCACAGCATCTTAAACAGGACTGTGTTCTTACAGAGAGCCAGCTGCACACTCTGACAAGGTCTCAGTCAAAGGAATGAGTCCGAGAGCACAGAAAAAAGCCTATTCTATTTATTACACATACTCAGGTGGTTCCTGCCCCCAACCCACTCCCATCCATTCATTCCTGCTTCTTTCAAATTAACTCATTTTTGAAAAAGACTTTTCTTAGAATTGTATTTTTTACAATCTGGATTATTTCACATTTCTGAATGCAGGCACAGTTTTATGACTGTGTAAATCCACAGAAAGGAGCGAATTGTAATCTCTGATGATGGGGAGGGAGAGGTAAAGGAGGACAGAGGTGCATTCCTTGTTGGGGGAAGGGTGAGGGCAGGAGCCAGTAACTAGCTTTGAGCATTATCCTTGGAGACCAGGTTGGTCTGGGTCATGTGCTGGATGTCTGTACTTCATTTTTTGACATGAATTAGCTTGGAGCAGTTTGGATTTTTGTTGTCTGTTATCCAAAGGTGCTAAGCACAGTACAAGGGAAACACAGACAATATCTGCCACCTGACTTTACCTTGTAAGATTTCTCTTCCTAATCCAGCCCAGAGCAGATTCTCTAACCTTATCCTGCAGTTATTGTCCTCCAAGGACAGGTTTCTTCCCATCACAGAGCTACTTCCTAAAAGTGACGTGTTCAGTCTCAGTGAGATATCCATGGTCCGCTGAAAAGTGAAATGGTAGACATGTAGTTTAAGTATTTAACAAAGGTGTTTTAATAAGAATAGATATCCAGATTTCAGGCAGTTGAAGTTGATTGAATTGACTCAAACCATCAAGTCTTTTTTGAATAACGAACCTAATGGAATTATTATTTGTGTCCTCTGCTTCCCATGGAAGCTTATATCATCTCCCTCCTCCTGTAATTTCTTCAGGATTCAAGCTAGGTTTGTGGAAACACCAACTTGCCTATACAGGGGCAGAGAGAGGAAGGGAGTGCCCTTGAGGAATCCTACAGGCTGGAAGCCAGTCAAAAACCCAGTAGAACCTGATTGAAGTAATTTGACGACAAAGTGACAAAACTGTATCTCATGTTTAAGATCCCACTATACAGAGGACCACATGGCTCCTCTCAGAAAGGCCATGAGGCTGGTGCTGGTTGCTCTGATGCATACAGTCAGTGCTGCCAGTGCCAATACTCTTCTGCCCCTGATACCTCCAGGAGCAAACTGTCAGGGCTGAGAAGGGGAAGAAGCAGCTGATCTTGTGTAAGTACAATGTGCTGGTTGTTTATTAAAGTAGCCTCCAACCTGCTGCATTGTATGTCCCAGTCTATGAATATATCAAGATGCTATTAACTGGCTTCCAGACGACACTGATCTCTGCTATTCTCCATACCTGGGTGCACAAGAAGTCTAGCCATGAAGATCTAGATAGAAGTATCCATCATTTAAATTGTGTCTCATGGGTTGTAAGGTGGATTATTAGATGCCAATGTATGGCCTCAGATGAAATGGGCTTTGAATTGTGTATTTACTGAACTTTTCACCATTGTTTTATATCCCTCTGCCTTCTGTCATTAAAGCCACTGAGGACATACGGTGTGACAGATAAAGGCTGAAAAAATCAAGGTATTTATAAAATTGGCCCTTCATTTGAAGGCTGTGCACTAAACTTTTCAGATGTATTTTGAAAAGACATTTAAGGAGATGGCTATGTATAGTAATGGCTCATATTACTTATCAAGGAGGGGGGAATATCAGATTTTGCCAAGAAAAAAAAAAAGAGGTTTCTGAAATAGGATACTCACTCGCTTAGAAAGCTTTGAAAAGGGAAGATGGGAAAGAGATGAAAAATACAATGGCATTGTACCTCACATGGATGACTGACTGCCAGAGGAATCCAGGGGAGCAGAAAATGAGGCTGCATTGGTATGATATAAGGAGACAATAGGAGGAAAAAATCCAGACAGAGAAAGAGACTTAGTCTTGAGAGTGGTGCTGTACTGTGATAACAATAACTGATGGTAAACTCGACTGCAAACATCTTTCAAACACCTTTGAAAATCACTTTTCTTGCTCCACACTCCTCCTAGGCCTCGCTTTCTAAGATGGGCGGTTTTCCGTGTTCTCAACAGTGCTTACCACAAAGGAGCAGGAAATATTGTTGCTTGTCAATGCTATATAAATTAATTTAAGGGTTGGGCGCTCCCTGTCTTTTCGTGGCTGTACTGGGTGGCCGTGGCGAAGTGCTGGCAGCAGGGGGGGCTGCAGGGGCGGCCTCTGGGGACAGGGAAGGGGGTCGCCATGGCGGTGCCTGACACAGCCGGTGCCCGCCGGGTCCCGCGGCCGCGGCAGCCGCCCCGCTGCAGGACGCCGCGGAGGCCATCAGCCCTCAGAACACAAAGGGGGTTTGCTGTACGTTCACTTTAAAACGCAGCAGCTCGAGGCGCTGCAGGGGGAGCCATTTCTTCAGCCGGTCCTCATGAAATGTTCTGTTGCCTCTGGCAGAGCAGAGGAGCCCTGCGAGGCTCCAGCAGGACCGTCCGGCTCCTCGGAGGCTGGGCTAAATGGCGGCTCCAGGCCCTGTAGGGCCTCCTCTCTATGGAGCAGTGGCTTCTTTAGCCTTCCCTAGAAATCAATGTGTGTCTGTCCATGGAGCACGGGCCTGTTTGGCCCCTTTTAGGAAGTATATGTCTCTCCTTAGGGCAGGGGCCTCTTCAGCCTGTGGTAGGCAAATGGCACCTGCCTGTGTGGAGCGGGGCCCTGTTCAGCCCTCCCTGGGAACTCATGCTCGCCTCTCCTCCTCCTCTTCTGTTGTCTTCCACAGAAACTGCCGCAGCCACACTGCCGGGCGTCTTCTTCAACCTCTACAGCAACAAGGTGCCCAGTACGCACAGACTGCACCGGTGACACTGCGTAACTCTGACTGTAGTGTTCTTTATCTCATCTTATGTTTGTCCCTGGGCAGAAGAATAATCTTTGCTCACGTCCCTCATTATGACCTCCTTCATCTTGCTTAGTCCAGCTAGCAAGACAGACCGAGACCCTTCTGCTGCAGTGATCAGAGGAGGCAGAGTTATGGTTTCTGGATGCTGCTCTTTGGGCTCTTCATCCAGCACAGAGAGGGTGGCTGTTTTGGAGTTCTCGGGTATGTAGTCCACTATGCATATATCTGAGAGCAGACGTATCTGCCTTGGAGAGGGGCCGATTCGTCCCTCCCTGGGAATTAATGTTTATCTCCTCTTGGAGCAGGGGCCTGTGCAGCCCATACGTACCTACAGCGGCTGCCTGTCTGTGGCAGCAGGGCTCCATTCGTCCCTCCCTGGGAGTTAACGAGCATCTCTTCTCGCAGCAGGTACCTGCTCAGCCTGTGCTAGGAATCAGTACCTGCCTGTTGTTTTTGCGGGGGCATATTCAACCCTCTGTCATGGTTTAAGCCCAATTGGCTGCTGGGGATGTGGGGGACCCCAGATGGGACCAACAGATGCTCCCCCTCACCTCTCTTCAAAGATGGAGGCAGAGGAGGGAAAAAGAGACTTATGAGTTTAGAAGGAACTAAACTACTTTAATGAAATATTAATAATGAAATACAAAGGAAATAATGAAATATATACAAAACTGTAACAAGCTCCCAGGATGACAATCATGTCACCAGCTGCCACTGGGGAAGTCCCAGGCTGGACTCAGTTACAGATGGGAAGTGGATTCCAGATCTGGATTCAGAATCAGAATCAAAGGCAGACAAACAGAGCCCTCCTCGGATCCCCGCCACTGAAGGAAGATGCTGACCCTTTGATCCCTCAGCTTTTATACTCAGCATGAGGCAGATGGGATGGAATACCCTGCTGGTCGGTTTTGGGTCACCCGTCCTGTCCGCTCCTCCCCGCAGGTGGGACCCCACTGCGCTTTTCCACTTCCGACCCTCCAGTGGGGCAAATACCAAAGTTGGCTGCCCTTGGGTGGTAGAGCAATCAGTATATGCAAGAGCCTCTCTGCATACCATGCCTGGGCATCAGCTATAAACATTGGTCTTATCACCCTGAGAGCGAACAGTGTCTGCACAATATGCTGTTCAATTCAGTAGTTAGAAGAGGCCCAGCTAAGAAGCAAAGTTACTGAACAAATTGGTTCTGTTTTACCTCAAACCAGGACACCCTCCTTTACAATCAATGCGTGCCTGTCGTTAGAGCCGGGGCCTCCATGGGAATTACTGCACATCTCTCCTTGGCATGGGGGCCTGTTCAGCCTTCTGCTTGCAAATAGGGCCCACTGCCTCTGGAGCAGGGACCTTTGCAGCCCTCCCTGGGAATTAATGCGTGTCTGTCCTTGGAACAGGAGTCTGTTCAGCTTCCCTGGGAATTAACCCTGCCTCTCCTTGGAGCAGGGACCTATTCTGTCTGTGGTAGCAAATGGCGCCTGCTTATCAGTGGAGCGGGGGCCTATGCAGCCCTCTCTGGGCATCAAGGCATGTCTTCAGCCCTCCCTGGGAAATAATGTGTCTGCCTGTCACTGGAGCAGAGGCCTCCCTAGGAATTGCTGCACATCTCTCCTTGCAGCAAGGGTGTATTTAGCCCTCCCTGCAAATCAGTGTGTGCCTATTGCAAAAATACGGGTCTATGCAACCTTCCCTAGGAAGTAACACGTCTCTCTGTGCAGCTGGAGCCTGTCCAGCCCTCCCTGGAAATTAATGTGTATCTTTTTTGGGGGCGTGGGCAAAACAGATCCCTGAAAAGAAGCCCCTGGAAAATAGTGCCTGCCTTTCTGTGGAGTGGGAGCCTATTCAGCCGTCCCCAGGAATTAATGGATGTGTCTTCCTGGAGTGGGGGCTGATATCGCCCTTGGTAAGAATCAGTGTGTTTCTTGGAGCAGGAGCCTGTTCAGCCTGCACTTGCACATAGGGCCCATCTATCTGTGTAGTGGGACTGTATTCGTCCCTCCCTGGGAATGAAGGCATGTCTGTCCCTTTAGCAGTGGTCGATTCTGTTAAGGGATCTTATGAGATGTAGCCAGCACCTCCACCCTCTCCAGCCCAGGACCTCTCCTGCCCAGTGGCTGGAGCACAGCCCAGTGTGCCTGGGGACCTGGGGCTTCAGCCCAGGCTGAGGGATGTGGCTGTCAGCTTTCCTGTTTGCAGGTTCAACCACCAGGGAAGCTAAGCACATATCCCAGAGACACACACACACACAGGGACACACACAGGGGACACTGACGTGGCCAGTCACACAGACTGCCACAGACACGGCACTGCCTTTAACAGCACCCGCATATGGGAGTCACATAAAATAGCCAAGTCCCCTCCCCCTTGCTCCTCCTCTTCAGCTGGTACCCCCACCCAGATATTGGGCCCTCTTACCTGCTTCGTGGGTCCACTGCTTGCTGGCTAGTTCAGCTTGATGCTCACTAGCAAACGCACACACTCACATCCCACCTCCACACTTGCAAGTTCCCCTGGACACACTAGCACAGACCCTTGTCTGCCTGATACCCCAGCCCAGACCTGAGGCCACCAGCTAGTCCAGCTTGAAGTTTGCTAGTGAATACATACACACACCCCCACACACACCAGATTTGGGGAAGACACGGTCACCCCAACTAGCAGAAGGCACCAGGCACACAGGCTGTGACCTGCAGCCCTGCTCCAGATGCTGGTGCTGAGCCCCTCACCGTCCTCACTCATGCTAGTGCCTCCCAGCAGCTGGTTTTTGGGACACACACCATTCCCACCCTAGTGGCTGGTGGCCAAGAACCCCATTTGCTCCAGTAGCTGACGCTGAGACTGCACTCACTCCAGTAGCTGACACCACAGGCCAGGGGTGCCTACAACCCGGTCTGATTCCAGTTACTGGCACCCAGTCCACTCACATGAGCCCCCCCCCCCAGTAGCTGGCACTCTGGGCACAAAGTCTGTAGGACCAGAGATCTGTGGCCCATCCAACTAGGGACCCTCACTCACTTGAGTGGCTGACGCCACTGGTCTCATCTGTAGCTGGCTCTTAGTTCTCGCAGCGAACACACATGGGGTAAAGAGTGAGATTATGCAGAGACATAGTTGAGAAAAGATTTAATAACAAGGTAGGACAGACTGTGGTGATCAGGTGCCAGACAAGCATACTGACCAGCCCCATTTTACACGCATTGGACCCCTTTTATACCCTTTTCAGTCTATCCCCCCTCTTTGTTCTTCCTTCCTCCCTCTTTCCCCTGCACGTCCCCCCAATAGGTTTGTACAACTCTGTTGATTCCCGCACCCCTCCCCTGGTGTTTGCGGGCTCTCCTGGTTTACAGTCTTATCAGTTGCAAAGTCCGGGGTGATTTTCCTGGAAGTGTTGCCTGTAGTTTCCTGATAGCCCACTAATTAGTATGACTGGCAAGGTTTGTTTCTTGTCATTGTCTCCATGTTTGTTTTGTCAGATCTGTGTCTCTCTGTTTGGGTTCGTGGCTTCCCCTTTTCCCTTAGTTGAGAAGGCCTCTGACCAGATAACCTCACTGGAATAAATTCGGGCCTCTGACGGAATCCAACAGCTGGAAGCTGAAGGCAGGTGTATTCTGACTAGACAGTTTTTAACAGTGAGGATGATTAAGCAGATTAGCTAGAAAAACTTGTGGGGCTGATTGCACCATAATGGTCTCATCTGGATTTGACATACAGAGAGTTGCTACGGGACCGGAATGATCTCAACAGTAAGCTCTTCCAAAAATCTACCTTTAATTTTGACAGAAAACTTTGGTAGTGCCTCAAACATTTCTTCATCATTGCCATTCTAAATTAATTCTTTTCACAGTGTTGTAAAGCAAAATAATAATCAAATTTTGCCTGATAAATTGCAAAGAGGATGCTGATAAGCTAATGAGCGAGGAAGCAAAGGAAGTAATTTAGGAGGGAGCCCTCCCAGGATGGCCTGGCACAGCCTCAGGAAATCTTGCCTTTGTACAGGCTGGATAACAGAATCACCCATACACTGTCGCATTAGTTATGCAAGCAGTAACTAACTATGATGACCAAAATAAGACCCAAACAGTGGGTGATTCTGCAGTGGAGGAAGGTCCGCCACTGAGGCGAGCTTCTGTCTGCAGCCATGCTTGCGCAACCGCACTGAAATCAATGCGGTTGCATGGCTACGAGTGAGGACAGCCTTTGGCATAGTGTTCCAAGAGGTCAGTCGCACAAACAGAACAGTTACATCACTGCTCATCACTACATCACTACAGCATTAAATAACATTGGAAAATTAGTCTTTCGGAATCAAATGAGCAGCTTACTCAAGAGATGCCAGTCTTCATTTCTGAGTGCCTCCTTTGCATGTGTCCTCACAGTTGTGCACATGAATTAAGTGTGCAACTGCATACTTACGTGTTTCTTACTTTGGTCCGTTATTGAGCATTTTTTGTATAAGTTAAAAAGGAACAATATTTAAAGGTGAAGATTTGGAAGGAGAGGCGGGGGGGGAAGAACTTGTGAGGGGCTCATTGCAAGGTTGTGGTGGGTTGACCCCAGCTAGCAGGTAAGGCCCCACCCAGTTGCTTGCTTACTCCCCCCACAGTGGGGTGGGAGAGGGAATCAAAATGGCAAAAGCAAGAAAAACTCATGGGTCAAGATAAAGACAGTTTAATAAGTAAGACAAAACAGCACACACAAGCAAAGCAAAATGAGGAATTCATTCACTACTTCCCATCAGCAGGCAAATGTTGAGTGTTTCCAGAAAGCAGGGCTTCATTGTGCACAATGGTTACTTGGGAAGGCAAATGCCATAACCACAGACATCCCTCCTTCCTCTGTCTTCCTCTGAGATTTTGTGGCTGAGCATGACATCGTATGGTATGGAATAGCCCTTCGGATGGCTTGGGTCAGCTGTCCTGGTTGTCTCCCCTCCCAGCCTCTTGCCCACTGCCAGCCTACTTGCTGGGCAGGGGAGAATGGGGAAAAGAAAAGTCCTTGGCACTGTGCAACACTGTTCAGCAATATCTAAAACACTGGTGTGTTATCAATACTGATTTGGTCACAAATCCCAAACACAGTGCCCTACAGGCTGCTATGAAGAAAATTAACTCCATCCCAAGTAGACCCAGTACGAAGGTTCATTTTTTCTTCTAACACAGTTGGGAGAACAGTTAATGCTATAAAACACTGCTGACAGAACAGATGCCGTTCATGGACTCTACCAAAGCTTCTCCCAAATCTGCTCCTGCATTTTTATCCCCAGCAGCTGCAAGGGCAGGGAGACAAAGAATGTATCTTTACCGACAGGTGGCTGGACAGGGACATGCCTCTTAGTTGCCATATTTTGCTTTCAAGATATTTTGGTTACTTTACCATCCTGTTTACCCAAACTCAGTTAATCAAAATTCTTAATTAAATAAGGATTAGTTTTACCCCTCAGGACTTGACAGTACTATTTCCTGGATCCAGAAAGCCAGAAGTCAATATCCCCTGGACAGCTTCCCAGCACAGTGCTTGGAGAGAGCCACACTGCAGCTTACTTGAAGCTGGTTATGCTCCAAGTTCCTACTCAAACCACGCTCATATAAGGGAGGGCAGAGCTGGCTTTGCAGTTTTGGTTTCTTGTCCATCATTTAATTCAGCAAACTACCAGTCTCCTCCTTAAGTTACCTGAAGGTATATATCCCAAACTGTTATTCCAGATGTTGCTCATTTTAATGTATTTTGAGTTCCAAAAGTCCTATCTGAATTTATGATGAATTTATCTGCATTTATCTGAATGCTTTCTTGCCTTCCTGTGTATCTCACCTGGAAAGAGCGCAGCAGGTGCAGTATGTACAGTTAAGGCATCTTTCATTACTTGCCTTTATAAAGCACAGATAGCTTCCGATATGAACTTCCAGTACCACGCTGTGACTGGGAAGGTCCTTGCTTTGCATTTATTTCAATATACAGCACATAAGATGATTCAGCAGAAGCTTCTCCTGGGGAAATACATTTGCAGTGACATCCATTCAGTTGCAGTACTTCTGTTCCATGAGATTACATCAGTGACGTTGTGCTGCATGCAGATAGCCAGGATTGCTCTGCAAGTTTTATACCAATATCTTTCTAGAGGTATCTAGATGTATGTGTCATCTAAATCCTGTCTTTTATAAAGTAAAAAATCTTAGTTTGAGCTCCAGCAGTAGATCCTTTCCCCACAATGTGATGGGGCTAAGTGTAATTATTAGCACTTTCTCTGGGACTTGAGTCACTCTTGTATAGAATATGTGCAGTAAAGATGAACACTAGGAAAAGCTTTAACTACATTTAAAAATAGCAAAATATTAAATTAGTAACCATCTGAATTTCAGAAGACTGTCCTGATAAAAAAGCCGGGAGTGCATAATTTTGAAAGCAAATTAATTCTAAGACAGTTTTATCCGTATTAACAGGCATATTACATACATTAACCTCTGCGTGGCCAATTGCTGGTTTTTACCTAAAAAAAAATACAGTGAAGCGAATACTATACATAAGTGACATTTGAAAATACCTCCTTAGTGTGTTTGCTTCTCATTGTTTTGGATTTTTTTTTTGTCTTATCTTTTTTTGCATGAAGAACTTCATTTATGTTAGGCATAGGCTAGGTTTTTGACATGGAAGATGATAGTTAAGTTTTCAGAAATTTTGCCAAATAAGTGCACACTGAGAAATTCTACCTTCAAACATTTTGGAAATAAAGTTTTGAAGCCTGTGGAGCAAAGCTCAGTCTGCCAAATAAATTTAAGCTGTTACACATATAGCTACATAGGTTATAGAAAAATTATTTTAGATTTTTTACAGGTCATTTTCATGCTTAAAATATTCAGATTTTCTGCCCTTTCACACATGTAGCTAGATGCCTCAGTTTTCATTAACTCAGGAAGTTAAACTTATAAGAATTCATAAAACCTCCTCCAAAGCGACATTTCTATATTGAAAATGTCACTTTCAAGGACTATAGTCTGATATCTTCAAACTTCTTATAAATATCATATGTCCCCTTCAGAGACTCCAGCTCTGTGCTTCCCCATGATGCAATACAGACTCTGGCCTTACAGGATGATGAGGCTTTAACGCTTGAAACTGGTATACTGGAAACACACTACCGGCCCAGAAATTAGTGTTAATCATCTTGTGGTGAAGCTGATCTAAAGACTAATTCACTATATGGAGAACTCATTTATCTACAAGGGCAAACAGAACACCATTTTCTAACAGGGAGGATTTTAAAGAGATACATAGGTTTTTATCCTGTTCAGGAGACTGGAATATCAGAAAAGAAATGTGACCAGAGACAAAGGAAGTACACTACAAGTCTCTTCAACATGCAATGTAATTTTCCAGTTTGACGTGTGACTGCTTATTTTTCATGGGAAGTTCCTGCTATGTAGTACCTTGTAGAGTTCCTCTTCTCCTGTCTTCTGGTTCTAGGAAAAAATCCTTGTGGGAATCTATCAAAGAAGGAAAGTAACACAAATGCACCCTGGAAAAATGCCAAGAAAAAATTACCAAGGCAGAGTGAAGCTATTATGTATTAAATGCACTGTCGGCAGCAGCGCATCCAAATGTGCAGGAGACAAACAAAGGAGACAAGTATCGTAAGTGCTTACAGAACACGCTGGTATCTCAATGTAATGATCATTTAATGTCTTAGACAACTTTCTACAGGAGCAGAGAAAAAAAGATGCAAAGACGTTTATGCAGAGCAAACTCTTAAACCTAGCCAATAACTACTGTTAAAACCAAACAGTGGCCCCAGTACTAAATGGATAGGTGTTGGGGGGCTTTCTAGTTCTGTGTTGTTTCCAAAGGACAGGAAGGAATGTGAAACTGGATATTGTAAATACCATCAGTGCAAAAAAGTTAAAGATGGGTCACTGTTCAAATAGTGACTATTCAGACAGGTTCTGATGCACTGCTTTCATCTGAAGGAGGTAAAAATAGGATAAAGTGTATGACGTTTTAAAAGGGTACTTTTAACTAAAGCTCTATGATGTTTTTTAAAGCAACAAGTGACATTTCTTTCAGTGAAAATTGCTTGATTGCCTGTAATTTACAAGATCTTTTCCTTCAAGAAAATACTAAAATTAACACTAATGCTTTACCTTTCTTCATGTGGCGCCTGCACAAGACTTGCTTCTGGCTCCAGAATGATCAGCTTCCTGTGGCAAAGTGACCATTAGGTTGAATTTTAGCAACAGCAACCGATGGCTGCTGTCATCACACCTGGTAGCTTTGCAGTAACAGCAGAGTACCACTCTGTGGCCTGTAATGGTCTGACGGGGTTTTTTTTTGTGAAAGTATCCATAACTTACACAGTTTCTTTTCCTGGAGATCATTCATATGGCTGCCATAAAAATTCTTTGCCGGGGGTGACACTGAGAAATTTATATAAGGACAAATTTTTCTTCATTCAAGCTGGTCGCCTCGCCTAATGGGATTCAGAGCTGTGTTGAAGGAAGTGCTGGCAGGGAAAGAGGGCTGTATAAGAATAAGGGTGGGCAGAGACCATAAAGTACACTGTGACATTACATTTTGTGAAGAAAATTATCCCTTAACAGGGAATCTCATAGATTGTGTATAGAGCTTCCTGTGCAGTTCTGCTGAAATGGAAGATTTTGCAGTAAAATATGCATGAAAAAAAGAAATTTGAGCTTCTACCACACTGCATGCAGAAAAGCTTTGCATGTAGCATGTTTGTGCCAGGCTTAGTCCCTCTTGCCCTCATTTCCTCTGGCAAGTCTTTCCTTTTGGGGGCAGCAGGTTTTTTCCTAGGGCGAAAGCCCTGAGGCCTTTTCCCAAACACCTGCCCAGAAGTGACCAGCCTTCTGTTTGCCTAAATAAAGACAGCTTGGGCTGCCTCAGGACTCTTGCTGTTAATGCACAACCAGTGGCTTAATGGTTTAAAAAACATCTTTAACAAAGCCTGTCCCACCATTTCTGTCTCCCAAGAACTGTACCTATTGCACCCACTGTACCCACCTCCTTCATATTCAGACATGGACTCCGAAGTCCGATTTCCAACCATATTGCATGTGTGGGTGCAATCTCTTATGGGTCTTTGCCATTTACCCTGCAGCCATGTCCCCAAAGTCTGTCTCTGGGGCTGGCTGATACTGAGTGCATCCTCATCGTGTTTGTGGATGACACCAAACTGAGCGGTGCGATTGATACTCTAGAGGGAAGGGATGCCATCCAGAGGGACCTGGACAGGCTAGGGAGGTGGGCCCATGCAAACCTCCTGAAGTTCAGCAAGACGAAGTGCAAGCTCCTGCACCTGCGTCAGGGCAGTACCAAACACGGATGCAGGCTGGGCGATAAGTGGGTTGAGAGCAGCCCTATGGAGAAGGACCTGGGGGTGTTGGTAGATGAAAAAGTGAATATAGGCTGGCACTGTGAGCTCGCAGCCCAGAAAGCCCATCGCATCTTGGACTGCATCAAAAGAAGTGTAGCCAGCAGGTCAAGGGAGGTGATTCTGCACCTCTGCTCTGCTTTGGTGAGACCCCACTTGGAGTACTATGTCCAGCTCTGGGGCTGCCAGCATAGGAAAGACATGGACCTGTTAGAGTGGCTCCAGAGGGGGGCCACAAAGATGATCAGGGGGCTGGAACACCTATCCTATGAGGACAGGCTGAGAGAGTTGGGGTTGTTTAGCCTTGAAAAGAGAAGGCTTCAGGGAGACTTTATAGCGGCCCTTCAGTACTTTAAAGGGGCCCACAGGAAAGATGGGGAGGGACTTTTTAGCAAGGAGTGGAGTGATAGGACAATGGGTAATGGTTTTAAACTGGAAAAGGGTAGGTTTATATTAGATATCAGGATTATGAGGGTGGTGAGACACTGGAACAGGTTGCCCAGAGAAGCTGTGGGTGCCCCATCCCTGGAAGTGTTCAAGGCCAGGCTGGATGGGGCTTTGAGCAATCTGGTCTAGTGGGAGGTGTCCCTGCCCATGGCAGAGGGGTTGGAACCAGACGACCTTTAAGGTCCCTTTCCAACCCAAACTGTTCTATGATTCTATGCTTCCTTCACCATGTGTTCCTGAGCAGGATCTACTTGCATGAATAGAGTTGCATAAGTAGACCCAACATACCTGAGAGATGATGGGATTGATGTGTCACACAACTTCATTTCACTGCTTTGATTTTACGGTTTTCCAAACTAGAAATAGTCATAGAGATAAGACATCCAGGTCATGTCTAATAAGAGCGCTCCAAAATCTTGAGAATGGATGAAAATCATTACATTTTAAAATAATAGATTCAAAATTTTATTTACCTGACTTCTTGCTTTTGAAAATAATTGGGTTACGTGTGAAGGATTTTTGTTTGCTTTGCTGCTTTTTTCCACATGTAAGCTTACTGATAAAGCAACTAAGATGCCATGGCATTCACCTAACTTGAAGAGCTAGGTATTTGAGTAAAATAGCAGAACCCATGACTATTCTGAGAGAACGTTCAGCATAATAAAGTTGTGTACCTGTATTCAAGTAATTTGAATGACGCACAGCATGGATGGAGATCACAGGGTAGCTAAGATGTGGACAGATGCTTAACTGTGTTGCAGCTTAAGTTGATCTGTTTGAATTTGGGTTTGTACCACAGTACTAGTTATAATGAGTTATTTTGGCTAAGCTGACAGATATTAACTTGTTAGGGTGAAGTTAATGTTTTGTTTATTGCACTCTGTTCATACCAGTATGCATGTGGCAGCAGAAGAGACATTTTTAGTCCCTTATTTATTTTGCTGCTGTTGCAGACATTTGTTGCACAGAAACTTGTTCATAAACAGAAAAATCTTCCAGATTTATACCAGCTGTGAGTCCACCTATGAAACCCTGAGGACTGGAGTGATTCAAGTGAAATTCTGAGCAGTGGAAGAGGATAATTTGGAAATGGGTCCCAATTGGAAGAGAACGGAGAAAATGCTATCTAATCTGGGAAAAAATAATGCCAGGACACAGACCTGGTTGACTAAGAAGAATAGTTAAGCCCACAGCATTAATGTCTGGTTTTACTATTCACAGGAGTCTATGAAACATCCCAGATGCATGGGGAAGATTGGTGTCCTGGTTTGAGGTAAAACAGGACCAATTTTGTTCAGTAACTTTGCTTCTTAGCTAGGCCTCTTCTAACTACTGAATTGAACAGCATATTGTGCAGACAATGTTCGCTCTCTCAGAGTGATAAGACCAATGTTTATAGTTGCTGCCCAGGCATGGTATGCAGAGATGGTCCTGCTTGTACTTATTGCTCTAACAGCCAAGGGCAGCTCACTTCGGTATTTGCCCCATTGGAGGGCTGGAAGCGGAAAAGCACAGTGGGGTCCCACCTGTGGGGAGGAGCGGACAGGACAGGTGACCCAAAACTGACCAGCAGGGTATTCCATCCCATCTGCCTCATGCTGAGTATAAAAGCTGAGGGATCAAAGGGTCAGCTCTCTCTTTCTTCAATGGCCGATGTCTGAGGAGGACTCTGTCTGTTTGTCTTCCTTTGGTCCCAATCCTGAATGCAGATCTGGAATCCACTTCCCGTTCATCACTGAGTCCAGCCTGGGACAGCCCCAGTGCCAGCCGGTGTCGTGATTGTCATCCTGGGAGCTTGATACGGTTTTGTATATTTTTCATTATTTCCTTTTTATTTTATTATTAATATTTCATTAAAGTAGTTTAGTTCCTTCTAAACTCTTAAGTCTCTTTTTCCCTCCTCTGCCTCTCTCTTTGAAGAGAGGTGAGGGGGAGCATCTGTCGGTCCCATCTGGGGTCCCCCACGTCCCCAGTGCTGATTTGGCCTAAACTACGACAATTGGCAATCAAGGGTCTATAAACACATTACTTAAACAATAGTGAAGAGTAAACACTTTGTGTCAATTACATCATTTTTACAGGGATAAGAATTTCCTTCCATTTTCTTCAGTGCAAAATTTTCTCACATTTTTTTCTTTATAAAACTGGTATGTTATAAGCTTCTCTCCCTCCACACATTTTGGAGCAATTTTAATTAAAAAAAACCCATATCTATTGAACTTCATTTATTGCATCCCATGGATATTATCCTGTATTGGAAATTTTGCTCTGTGGTGCTAGTTTTAAAAATTCTATTTCTTTGAAATACACTGCATTTCTATAAATGCGATCTGACAAACTGCTTGAGTACGAGGGAGTCTGTATAAGCAAGTTACAACTGAACCAGAACATCACATGGCCTTTCCCAGTGACAGAACAAGGAGCTTCTTTACTCTGAGGGTGGCAGAGCACTGGAACAGGCTGCCCAGAGATGTTGTGGGGTTTCCTTCTCTGGAGATACTCAAAACCCACCTGGATGCCATTCTGTGCAACCTGCTGTAGGTGACCCTCCTTTGGCAGGGGGTTGGACTAGATGATCTCTGAAGGTGCCTTCCAATCCCAACTGTTCTGTGATTCTGTGATTCTCTTTGCCTCATGGTCTCCTCTTAAAGCCAACAGTGTGATAGGCCCATACAGGCATGACAGGGTACATAGAAGGTGGTGACAGAGCAGGTAGACATATAGGCTATTTCTGAATTTCAGTAGTAATGGCTAAAAGGGGTATCCAGGGCTTCATCCAAGCTTCAAATGACACAGAAAGAAATTGTTCTTCTCATGGTAGGAAGGGAGCCATGTCCCTGGAAAGCTGCTAAGGGAAGTGTCTGCACACAGCATTCTGGCGATGCTGGTGGGCAGCAGCTTTTGCTCCAGCTGGGGCAGAGATCACAGCTGTTTGGGGAGAGAGGGGACTAAGGTTTGGGATAGGAGTGTAGGATACCGTGCTCGAAAGATAAGGCAAGTAAAACAGATAGAGATGAAGTTGTGAGTTCAGGTTAGAGATGAGGGAAAGTGGTCAGAACATGGGATGGGTACTCGAGCACGTTTGCTTTTTAAGGGAGGCACAAGGAGACTAAAGCTGTCTCTAAGGCTCTGCGTGCCAGTCCCATCTCATCTCTGAGGAAAGGGGATGTCCAGGAATCCTGCTCAGAGAGCAACTGGGAACACCTTCCTCTCACCACTGATGCCAAACAGCTGCTCCTGCTTTGGGAAACAGCATAGTTTTGATAGACAATTTTGTTTGCCTTCCTGCAGAACCGAAACTTGCATGATTTTACGCTGTCGTTTTTAGCAGCGGGTTTTACATCCTTCCTTCCTTCCTTCCT
>VZSZ01006157.1:0-12948 GCA_013398815.1 Ibidorhyncha struthersii | reverse complement strand
CTTCCTTTCTTCCTTCCTTCCTTCCTTCCTTCCTTCCTTCCTTCCTTCCTTCCGTCCTTCCGTCCTTCCTTCCTTCCTTCCTTCCTTCCTTCCTTCCTTCCTTCCTTCCTTCCTTCCTTCCTTCCTTCCTTCCTGCAAAATAATTTTAGAAGATTGTGCAACATTGATTTACAGCCATGAACTGATGGAAAAGCTACCATGTGTACATTCTGTGTCTTGTAGACCCAGATGTAGATTCACATGTAAGTGCATTATTATTCTTTCTTTTTCTCTAATAATTCTGACTGGACAAACAATGAGTGCAATGGTAAGATTTCAAGTATACTATAAATAAATTATTGGATGCATATATATTTATATAAGCTGGGCTTCCTCTTTGCTCATAAACATGATTTTGAGTGTTAATAGTGGGAAGAAGTAGAAAAAGCTACAGGTGAAATGCCAGATCCCACCTTTACTTTCCTCCTTGCAAACCAATTGGTTTTGCTCTGTGTTCTAAAGCCAATTAGGATATAAAAGTAGCCATGATCTTCCTTATTCTCCATTACCACTAGCTCCAAGGCTAGTTACCACTAGCTCTATCCCTGCCTTGAGGAGTCAAAGTGAGGAAGGAGGATAGAAACAATGATCTGATGTCTCCAGTAAATGGGGCTTATGGGAATGAACAGCCTGGGAAGTCCATCATCCTGTCTCTGACCCTGTGCAGCACTGGGTGAGTGGGGACAGTGAACACCACCAAGACACTGACAAGGGACAATTTGGCCTCTTGCATATGATGAGGAATGGTTGGTGCATAGTACTGACTGTGGACAATCTTTCTCCAGCCCTTTAATTCATCCCCTTATTTCCAATATGTGTGGAGATTGGAAGCAAGGACAGGCAACATGGGAGGACTACAGAGACACTGTTCACCAGTGAAGAGAGAAAATTCATGCGGCCAACGCTTCATTAGAGTTCAAGCTGGCCAGCACTGCGAAGGACAACAAAAAGGGCATTTAAAAATACATTAACAGCAAAAGGAGGATCAGAGATAACATTGGTCCTTTACTTGATGAGGTCAGTCACCTCACAAATAGGGACGTAGACAAAGCAGAGATGTTTAATGCCTTCTTCGCTTCTAACTTTAACACCAATGATGCATCCTGGGTTCCCTAGAGCCCTGTGTTGGAAGTCTGTGACTGGAGGGATGATAATCTCCCAGCCAACTCTGATCTTGTTCAAGATTTGCTACTTACTTGCTTGTAAAGCCTTACAAAGAGATCTGGATAGACTAGAGAGCTGGGCAATCACCAGCCAGGTGAAATTTAACAAGAGCAAGTGCTGGATTCTCCACCTCGGATGAGGTAATCATGGTTATACATACAAACTGGGGGATGAGAGGCTGGTGATCAGCCCCATGGAAAGAGATCTTGGGGTCTGGGTTGATGGCAAATTGAAAATGAGTCAACAGTGTGCCCTGGCAGCCGAAAGGGCCAACCGTGTCCTGGGGACCACCAAGCACAGCATAGCTAGCCAGTCAAGGGAGGGGATTGTCCCACTCTGCCCTGCACTGATGTGTGCAGTTTGGGGCGCTTCAGTATAAGGACATCAAACTATTAAAAGTGTGTCCAGAGGAGGGCGACCAAGATGGTGAAAGGTCTCAAGGGCAAGACTTATGAGGAGCGACTGAAGTCACTTAGTTTGTTCAGCTTGGAGAATACAAGGCTGAGGGGTGACCTCATCGCAGTCTACAACTTCCTCAAAGGGGGCAGCAGAGGGGGAGGTGCTGATCTCTCTTTGGTGACCAGTGATGGGATACAAGGAAATGGAATGAACCTGCATCAGGGGAAGTTCAGATTGGACATTAGGAAATGGTTCTTCACTGAGAAGGTGGTCAGTCACTGAAACAGGCTTCGCAGGGGAGTGGTCACAGCTTCAAGCCTGTCAGAGTTCAAGGAGCATCTGGACAACCCTCTTAGTCATACGATTTGGTTTTAGGTAGTCCTGCAAGGAGCAGGAAGTTGGATTCAAAGGTCTTTATGGGTCCCTTCCAACTTGAGGTATTCTATGATTCTATTTCTTTCACTGTCATGCTGGTCAGAAAATCCTCAGTAACTCATTTAAGTCTAAACTACTCCATTTTACAGTAGAGAATAAGGTAAAGAAACGGAGCATTTAATCACAGTCACGTCATGAAAGAGAGAAAGAAAGAAAGAGTGAGATGCACATTCATGTCACTAACCATTCATGGACAGCAATATGTAGGGACTGCTTAGGGTAATCAAGTTCCAAGCATGTCTGAAATGACTGTTTCAATACCCTAATAAAACTATGTAGCATTAATTTTCATTCTGTAATTACAAAGTGCAGGGCGATATTCATAATACACCAATGTTGCACTTACTTTTGGATGGATTTTGGATAAAATTTAATTATTGAAATCACTGTCAGAGTTACCAGTATTTATTTTCTTCATCAGTGAGTAGGCCTGATTTCCAAGAAGTGACTGAATAGCTGAAGACACAAAGAGATGTTGTAAGGTTAATGTAAATTTTAGTTTTAAAGATTTTTATCAGATACTGAGGTGGGGATAGATGTTCCCCTTTCCAAGTATTTATTCTGGAAAATACATACATACTGCAAATTAATCTGTAGCTTTTTAATTCCTCCAAGATAGAGAATATATTAAATATAGGTTTACATCCTGTATGAAGGGTAGGGAAAACTCCAAGATTCATTGCTTTTTCCTCTTATCTGCTATAGTCGCGCTGAGGTTAGACTTCAGATAAAGTTGAGGTGAAGACTTGTCTTATATTTTGCTGGACAGCCATTAACTTAATGTACATTTAGAATCAGTGGAACAGTGCAAGGACATTTGCTGGATTTTTAAACAATTGTAAATAGTCAAATCCAGGTAGGCATGCTTGATGATATGGATATGCAAAAACAATTCATACTAATTCCTGTCATGTTTGGAAACAACTTTTTTATTTTATTAGACCATAAGGCGCCAGGGTGAAATTGCTGAACATGCAATGATCAGAGATCTTCAGAAAGAGGCATGTTGTAAGAGAGTGAGTTTCCGGAACACCCAAAGTAGAACACACAATTGGGTGGAAGTAGATTAAAATAAATATATACTTCAGAGTAATGACAGACTTTGCTGAGTATCTTATTCTGATAAAGAAACTGCTATTAAGCATGGAGACTTACTAAATATTGCAGGGCGTATTAAACTCGCCAGCCCACACAAGCCTTCTTGTCTCATACAGTCATCTGATGTTTTAAATACCCCTTGGACTGCCTACTCCCATGTTCTTCTGGATCTCACAGCTTTGTCGGGAGGGAATTTTTAATGTTTGATTACCAGCATGTATTAAAAAGTGGATCAGTGCTTTTATTGCCTGATGGGAAGTATGACTGTCATCCATTTGAGACTTAAAATTCTTCCAAAGATGGTATTAAGACATCAGATACTCAAATTGCAGACTTTTTGTGTCCGTCACCGTGGAGAGACAGCCTGTGTTACAAAACAGTCCATATAATAAGTTTTCCTGAGAGACTGTTAATTCTCTGTCTGTAATTAGAACTCTGTTACATTAAATAGGAGAAATTCTGAGTTTTAACCAAGAGCAAAATTTTTCCTTGAAGAAGGAAGAGTCAGTGTCCTGGTTTGAGGACAGGGTAGTCAGCTTTTATTAGAGGAGCTTCCTTAGTAAGAGACCTCATCTATCATAGAATCATAGAATTGTTGAGGTTGGAAGGGACCTTTAAGATCATCAAGTCCAACCATTAACCTAACCTGACAAAACCACTTCTAAACCATATCCTCAAGTACCACGTCTACTCTTTTTACCCTACACAGTACTTGAGGTGGGGTCTCACCAGTGCCGAGTACAGGGGGATGATCACTTCCCGAGTCCTGCTCACCACGCTATTCCTGATACAGGCCAGGATGCCGTTGGCCTTCTTGGCCACCTGGGCACACTGCCGGCTCATATTCAGCCGGCTGTC
Organism: Ibidorhyncha struthersii; assembly: GCA_013398815.1. Classification (NCBI taxonomy): domain Eukaryota; kingdom Metazoa; phylum Chordata; class Aves; order Charadriiformes; family Charadriidae; genus Ibidorhyncha; species Ibidorhyncha struthersii. Next base: position 8,955 of record VZSZ01006157.1, on the reverse strand, counting down.
CACCAACATCCCCAGGTCCTTCTCCACTGGGCAGCTATCAAGCTACTCTGCCCCAAGCCTGTATCGCTGCATGCGGTTGTTGTAACCCAAGTGCAGCACCCAGCATTGGGCCTTGTTGAACCTCATACCGTTGGCCTCGGCCCATCAGTCCAGCCTGTCCAGATCCCTCTGGAGAGCCATCCTACCCTCAAGCAGATCAACACGCCCGCCTAGCTTAGTGTCATCTGTGAACTTACTGAGGGTACACTCGATCCCCTCGTCCAGGTTGTTGATAAAGATGTTAAATAGAACTGGCCCCAACACCGAGCCCTGGGGAACACCACTTGTGACCAGACGCCAACTGGATTTAACTCCATTCACCACCACTCTCTGGGCACGGCCATCCAGCCAGTTTTTTACCCAGCAAAGAGTACACCTGTCCAGGCCATGAGCAGCCAGTTTCTCCAGGAGAATGCTGTGGGAAACTGTGTCAAAAGCTTTGCTAAAATCCAGGTAGATAATGGAGTTGTCTTTTGATACAGTTGTAAAAAAAAAAAAAATCAACCAACAACCAAAACAAAAAACCAAAACAGTTTGGCCAATGAATTATGTCTATGTTATGGAATATTCGATTGGTCATTCCACTGATCTGTCTATACTCCTTCTCAGCGTCTGTAGGGAGCTGAAAAGAGTCATTGAAAAGCATAAACATCGCTTAGCAACAACTAAACCAATATGCATTATTGACATTACTTTCACAGCAATCACTAGAAAGGAAATTTACTCTTTCCCAGCTGAAACCAGGACATATGGCATTATGATACGGAGTGCTCTGTTGTTTGAGGTCCTGATCTTGGTGGTGATTCTAAGATGGAAGATTTCTGAGCCTGTCTCATACTCCTCACTGGTGTCAGCGCAGCATCTCACAGGCCTGTGGGGACGTTAGGAGCCCTGAGTAAACCACTTAAGGGGCCTAAGAAGTAGCCAGCAATTGCCATTGCCCATGGGAAGAGTGCTGAAGAGCTGTGGCAATGTAATTATCACTTGAAGTTTGGTAACCTAGTAAACCCTGAAATAGGGCTATATGGCTAGAGCAGTCTTCCCACACAGTTAAGAATAAAAACCATCAGTGTGTTCAGACAAAGCAAAGAGGTCAAGAAATGGGTGGGAAGCAGTAGTTGGAGGTGTGTGTTTGGAGAATAGGTGAAAAGGGGAGGAAATGGGAGAGGGCAAGCAGCTTGTATTTATGTGGTTAGCTTCTTCATGCTCCCCACCATGTGCCCTATGGGCAGCCTGTGGGCTGCACTATTTCATTCTCCCTCCTCCACTTTCATCAGGATTCAAAGTTTTTGATCAGAACTGTACCCTGTCTCATTTTTATTGGGCAGATGAAACCCTTAATTTCCTCATGGGAACCAAAAGCCAGAACCACAAAGAGATGTACCACCAGCAGCAGGTGTATCTCCTGCTGACTCACTAGTATTGCCAACCCTCCCATGTCCCTTTCCGTGCTCCTTCCCACAGTGTTTGGTCATGTGGGCTTTTAACAGAATTAGACCACCTAATCTGCACAGATGGTGATGTACAGATGGGATGGTACAGCAAGACCCAAGACTGATAAACTCTCCAGCGCACATGGCTGTTCACTTTGTTTGCAGTGCAGTTCCCCTCTGCTTAACTGAAAACCATACTCCCTACCCTCTTTCCCACCCTGCCCCTATGTTTGCCATTCCTAACTGGTCTGTTGACTTTATTCTATCTCTGGTGGTCCTCTTCTCACCTCCCACTAATGGCAGTGCAATAGTTTTGCATGATCTTTGGCACATTTACAGCCATTTAAATTACTCCCTGTACTTATCCCATACATTTTTCATCTTCTCTTACCATCTTTCATCACACAATTTTTAATTGGTGTATATCTTAAGCCCTAGGCTACATACGCATGCAAGATCCATGTGTTCAATTTTTACTAGTTATCTGTTAAAGCCTGATCTGGATATCTCTCAGTCTTTGCTCCTTCGTCTATGTCAGGCTGCAGAAACTTTGTGTCAGACCTCAGTCTTTCATTGGTTCTTTAACAGGCTGCAGGCAACTCTGTCATTATCTAGCTATTTATCAGCCACAGTCGCAAGCTTGGTATTACTTTAGCTGCACAGTCATAATAAAAAGCCTTTATGATTTTGGTACCTGCATGGCACCATATTAGCCTTCAACTAAGCCACTGGGAGACTACTAGAAAGCAGATCTGTTGCCTTCTGCTCATTCAAACTTACAAGTCACTGTGGTCTCACTGAATTTAATTTGCGCTTCATTTGCTTCAGATCCAATTTTCTGATGTTACCATACTACTTTTAAAATAAGTGGTTTCATTTTTGAGCTGCAGCAACTGAAGCATATGATAAATATGCACAGATAACACAAAAATTGCCTCTTCTATTCTTCATTATTTATCTACTTATCAATCTATTTATCTATGTTGCAGGAAATAACATATATTCATCTTCATTATGTCAGTTGTTTAAAACATTTTTGATCTTTCTGATCATCTACATCCTCATTTTGGGCTAGACAGTACATAATGTCAGCCCAAAAAACTGAACTATAATAATACCCAATAAAATTAGTAAGAATTTAAAAAATTGGGGGTAGAGGGTGGGGAAGTTGCAGTAGCACTTGAGAGTTTCTGCCATAAACCATGGCCTGCTTGTCAAAACTGGTGGCCAGTCACTGCACAAACATAGGAAAAAAGGTTGGTACCTGTCTCCTCACAATAAAAACCAAGGATGTGATTCATCTTCTCTAAGTTTAGTAATCTAAAACCTGAGCCTCAGACAAAGCTAGTAAGAGAGAGACTAGCATCTTCAGAGGGCAGTTCATCCTATTCTAAAAGAGATATCTGTTTAAGGAGCGATGAACAAACCGTGAGGTACCACATGGGTCGCTCTCTTTCCCCATGGATAATAGATGACTAGATGACTAGCTTGAACGAGACACTCAAGACCAAGATGGGTAAAGTTAGGTAGATGAACAGTATCTCAAGAGCCTGGGCATCTGACATCCTTAGCATTCACTGGTTATTATATTCATAATGTTCTGTCTGCAAAATTTAGTGTTTCCCATAATTCAGTATAAAGACTCATGAAAATTCTCTGATAAACAGCTTTCTCCTGTTGGTTGAGGAACAGAGCAATACAAATTAGAGGAGCTCCTGGTAAACAATGCTTCTAGTTACTTAGTTTGTCCACCTCCTGAACAGTGTCGTATTAATAAAGAAAATTTTATTTTAAAATCATTATCTACTTGTTTGCTCCCTAACTCTAAACATTAGTACTCTTTATAGCTACAGTACTCCATAATGTAAGGGCAACCCTGCACTACAGAACACTGACCACCGGCTTTGGTTGTTTCACATGCATAGGCACCGTGACTTCTCTAGACAAAAATAAAAGCACTTGCCATCCACTCAGGGAACAACATTTGACCAGCTTTACATCCCCTAGCAAGCAATGCAAGTTTTCTGATATTTACAGAGTTTGTTATTTCATTTGTTACAGAGTTTGTTTGTCAGCAAAGAAACAAAATGTTACTTCACAGTACATTCACCTAAATAATACTTAGTTCCAGCTGGTTTAGTCCACTTTTTAATGTTCTGTAAAAGAAGGTTATTCAAAAGGAGCAGAACTTTATTTTGACCTTAGGGTGTTATAAAATATTATATAAAAGATGGATATGGACTTGTCAGAGTCAATTAAGAAGCTGTGTTGAAGTTAGAAGGCTCAGCTGAGCTGATAGCCAGCCCACACAGTAGTGAGTCATTTTTGCCCCATCACCAACGAAAGCACACACAGAACGCATGTGGAGAGTGCGTCATACACATCTAGCCAATGGGTGTAGCTGCACTTCTGGACAAAAAAAAAAGTTACTCACTGCACTTAGCTTCTCTCGAGACTCCAATGCTCCATGCCCAGGATGCCACACCGACATTTCACAAACAGGAATGTTGATGTTGATGTTTAGGGAGCTAAACTGATTCTGAATGGTAAGTGGAGCCTTCTCCTATAAACAAACACATCAGTTTGCAGTGATTTATTTTCAGGCAGCTGGAAGCAGAAACCGAACCCCAAATGACATGCTCTGGCTCCCCCTCTGTTAGGCCTGATCCTTCTGCCCCCAGGTAGGAGTCTTGTCCAGCTGAGATCTTCCAGGGGACCTGACACGTTTGCACAGAACTGGTATGTAGGACTCACATACCTCTGCCAAAGAAGCTGAAGGTCAAAGGTGATCTCAGGTAGCCCTAGACACCTGTTTTGAAATAACTGAGCAGTTTTAAGTGTCCCAGTTCCCATTATAACCAGTGAATGAACTAATAACAATACTCAATGAATGAACAGTGCAGTGAATGTAGGCTACAGAGCAATTTAGTGATCCCTGCTGTAGGGTGAGCTTCACTGCTCTCTCAGCTTCTTTGATTGCTGTGGGAGCTCAGACTCTTAGCTCATCTCTGGACACCTACATTAAGATCTCTGCCTCTGGAGCTGCATGTACTGAATTTCTGAGTTGTATTTCCCCAGATACAAACGAGGATAGTAATAGTTGCCCTTTATCAGTGGCAGTGTGGGAAACATTCATTAGCACATCAGAAGTATTACTGTCATGGTACCATCATTAGCAGCTGAAGAACGCGATTAATTTAGGCAGCTTGCATTCAGTGAGTTCACTGTTCAAGAGTGCTCATAGCTTTTATAGGATGAGATACCTGCAAATATCCGTAACATACAGAAGTCACTGGAATCCCTTTCTTGGGATTGGATGGGACTGGGGATGGATCAGACAGTCTGTCAGACTATCCAGTCTTCCAATTACAATTTCCTACTATGTCCAGGCCTTGGCCAGCTGACATGAAAGTGTGGACAGTCACACCACCCCACCCTAACCTGGGACACTACTATGGCTTGTAATCAGTTGGATAATGCTTCCCATGCAATCACAGCATGCAGCTTGAGAGAATTTTTCCTGATTTTTGTAGATGTGAAATATAATCTTTTTTTTTCTTTATTCAGGACACACAGTAAATAAAAAATTCAATATGATTCTTTGATGAAAGATTCTCTGCTTTTATCATGACGTCATGGTTCAGTCCCTCAAATTAAAGGAGGAAATAGAACATGAAAATTTGATATAATGGGAAGATCAAGCACTTTCCTTCCTAATTGCACTTCTGTCATCTTCTGCTGAAAGACTCATGTTGTTTCCTCATATTATTAAAATAACATGACAATTTTGCTAGCCTGGTTCTCAGGCAATCTACTTCTGATATTTTTTAGCTGTTTTCCTGCCTGGGTATGACAAGAAAGAGGAAGAGAGAAAAATCAACCACAGAAAGAATTGTACACCCTGAAAACTGGTTTTTCATTCAATGAGGACAAAACTTCCACATTCATAGAATCATAGAATGGTTTGGGTTGGAAGGGACCTTTAAAGGTCATCTAGTCCAACCCCCCTGCAATGAGCAGGGACATCTTCAACTACATCATGTTGATCAGAGCCCCATCCAACCTGACCTTAAATGCTTCCAGGGATGGGGCATGTACCACCTCTCTGGGCAACATGTGCCAGTGTTTCACCACCCTCATTGTAAAAAATTTCTTCCTTATATCTAATCTGAATATACCTTCTATTGCAACAGGTCCTGCTAAAAAGATTGCCTCCATTTTTGTTAAAGTCCCCTTTAAGTACTGAATGGCCTCAATAATTTCTCCCTGGAGCCTTCTCTTCTCCAGGCTGAACCACCCCAACTCTCTCAGCCTGCCCGCACAGGAGAGGTGCTCCAGCGCTCTGATCATTTTTGTGGCCCTCCTTTGGACCTGCAACAGGTCCATGTCCTTCTTACACTGGGGGCTCCAGAGCTGGATGCAGTACTCCAGGTGGGGTGTCATGAGAGCGGAGTAGAGCGGCAGAATCACCTCCCTCGACCGGCAAGATTCATATTACAAGGCTAAGCATGCAGCAAATCCGTACACACACAAACATGTGCCCATGTATGATCTAGTCAGACTGCAGTCATATGGCTTCATACAGACTGCATGGTATTTTTAGATTTAAGCTTGAAAGAAGGCTGATGGCTTGCAGTAGTCAAGTTGCAATTAGCTGAAATTTTAACTGAAATGCGGTCCTCTTAGGAAGGAAAAAGAAAGCACAGTCCAAGGGAGAATGAACTGGTCCAAGAAAAAGGAGATCTGGAATCTGTCCCTAACTGCTTTTTAGTTATAAGCAGAGAGTTTTGCTGTCTGTGGTCAGCAAAACACCCAGAGACCATAGACATGACCCGATACTGCCTGCATCTGAAAGGAATACTGACCCAGTGCTTCAAGCATTAAAATAAGACTAAACTTCTTAGAAATAATGTATAACCCTGATAACTAATGTTTAATACTGACTAATAACTTAGGGCTCATGATTCTGGATCTGACCCTGCACAACATCTAGGAGTCTGGTTACCGTAAATCTCACCCACATTTCAACTACGCAGTGGAGGGGTGTTTCCAGGTGTTTCCAGGGAATGATTCATGTGACCTATTTTAGACATCAAATCAGAATGAGATGAATCATGCCCTAGAAGTGCCTTGGAATTGACTATAGAGGGAAACTGGGGTGACTAACTTAGATGTGATTGTCTGCAGTGCAGACACTTGGAGTTGGTCAGATGAGTTCTGCCTCCATGGACCAGAAGGGTTTGCAATCTAAGCACAGGGCAAGAAAATAGACAAGAGGGAGTACAAAAAACATTAGAACACAATTAGTCATCCTGATAGCTACTGGTGTAATGGAAAACTGATCAATCTTTAATTGTATCCATCCTTCTTTTGAGGAATGGGATTTACTCAATTTTTCCCTTGCCTCATGCTTTGTCTTGTTAAGTTATATCAGTCAGTGGCAAAATTTCCCATGGAATTCAGGGGCCTTAAGCATCCATACCAATATTTTGGCAATATTAACAACAGACCTGAGCATTTAGTCTCATAAAAGTTTGGATGCTAATTCCAATCACTTCAAATATCATCAGAAGGTAGATAGAATAAAAAAAAAAAAACAGGAAAAAAGGTAAAAATAGTAAAATTTTTAAGACAGCAATCTTATATCCGAACAGGATCATACTTTTTGATACTACTACCAGGTGTTACAAGGGTACAAAGTTTTTCACAAGTTTTCTAACATAATAATTAAGTACATTAAGTAATTCAGAAAAACAATGTGTTGTTGGTCTTTTTCCTCAGACTGTGTGTATTTTCTACTTGTGCATAAAATTTCAATATCACTGAAGGACTCTCTTCATGCTGAAAATGCACTAGAAGTTCATAAAGATGTCTCTAATAGTATTTTCTTTACTCAGAAGCAGTTGAAACTTTGTTTTTTTTGCCAGAGGATCCATGGGAAGCACTTGCTTGTCACTGTGGAGGATGACACATGCTTCAGTCTAAGCTTCGGTCAATGGAGGGAAGGTGCCACAGTGACTGACAATCTTTGCAAAGGGTTGGGGGAAGAAAACATATGGCAACCCAGAATGTGAAGGGTGATGTCCTGGTTTGAGGTGAAACAGGACCAATTTTGTTCAGTAACTTTGCTTCTTAGCTGGGCCTCTTCTAACTACTGAATTGAACAGCATATTGTGCAGACAATGTTCGCTCTCAGAGTGATAAGACCTGTGTTTATAGCTGATGCCCAGGCATGGTATGTAGAGAGCGTCCTGCTTATACCGATTGCTCTACCACCCAAGGGCAGCTCACTTTGCCCTATTGGAGGGTCAGAAGTGGAAAAGCATAGAGGGGTCCCAGCTGTGGGGAGGAGCGGACAGGACGGGTGACCCAAAACTGACCAGCAGGGTATTCCATCCCATCTGCCTCATGCTGAGTATAAAAGCTGAGGGATCAAAGGGTCAGCATCTTCCTTCAATGGCCGGCATCCAAGGAGGACTCTCTCTGTTTGTCTGCCTTTGATCCTGATCTTGAATCCAGATCTGGAATCCAGTTCCCGTTTGGGACTGCCCCAGTGCCAGCTGGTGACGTGACTGTCATCCTGGGAGCTTGATACAGTTCTGTATATATTTCTTTATTTTCTTTTTTATTTTATTATTAATATTTTATTATTAATATTTCATTAAAGTAGTTTAGTTACTTCTAAACTCTTAAGTCTCTTTTTCCCTCCTCTGCCTCTCTTTGAAGAGGGGTAGAGGGGAGCATCTGTCGGTCCCATCTGGAGTGCCCCATGTCCCCAGTAGCCAATTTGGCCGAAACCATGACAGCTGGACAAAATAATAGGTTGATGATCAGGTTGTTCTATAATCTAGTCAGTCCTCACTGCTAAACTACAGCCATTGTAAACTCTTGCTCCAAGAGTTGAAGGTTTTATCTCAGTTTTCTTTATTTCTGCGACTTGCCTACGTTGATTTGGAAGTGAACACTGCTCTTGTTCCACCTTGTGAGTAATGCTCCTTTTATTCCTTCAATCATATGTCTTACCATCTTGTCCTCTGTTTGTTTGTTGATTACAAAAGGAATCTTTTCCTTGCATAATATTGTAGGTACTATGGCAATAGCTAGGATTTCAAGGAGCAGCATTCTCTTTTGAATAGAAAATGTGGATGACTGGTGACAACTGAGAGGTTGTCTGGGAAATAGGCTGGATCAAAACAAGATGAAGGTACTCTGAAATATCTTTGTTCATCTCATCTCATCTCATCTCATCTCATCTCATCTCATCTCTCTCTTGTTTTCCTTTCTCTCTCAGGTCTTTAATTTCAACTGCTCTGTTGTTCTGATTTTGTCATGTTTGAGTTTGGTTCCTTATACTTGGAAGATTTCAAGGTGAGGAACTTACCTTGACCCTTGCTTGCAAGGCATCATGTGCATTTATTGTGATACAATATTGTGTCCTGTTTGTGAACGATCTCCTCAGCCTGGTGGTTGAGCTGAAGGAGGA
>VZSZ01006155.1:87312-98056 GCA_013398815.1 Ibidorhyncha struthersii | reverse complement strand
TACTGGGCAGCTGTGGGAGGCACTGGGCTGTCCCTGGGGGCACTGGAATGCTACTGTGCAGCTGTGGGAGGCACTGGGCTGTCCCTGTGGGGCACTGGGAGAGTACTGGTCTGTCCCTGGAGGCACTGGACAGTACTGGGAGGCTCTGGGAGGCACTGCTCAGCTCTAGCAGGCACTGGGATTTCCCCAGTGGACACCGGGACTGTACTGTGCTGTCCCTGGAGGCACTGGTCAGCTCTGGGAGGCACTGGGCTGTCCCTGAAGGCACTGGAACGGTACGGGTCAGCCATGGGAGGCACTGGGCTGTCTCCGGGGACACTGGAATGCTACTGGGCAGCTGTGGGAGGCACTGGGCTGTCCCTGGGGGCACTGGAATGCTACTGTGCAGCTGTGGGAGGCACTGGGCTGTCCCTGTGGGGCACTGGGAGAGTACTGGTCTGTCCCTGGAGGCACTGGACAGTACTGGGAGGCTCTGGGAGGCACTGCTCAGCTCTAGCAGGCACTGGGATTTCCCCAGTGGACACCGGGACTGTACTGTGCTGTCCCTGGAGGCACTGGTCAGCTCTGGGAGGCACTGGGCTGTCCCTGAAGGCACTGGAACGGTACGGGTCAGCCATGGGAGGCACTGGGCTGTCTCCGGGGACACTGGAATGCTACTGGGCAGCTGTGGGAGGCACTGGGCTGTCCCTGGGGGCACTGGAATGCTACTGTGCAGCTGTGGGAGGCACTGGGCTGTCCCTGTGGGGCACTGGGAGAGTACTGGTCTGTCCCTGGAGGCACTGGACAGTACTGGGAGGCTCTGGGAGGCACTGCTCAGCTCTAGCAGGCACTGGGATTTCCCCAGTGGACACCGGGACTGTACTGTGCTGTCCCTGGAGGCACTGGTCAGCTCTGGGAGGCACTGGGCTGTCCCTGAAGGCACTGGAACGGTACGGGTCAGCCATGGGAGGCACTGGGCTGTCTCCGGGGACACTGGAATGCTACTGGGCAGCTGTGGGAGGCACTGGGCTGTCCCCGGAGGCACTGGGCAGTTCTGGGAGACACTGGGCTGTCCCTAGTGGGCACTGGAATGCTACTGGGCAGCTGTGGGAGGCACTGTGGCTGTCCAAGGGGAGACTGGGACCATACTGGGCTGTCCCCTGAGGCACTGGTCACCTCTGGGAGGCATTGGACTGTCCCCGGCAGTACTGGGCTTGTACTGGGGGGCTCTAGGAGGCACTGGCTAGTTCTGGGAGGCACTGGGCTGTCCCAGGGGGGCACTGGAATGCTACTGGGCAGCCGTGGGAGGCACTGGGCTTTCCCTAGGGGAGAATGGGACCGTACTGGGCAGTCCCTGGAGGCACTGGACAGTACTGGGAGTCACTGGGTTGTACCCGGGGGTACTTGGCTTTACTGGGTTGCTCTGGGAGTCGCTGGTCAATTCTGGGAGCACTGGGCTGTCCTTCCGTGCACTAGTGTGGTACTGGGTGTCTCTGGGAAGCACTGGTCAACTCGGGGAGGCTCTGGGCTGTCCCTCGGGGGCACTGTAATCGTACTGGGCAGCTGTGGGAGGCACTGGGCTGTCCCTCGGGGGCACTGTAATGGTACTGGGCAGTTGTGGGAGGCACTGGGCAGCTGTGGGAGGCACTGGGCTGTCCCCAGGGGCACTGGAACGGTACTGGACAGCTGTGGGAGGCAGTGGGTGTCCCTGGGAGGCACTGGGAGAGTACTGGGCTGTACCCGGAGGCACTGGACAGCAGTGGTCAGCTGTGGGAGCCTCTGGGCTGGGGAGGAGTAGGGTGGTACTGGGAAGCAGTGGGCTGTCCCCTGGGCCCCTTGGGGCAGGACTGGAAAGCTGTGGGGGGCACTGGGTTGTTCGTGGGCGGCACTGGGTATCTCTGGGAGTCTGTGGGAGGCACTGGGCTGTCTCCAGGGGACACTGGGGCGGTACTGGCAATTTGTGGAAGGCACTGGACTATCCCTGGCGTCACTGTGATGATACTGGGCAGCTCTGGGGGGCACTGGGTCATCGCTGTGAGCGACGGGGCTTGCTTGGCTGTCGCTGTCTCACCAGTATGTCACTGGGGACACTGGGCGGCGCTGTGGGACGCCGTTCCCGCCCTGCGCCGTTGCCTGGCAGCGCTGCGGACGCCCGCGCATGCGCTTTCCCCTGTGTGCGGGTCGGGACTACATCTCCCGGCAGCCCTTGCGCGGCGCGCGGTCCCGGCCTGCTCCGCGGCGTTGCCGCTGCGGGTCACGGTGCCGCCGGCGGTGCGCGGCGATCGCGGCGCCATGGCGGAGAGCGCAGCAGCCTCCCGGCCGCCGCCGGACGTGGACACCGACGACTGCCTCCGCGAGTACCGCCACCTCTTCAGCCCCGACCTGCTGGCGTGAGTGCCGGGGCGTGAGGGGCAGGGCCGCGGCCTGGCGGGGGCAGGGCCTCCCGCGGCCTACGCCCTGGTCGGGGCCGCCCCGGCCGGCGGCTGTGCCTGGCGGTGCGTTCTCTGAGGGTCCCTTTGTTCCCCCCCAGGGGCCAGGTGGCGTTCATCACCGGCGGCGGCTCGGGCATCGGTTTCCGCATCGCCGAGATCTTCATGAGGTGCGGGGCTGTGCTCGGTGGGCAGCGGCAGCGGGAGGGGGCCGTGCCCGGCCTCCTCGGGCGCCGGTGGGATGAAGAGGGTAGAAGCTTCCCCTCCCTTGAGGCGGCTGTGGTAACGGGGCTGAGGAGAGGCGGGGTGCGAAGCCCCCCAGAGCCCTCAGAGCTGCGGGCAGGAGATGTGGGCAGCCCTGCCAGCTGCAGGCTCTGGTGGTTCGTGGGGGTGTGGGAGGCAGAGGCCGGCGCTGTCACAGGGCAGGGATAGGTCTCTAGAGTGGTGGGACTCTTCCCTGCTTTGAGTCCTGCAAGCCTGGAGGAGCAGCAATTCCTCCCCTCCAAGTGCATTGTGCTACCTCCCACTGCGCGCCCACCGAACTGCTAATTCCCCGTGGTCTGAGATGACTGCAAGGAGCCGGCGCTGTGTGATCCTTCTCACCAGCCCCTTCTTTGCAGGCATGGCTGCCGGACGGTCATTGCAAGCCGGAACCTGCAGCGAGTGTTGGAGGTGAGTTCTGTGGGCTTCAGTGGGACAAGCAGGCAGAAGGGAGAGCTGCGAATGCCTGGAAGTCCTTCTGCCCTCTCCTCTGGCTGGAGCTGGGAGCCCTGGGAGTACTGCAACGGGAGAAATGGCTCACCTGTGTTACCCTGTCTTCTCTGAGTGCTCAGGCATGAGCAGAGAGCGGTGATGGGTATGGGTTTAGAGTGGGCTGCACCCACTGCACTTCACAGCAGAGCTCAGTTAATTGTGGTGATACCTTTCCCTGGCAGCTTTGGAAGTGTCTCTTTCAGGTATCACATTGCCTTTTTATTGATGACACAGAAACAAACTGTGGTGGAGGTTTTTCAGTGGCAGAACCCAAGGTCAAATGTGAATCTCAGCTTCAAGTAGGGCACGACCCCCTTGTCCAAAGGTTACGTGGGTTGAGGTGGGTACGCTGAGCCCCAAAATCTCAGTTCTATTGCATCTTGAGACAGAGGAGAGGACACAGGTCTGGAAAGCAGTGACTGGGTTAGACTGTAGCTACCCTGTGGATCAGCTGGGCAGAACAAACACCCACCCCTGTGTGTCTGACCCCGGGCTGGAGTTTGGCTGGTCACGGTTTCTGTTCCTCGTCATGGCTTGTGATGTAGTCTCAGGCTGAAAGCAGCTGTGAGAGAGCTTTGCAGCTGTGTGTGGAGTTCACTGAAATATAATAAAGATCAAAATCAGCGCTTGGGAGTGAGCTGGCATGACCCAGCTGCCTCCAAGATGGGGTTAGTACTGTCATTTCACATTCTTTCATGCTCGCGTGCCAGAAAATAAGCTGCAAAGCTCAGCAGCTTTTCAGTCCTCAGGGGCTGGGGTCTTCTGAGTACCCAGGGGCTGCTTGCCCACGCTCTTGGCGCTCGGTGTATGTGTGTGCTGGACGGGGCTCAAAGCTCACAGAAGGGCCCAGCGAGCCCGAGCAGGAACGTGGAACGTGGCTGGGTGTTGCTCAGGGTTGCTGCTGAGTTTGCATGTCCCCTGTGCTTAATTTGCTGGGGAGAGTCATGTTCTTAACGAGCTCCTTGGGGGTGGTTTGTGGCAGACGACGAGCTGCAGAGCTGGCCCACTCTGCCTCGTGGGCAGACTGGGCAACTGCTGGTCTGTGTTTGCTCTTTTGCCTACTGACATTTTTGGATCTAAAGGTTAATTATGTCTGGGCTCATGCCAAAAATGCCTTGTTGGGCTCCAACCTTTGTACTTGCCCTGCAGAGATGTTGCTCGCAATGTGCTGCGGGGATGACAGGCCGTGGAGATAACTGGGTTTAGTGAGTTGTGGCCTCAGGGCCAGCCTGGCGTTCAATTGGGACAGGACGTGCAGGAGCTTTCTCTGGCTACTCCAGGGCTTTAGCTGCAGGGTGCTGCTGGGCTGAAGCTGGCTGTGTTTAGGAAGGTCTCTCCCCTGCCCACAGTGGTTGCTGCGTGCTGACAGGGACATGGCTCCTGCCTGATTTCTTGCATGTCTGTTACGAGGTCTGGGTCTAACCCTTACAGAAGGAGAGAGTCTCAGAAAGAATCTCACTTCTCTGTGGTTTTGTTTTGTTTTGTTTGTTTTTTTGTAGGCCTCTAAAAAGCTGGTGGCAGCCACAGGCCAGCAGTGCCTGCCTCTGTCCATAGATGTCAGGCAGCCCCAGACCATTGTGGCAGCGGTGGATGAGGCGCTGAAAGAGTTCAAACGAATTGACATCCTCGTTAATGGTGAGCTGCTGGAGCGGGCAGGGGGAAGATTGGGTACAGACTCACTGCTAGGAAGGGCATTTCCCTGCACGGAGGTTGTGTTTGCTTAGTGTCTGGCTTGTGCTGCTTTGGCCTGGGAGCATCTGGACAGCCCCTGAGAGTGCACAGGGGACAGTCTCAGAAGAAGCAAAGACCTGTTCATAATGTGTGGCCATCCGATCGTGCCTGCTCCCGCTGCACAGCACCCTCCCGCCCTCAGGCTGGCTGTGCTGCTGGGCACCCAAAGCTACAAGCTGCTTATCCCCTTATCAGGGCTGTTTCCATGTGTTTTCCGGTCTACCCAGACAGTATTGCTCACTGTCCCTCTCACAGAAGTGCCCTGAACCTGCCCGATCTCTCTTGGCCCCATCCTGACTTGTACCCCTGGCTGCTTTTTCTTCAGGTGCTGCGGGAAACTTCCTGTGCCCCGCCAGTGCCCTGTCCTTCAACGCCTTCAAGACGGTGATAGATATTGACACCATTGGCACCTTCAACACCTCCAAAGTCCTCTTTGAGAAATATTTCCGGGTAAGTAGAACCGGAGCCAGAGGACTTGCTGGAAAGGCTACATGTAGGCAGCGGCTTAGTGTCAAACAAACCAGACTTTGCTCCTGACAAATTCAGGGAAGTGTGGAGGGCAGAAGGGGCCCTTCCTGTGTACCCAGGGCCATGCTGCCAGGCCTCTGCTACCCACCCTGCTCAGATCCCGTGCGTTACCTCCCAGGGATGGCAGCCCCCGTGCAGGAACCGGGAATCCTGCCTGTCCCTACCCCTGGGGACTGTTGTGGCACTTTCCATGCTCTGCCACCTGCCAGGAAAGCAGCTGTGATCTGCAGCTCCTTTTTCTATTCCTCTGCTTTCCCTTGGCCTTTGCTTGTCCCCTGCCTTTCCCTCCTCGCTGGAGTGGCCCTGCTGGCTGCCCCGGCTCAGTGAGACGAGGTGGGCAGTGCAGCCTTGGCGATGGGTTAGCAACACAGGGGTGGCAGTGCCCACGGGTGACTGTCCCTCCTAGCCCAGCTCTCTTGTCCCACCACTCTCCTACACGACCACTTGTGCTGCTCCCTGCCTAATGCCACATCTCCTTTCCTTCCCCAGGACCACGGTGGGGTCATCGTTAACATCACAGCAACGCTGAGCTACCGAGGACAGGCCCTCCAGGTGCATGCTGGTACTGCTAAGGCTGCCATAGGTACCTAAACGCTCCTTGCTGGGGCTCTGCGAGCTGTGTGGGGCCAGTAAGGAAGCCAGTTCTTCCCAAATACTGGGATGGGAAGATGCCCATGGGAGAGGTGAATATGAATCAGTGTGGTTACTACGTGTCTGAGTTTGGGACAAGGCTCTTCTCTCCTCGAGGGCGCCGTGCTTTTGGCTGGAGTCTCCTGTGGCTTTTTGGCCCCTAAAAAGTTCCTGGAGTGGCTTTCCTTTCCATTTCTTATTCCCATTGTAATCCTTTCCCAGATGCCATGACCCGTCACCTTGCTGTGGAGTGGGGACCCAACAACATCCGAGTGAACAGCTTGGCGCCGGGCCCCATTACTGGCACCGAAGGCTACCGGCGGCTGGGTAAGGCAACCCGGGGCTCCTCTCTCTGCCTCGCCGGCGGCTTGCTGGCGTCTGTCTGGGAGGGGACTGCGGTGGACCACCAGTGCCACGCAGCTTGTGGGGTGTGTGATGCGGCCAGGGCCATTGTTGCTGGGCATGACTCTCATGTGACTCAGCTGGCACGTCTCTTTGGGGGAGCAGCCCTTCCCGAATCCTCTGTACCTCTCAGGGCGCTGATTTTTTTTTTGTCGAACGGCTGCTTTTTGTGCTCTCTGACACCATGGTGTAATACGCTCCCCAAAATTCAACCTGGCCAGTTTCCTTGCCTGATGGTGTAGCTCTCGTAGTCCGTCAGCGGTGTGCCAGTTTAGCCCTGCAGGCTGGGAAATCTCTCCGAGGTCCTGTATTGAACTCCCCGTTGCAGTACAAAGCCCACTGCTGAGCCTGAGCTCCCCTCCTTTAACTGTCTTCTCAGGCCTTTGTCTCTGGGCTGTCCCCAGGGCTGTGCCAGGATCTCATCTAGGTTCTCTGGGGCTCTCGGCAAGCCGCGTGCAAGCAGTTCTACAGCGTCTGGCAGGCAGTGGTGGCAAGCAGGTGGTCCCGTGGTCCTAGCTGACTCTTTCTTTTACCACTCAGGTGGGAGATTTGCCGAGGAAGCAAGCCAGTTCGACATGATCCCCCTCCAGCGCGCAGGAAACAAGACGGAGATCGCCCACAGCACGCTGTACCTGGCGAGCTGCCTTTCCTCCTACATGACGGGCACTACCCTGGTCGTGGATGGCGGGAGCTGGCTGACCTCTGCCAACAACTTCCCCGCCTTGCTGGGTATTGCTTCATCCTCTGCTAAACTCTAGGTGACGTGCATTTCCCCCTCCGTGGGATTAGAGCAGGGCTCGTGTCAGAAACCCTGTTGCCCCATGGTACAGGGGCATTGCTGCTGTACCGACGGGTACGGCGTTACCTCCTTCGAGTGCCTCGGTCATCTCCTACCAGTACGAGGCTCTGCCCCTCCTGAGGCAGCTGCCTGGCATGTGCTGTGTTGGGGAGGTGGGAGCAGACGCTGGGTGTCAGGGTCTCTGGGTGAGGGCAGCCAGCTCAAGTCTCGACTTGGCAGTGCTTTTCTCAAGCCGCCTTCTGTGTTTGGGAGGGTGGAGCAGGGTCACCCCCCACGCTGTCGTCAGAGCAGACACCGAGCAACACGGGGAAACATCTCTTGAGTCCTTGTGGACAGTCCTAGGAATGATTTGTGAAAGGCAGGAGAAATTGCTGGGTTTTTCCTCTGAGCCTGCGGTTGATGTGGTACCTCTTGTTGTTCCTGCTGGAGGATGCTTGTCTGGACACCTCTGAGTGTCCCCTGAAGCGATGTGGTGCCCCTTTTCTGTGCCTTACCAGCAGGACTGGGCACAGAGAGTCCTGACAGCCTCTGCTACCCCTTTCTTCATTGCATGATTTACTGCAGCGTGTCTTGTGTTGCGACTGAGCTGCACGCAGGACTCGTGTTGGCTGCGTACGCCTGCAGAGGTGGGAAGGGAGCTGACGCCTGGGGCCTGGTACTTTCCGGGAGAGGGGTCTCCTTTCCTCCCCTCTCCCCCTGCGTGGGTCCTGCCTGGCAGCATCCGCGAGCAGGACTGTGTACCCACCTCCCTGCTGTCTTGCAGATTTCTGGGCTGCAGGAGCAAACAAAAATCAATGATGGACAACCTGGGATTTGACCGATGGACAGAAACGTGACCGAATGCTGCTGCTCTGGGACATCTCGGGGTGACATCTCCCAGAGTCGGAGCCGATAGCTGGTGGTGGTGGTGACGCTGCCGGTCCTGCTTCCGCCTGGGGGAGGGAGCACGGGGGGTGCTGGATGGGGAGCACCCCTATTCTGTGCCGTTACTTTCTTCTGAGCTGACGTGGCTGAGGGCGCAGGGACAGCCCGGGGTGTGCCAGGCTGGGATGTTCACTGCCCATTTGTGTCTCCCTCCGAGTTGCTCTCCTGGCCTTTCCCGAGTCCCAGGCAGTGCTGCCCGTGGATATGCATCCTCTTCCTCCCCTTTCCCCCATCTCAGCCTGAAAGCTGCCCGAGACCCCCAGCAGCAGCTCCTTTTTGGGAGAAGGACAGTTCAGCCTGTCCCGGGTTAAGATAGGCCTCATGCCGGGGGCAGCTCTCAGGGGATGTGGGAGAAACGAGGACCAAACTGTCCCCTGGCAGGGGGGAAACAGCCCTCTCTGCTCCGGGGGACTCCTGATGGAGCAGCAGTTGTCCCTTGAGCAGATTCAGCTGGGAAGTCCGTGTCCCAGGAGCAGAGGTGGTGTGAGGTGGAAGCCCACCAGAGCTGGCTCTGTACTGCTGTGGACCGTGGCACTGTATCTGCTGGGAGCCCAAGATGTCCGGTTGTCTGTCAGCCCCCCATCTGTCTGTCACGCCAATCTCATGCTGTCCCCTTTCTCCGTACAGACACTACAGCTGAGGGTGAATCAAGGGTTAGCTGGAATTCGGTCCTTTTCTGAGCAGGGCGCCGAGCCGCAGGGGCCGCACCGGCTCTGCGCCGGGCTGCTGGAGCTGAACGCGTCCCCCGGTGCCAGCGCCTCGGGGGACACACACCGCTCGCGTGCAGCCGCCTCCTGCTGCTGACGGCAATTTTTAAGCTTATCCTGAATTCCATGAAGCTTGTTTTCCTACTTGTGATTGCATTTCCTACTTGATTGTAGACTTGCCAGGTTTTGCTCCTTCCTCCAGGCCACCAATAAAGAACATCCACCCTGAGCTGCAACGCTTCCCGTCTCTTCGCCTGCGCAGGGGCTTGATCCGCGGCCTCTGACTGCTGGGAGCTCGGGAAGGTTTGCGTGTGCTCCTTGTCCTCTTGAGAGGATGGAAAACCACTGTTGCCACCAGGAAAGCCTTGTGTGGCCCCGGTTCTTGGTGGCAGTTGGGCCGTGGCACCCTAGAACCACGGTGCTTGGGGACCTGCCACCTCCTGGCCCCAGCTGGCTCTGGGGACGTGGTTCCAGCAGATGTTTGGTCCCTCGGCAGCGGTGCCGAGGGACTCGGTGAGTGACGTGCCAACCCCTTCAGAGGGGATGGGGATGTGGTGCTTGGAGTGGGATCTGGGGTTGGATCTGGATCCTTTGCCTGGGTGTCTCCTGGGATTTGCCTCCAGCCACAATATCCCTCTTTTCCAGATAACAGGACAAAGGGTTTTCCCCTGGAGAAGGTAGTTGTGTGATATTTGTTGGTTCCAGTTGTAGTCTTCTGCTCCCACACCTCCATCCCAAGTTCTTGGGGGTGTCCCACATATTTTAACTGCGTCTTTGTTGAACCACCACCGAGCGAGTTGGGGACTCTCTGTCTGTCCCTGTGTGTAGTATTGGACGTGGTCCGTCCTGGAGGCTTAACTTTAGCCAAACCGCTGGCAGCCCCTCGGTGAGCGCTGCCGGGGGGGACGTGGAGACACTTCACGAGCTCCAGCAGGGAATCTGCGCTGGGACGTGCTGACCTGGGGCTGGGGTGACACGGGGCAGAGGTGGAAGGGAGCGAGGTGAGGCTCTCGCCCTCCCTGCAGCAAGAAGAGCTGCAGAAGGGAAGGTGCCACCGTGCCCAGGCTGCGCCACGCTGCTCTGGGCTCGGTGCTGAGCCGGGCTCCTGGCCCAGCTGGTGTGGGGGCCACCCCATACGGTGAGGATGGAGCCAGGCAGAGCTGCCTGCCGGTGTGTGGAAACCTGGGTGGTGACCATAGCCTGGGGGTGACAGAAGCAGGGAGGAGCTCCTCACCCCGCGGCCACCAAGGGTGGTGGCCTGGCCATGCGCCACCAGCCCCAGGGGAAGGAAGGAGCTCCGAGCCCGGCCTTGACCTTGTCCTGGAGCTGCTGGAACCCAGGGTGGGGAGCAGAGTCACAGCTCGCAGCCTCAGGCGCGGCCCTCCAGCCCTGCCGGTGCCTTGTCCCCCCTGCCGCGGTGGCAGCGAGCGCAGGCAGGGGACCCGGGGGGTCGAGCTGTCTGGAAACTGGGGGGATTATAACACCGAGGGGATTTCGCAGGGGACAGTTCAGGCAGATGTCACCCGGGGAGGGCAACCGGTGCAGCTGTGAGCGTTCCTCCTGTGGGAGCGACAAACGAGCCCACTCCCGCTCTGGTGAGTTTTGGGGATGGCTGCGATGAGGAAAAGGGTTCGGAGCGGAGGTTTCAGTCCTTCCAGCACTGGCCCGATCAGACCGGGGGGAGAAGTTGGTTTTTCCTCCCTCCCTTCCAGGGCTGCTGCTGACCTCCAGCTTTTGGGGCTGAATGGGCCTGATCTCCCCGGCTTTGGGAATTGTGCCCCAACCCGGCTTGTCCCGAGGCGTCACACGCACCCCTCGCCCGGACAGCCTGGCCGTGAGGGGCAGCGGGCAGGGTCACCAGG
>VZSZ01006155.1:59380-76943 GCA_013398815.1 Ibidorhyncha struthersii | reverse complement strand
GGAACTGGGTGAGCTTTAAGGTCCCTTCCAACCTAACCCATTCGATGATTCTATGGGACAGTGACAGCTCCAGGGATGTCCCGTGGTGCTGTAGGAGAAGAGCAGTGCTGCTGTCCATGTTACAGGGTTTGGTTGCAGCTGGTGGCCGGGCTTTGTTTGCAGGCTGAATGTCCCTCTGTTAGGTTATGTTGTGAGCAGCCTGGTAGCCTCCTGATTTTAGTTTTTATTTTTTAATAATGCATTGTAGCTCAGAAAAAAGAGCTACTGTTCCCTCTGCTACAATATCCCTTGGTGAAATACCAGTAGTGGTATGTTGAGTTTGAGTCGCTGCTGCTTCTGGAAGGGGTTTTTAGTTTGCAGGCTGCCGGGCTGTTCCTGCGTATCCTCTGCCCTGAGAAGGAATAAAACTGAAGGGTGAGGACCTGGTGCTGGGAGCCACGTAATCTGGCAAGACTCAACGGAGCCGACTGCCGACAGCCCTGTGGAAAATCCATTTGCCAGAGTCCAATAGGAAACTCGGCTCGAGCAACGTGCACAGGAGGTAAAAGGAGCCCAAACCAAGAGTTTTTAGAGAACAGAAGCTGTCAAAGGCAGGAAACAAGTGGTGAGCGTTTGCTGCGGTGGGGTGCAGGGCACGGTGCCGGACTGAGGATCTACGCGGCTGCTCCGAGGTTCTATGGTCCCCAGCAAACGCGGCGTGAAATGGGGTCTGCTTGAGGGGCCCTTCTCCTGCTTGGGGAAGGTATAGCTGTGTTGAAAGTGAAACTGTTCTAATGGGAAAATAATGTTCAGTTCCACTTTGGCTTTAAAAGCTGCTCAGGACCGTGTGGCTTTCACCGCCACCTTTGGCCATGGAAGGATTAAAAAGCATCTGTTGCCTCCCTTTTGCGTGGCCACATTCTGTATTTTTTCCAGGCGAATGGCAGTTTGTCACCCTGCTCGCTGTATGTGCACGAGGACGTTACATCTGGGGGAAAAAAAAATAAAATTTGGATATCCTAGTGGAATTCTTTCCCCTCTGCCTGCTAAATGGATGCAGCGACTAGCTAATCCCCTCCTGACTACTTGGAGCTGAGGGACTACTGTGCTTGGCTGGAGCGCAGCAGAAGGATGCAGAGAGCAGAAGCAAGGCTTGTGGGAGGCTCCGTGCCCTGAAAAGTCCAAGGGAGATGCCGGAGACCTTGTTGTGTGACGGGAGGGTGCCGGAGACCTCGTTGTGCAGTGGGAAACTTGTTCTTGGACTTTGAGCATCCATCCCTTGGTGGCGTCATGGGGGCAGGCTGGCAGCGTGGGTGGTGTGGCAGAGGGGTAGCGGATGGAGGAGGGATGCTGGTGGGAGAGGTAGGACTGAAAGCGCAGAGCACAGAGGTACGTCCCCTCTGAAGGGTTGGTGACTTGGCTGCCAACGTGGCAGAGACCAGCAAAACCCTGGTGGAGCGTGGGGAGCGAAATCCAGGGCTCTTGTTGCTCCTCTCCTTGGAGGAGCTGATGGGTGCTGGGCACAGTGAGATAGCGGGGCACATGGTGGCTGCTGGAGAAGGATTAACGTTGTCCTGGGTGTGTTTTTGTTGTTGTAGCGAGGCTTGTGAGCCCAGTGCTTACAATCCCATCCAGGTGTCCCGGGCTTCCCAAGCTATGCAGTGCCATCTCAGCCTCTTCTCCCTTCCTCTGAGCCTATAAACCATTCTGGGCATTTCCGCCCTCACCTCCTCTCTGGCACGTCTGCTTTGTGTACTTGCCTTTGCACAAACAGTCCTTTCTGAAGGCTGTGCGAAGGGTTGCCAAAAGGAGGGAGATAATTTGGAGCAGTTTGTAGAAAAGAAATGAGTCTTTATGCTTTGCTGGTCTCTGAATCGCACTTGTTTGTGTTACGATAAACTTAGTTTTGACAGTGTGGCAGGCTCAGCCTAGCTGGGGGAGGCGAGGTAGTTCTCTCACGCTGGGATATCTCACGTTTAACTGCCTGGTCAGGGACAGGCTCGTGTCTTGCGCTTACCTGGGCTTCACCTCTGTGGCCTGAGAGGCTTCTTGCGCTCACCAAATTCCCAGGGTTTGCAAGTTGAGAGATGCAACTTGCTGCCCCCTGCTTTCATGGTTTGCTTCTTTGTGCCTTGGCAGCAATAGGTTTCTCCCGTTTCTGGTTACGATGATCTTGTTTTAGAGATTATAGCATGTACATCGTATTTTGGAGAGGGTGAGTTAGTAAAACCGAGTCCTGAGCTAGTGAGCGGATTTGTTCTGGGGTATGCCATGGGGTTTTTGTGCTGTTTTCTAACCTGGTTGGGAGGAAATAGAAGCACAAGCTGGATTTATAAGCCCAGACAGTCTGTTCTGTAACCAAACAGCTCCATCACAGAAGCACCTGGGTTTGTTGCAGGGGACTTTACAAGAAACTAGACCGGGCACTGCAAAATGTTCAGTGTCTTAAAATGCCTTGTCTTCAGCGTGTGACCTCCTGGTACGTTTTATTGCATTGCTTTTTGTCTGTTCGGATCAGCTGTGAAATCCTACCTCGGCTTTCTGCGCTCCGGCAGGATGCAGCCATCCCACCTGCGGCCCCGGGGTGACTTCGGTTGTGGCGCTTGGCCCTTCCCCCAAGGGTGGCTCCAGCCTACATTAATGCATGCATTTTATATAAGAATTAACCTAGCACTAAACCTTTTTTTTTTTTTTCTTTTGATCCGGTCTCCTGTCTCTGAGCTGTCTGTTTGGAAGGGTGAGAACAAGTTTCCCGTGTCATTAGAGGAACAAAAGCTAGAAACAAAGCCTGCGACGTTCTGCAGGGTGGAGGAAGAAAACTTTACAAGCTTCATTAAACAAATGAATATGTTTATAGTAGGGCGTTGCTGCTGAAGCCTTTGAGCATTTAGGTAGCAACAGGAAATGTGGAACACTTGAGACAGATGCAATAAATTTGGATAAAACCATTGAAATGTAACTTAGGTTCCTCTTAATGTTTCCAAACCGTCCTTGGTGTTGTTTCTTTAAATATGTTTTTATGCTTCAGCGACAATAATTGATGGACAGTTGAAAATAGTCATACTTAACATTTGAGAACACACTTAATACAACAAAGCGAAGCTCCTGAAACTGTGGTGAGCATAGAGGTATTACGGCTGCCTGCAGATAAACCTTGGAGCTGGTAGGGTTGGTCAAAAAAAGTCCTGTACTCACGCCTGTTACATAGTACAGACCAGAGGGATTTCTACCAGCAGGTTAAAAAAAAAAAAACACCCAAAACCGCTGAGTGTGAGTGATGTGGGCTGGCAAAGACATCCTGCCGTTCGGCTCCACGCTACGCACGGAGCGTCTGGCTGGATGCACTGATTTGTTCTGGTTTCTTGCGAGGGTGGGCAGGAATGGTCTGGGTCCTCAGGCTTTTCTGGCTGCCGGCTCTTTAAAAACAAATTCCGGCTTCTCTTTCTTCTTCCTGTTGAAGTTTGAGCGTTGGAAGGAAAGTCGTTTCCTCCTGATGCGCGTGGCACTCAGCGGCTTGGGGAGTGAAACGCAGGAGACTTTGTTCCTCTACATCAACTTTGGGTTGCTTCTTGGTTCAGGGTTGACTTGGAGACTTCTTCCTTCCCCTTCCAAAAAGGGAAAGTAATAGTTTGCTGTGGAGGGAATGTAGTGACATCTCTCTCCTCTGGTATTTCCTGCGCCTGCAGAAGAGCCCACTGACCCTGGGAGAGACTGGCGAGCAGCGTCCTGCCTCCTGCTTCAGGGCCAAAGTCGGCTGGGTGCAAGACTGGTGTAGAAACTGCCCAAAGTAGGTGACGCATCAAAAAGTCAATGGCATGCAGAGCAGCTTTTGTCTTGGATGAACAGGAGGAAGGAGGATTTGTCAGGCAAGTGGATGTGTTGAATGGTGAGGATATCATCAGCTGGGGAGGTAGGAAAGGAGGGGAGCTTGTTCCACGTGGGGAACTTGCTCAGTCCGTTTCAAGGAAACGGTTGAGCTGCTGAGGCTTCTCTCCCTTGGTTTGTGGGCTATCCCTCTCCCGTTCCAGTTCTTTAAATAGTTGCAGGCTGATGGAGAAACATGGGAGTCCTACTCCCCTTTTGCCTTGCCTGGTAGGCTTGATTATTTCTTCTGTAGCAGGAAGAGATGAGAATAAACCAGGCTGAATCTTCTTCTCTTTCTCCTTCTCGGAAAGATGTCTCGATTCTTGATTTCAGGTACTCGACCGATAGCAGAGGGCCCTGTGGTGTTTGAAGCCCCTGGGACTGAAGTGACAGCAAGGACAGGTGAACTGATGTGGGCACGAGGTTAGGGATGGATGTTGCAGAAAGCGTCTTCACCAAGTGTTGCTTGTGGTGGACCTTTAAAGAGAGGCTTGACGAGACACAACCTGCCCGCTCATCTCCTCCTGAAGCTTCTGAAGAGGCTCAGAGCACAACACGCGCGCAGCAGCCCTGGATAAGTGCCGCTGCTTGCGAAATAAATAATGCAGCTCTCTCACTGCTTACTCACAATTGACCACTGCTTCTCCCTGTAATGAGATCTGCCCCCTTGAGGGTATTTTAAAGGTTAGTTAATTAGGTGTAATTGCAGCAGAATAGAAACCTGCTCTGGGGTTCTGCCTGCTTTCTGTAGTGCCAGATCCTTCAACAAATTACAGAGTTGGTTCCTATAAACATTGCTGGAGCCAGTGTAATCCTGAGTTATCAGCTTTCCACTCAGCCTGCTTGTTTACGTTGATGAAGCCACAGAAGTGCAGCGCTGGAAGGGTGTTCCTGGCTTTGGGATCGGTGCAGCCGCCGTCCAGATCACAGCAGCAGTCTGGGAAATACATCGCATGAAGCAACATTAAGTTACGCTCACGTTGTCGGCGTGTTAATGCACTCTCAGCACCCAGCACGGGGGGGGGGGGATAGATGTGGGCTTAGCCCAGACAAATGCTGCGTTAACAGGGATCAATTCATTTCAGCTGATCACGTCGCAACCCATTGATTTGGCGACTGCACAATCTAAAGAGAACGGCTGTGTAGGGGCAGCTCTGTCTTTGGCAAGTTGCACAGCTGCTCCGGTATTTGGCTGCGTGTTTGCACATTTCCCAAAGATCAAAAAATACGACTGCTCTGACTTCTGTAATTAGCATTTAAAAAATAGTACTATTTTTTTTCTTGAAAAGGATGGGTTTAGCCTTGAGAGGCAAAGCGGGTTTTTACAAATGAGTACATTGGCTCATACCCTTCAGCTAAATGCAGAGGGTAGAGGTGCTGCGTCCACCTTTGCGTAACCATGAGAGATTTTTACGTTGCATGTGCTCACTCTGTTAAATTCCCGTATACCACTTCAGGCCAAAATATCTGGCTAAACACGAAGAGGAGAGCATCTGGCGTGAGCCCTCTCCTGCACTCTAGAGTATCGCTAGCTAAAAACCCCCTCTGTTTGGGCAGTTATACCAACGTGGCACTCGGCTTTCTCTCCACTTGAGTTCAGGGATTGTGTGACTTAGAATACTACTTTTTTCCCCCAAAGATAAAAGGTGTTCAGAGCAAATTTGGGCTTCTTGTGGATGGAAGAGGGTAGTCGGAGTAGCGAGAGGCGCCTGGATTTTTGTGTCCCGTCTCAATCAAGCAGGCTTTGTGGACCCCTCTATACCCACAATCGGTCTAGACCTGATTATCCAATGTAAATGAGTTTCCTATGTTTAAATTTCCCAAGACCCACTGCATTTTTAGGACATTGTGGTCCTCTGTTTTGTTTGAAACTCCCCAGATTGTAAGCTGGTGGAGAAGGTGCGTTGGTACGTGCTGGCTGCTGGCTGGGAGGGGTCTGCTCCTACTGTCCCCACGTGTTGTCCCTTCTTGAGAGCCTTCATACTGGTGCTACGAAGGAAGGCAAGGTATTGCTGGACACGGCGGAGTCTTGTAAACCAGACTCTGCTGCAATCCTTCAAATGAGGTGGATTGAGCAGCCTTTATTTAAGGCCAAACAGAAGATCAAGGCTGGCTTTGGGTGTGTTTCACATAGCGTGGAGCCTTGCACCAAGCCGGGCAGAGATCCAAGCGACAGAGCGTGCGGGCAGCGAAGGGGAGTGCGGTCCAGCTGGAGAAAAAGAAAAGTAGAGGCAGATAGAAAAAGCTTCAGTGCTGGATTAAAAGTGAATTTTTTTTTTCCTGTTTGTAACACTTCAGGGTCCGTGTCCAAGCCGAACATCCAGAAGCGTGGGGAAGGAAGTCTGCGTGCGTCGTGCTTAATCATGCAAAGCTGATTAAACAGCTATGTAAATGGTTTGGAAACCTTTCTGGCCTGTTAACAGAGCCGGTGAAAGGCTGCAGTTACTCGCTTCCCCTTGTGCCTGCCTGGGGTCCTTGGCCACCGAAGGGCTGACTGCTTTCCTTACGTAGACTCTTCCTCAAAGGCACCAGGTGGAAACCGGCCCTTTGGAAGCTGATGCTGAAGCTGCAGCTTGTCTAGCGTGGACACTGCTGCCTCGCCTGGTCCTGCCTCGCTCTGTGTTTAAATTTCTTCTTGGGGGAGGGGGGGAAGACAAGGATAAGGTCCTCAAACCTATTAGTCTCCTGTAATATTCCATTGAGGAGAGAAAAATTTCCTATTGATAAATAGTTTGGGAAGAAGTGGTGGTAAGAAGCGCATGGAACTGTGGGGGTTTGTGGGAGGGAGCTGTGAAGGTGTCGGGGCACAAGGTCTCCCTGTTCCTGTTTCACCTCTCTGTAGCAGAGCTCTGCTCCTCTTGAGCTGTGCGGCGGGATGGTCTTTCCCTGCCTTGCAGCCTGCTGACAGAGAGTGATAGAATGGTTTAGGTTGGAAGGGACCTTGAAGACCATCTAGTCCCACCCTCTGCCCTGGGCAGGGACACCTCCCCCCAGCCCAGGGTGCTCCAAGCCCCGTCCAACCTGGCCTTGAACACCTCCAGGGATGGGGCAGCCACAGCTTCTCGGGGCAACCTGCGCCAGGGGCTCACCGCCTGCACAGTGTGAAACATTTCTTCCCCATATCTAATATAATTCTCCCCTCTTCCAGTTTGAAGCCATTCCCCCTCCTCCTGTCACCCCGTGCCCTTGTAAAAAGTCCCTCCCCAGCTCTCCTGGAGCCCCTTTAGGCACTGGAAGGCTGCAATAAGGTCTCCCCGGAGCCTTCTCTTCTCCANGAGCGCAGCAGAGGGGCACAATCCCCCCCCTCGCCCTGCTGGCCACGCTGCTGGGGATGCAGCCCGGGGTGCGGGGGGCTTTCCGGGCTGCCAGCGCACATTGCTGGCTCGTGTTAAGCTTCTCACCAATCAGCACCCCCAGGTCCTTCTCCTCAGGGCTGCTCTCAGTCCGTCCTCCGCCCGGCCTGGATTTGTGCTTGGGCGCCTGCACGTTCATGTCGAGGAGGGTTGCGAGCACAGCCCGCCTTGCCGAGCCTGGCAGTCGGAGGCAGAGGGGCTGGTAACCGGAGCCGCCCAGGATGTACACGTGCGACCACATATTTTCTCTGCCCACCACAACCTCGTTGCTGGAATGTCTGCCTGAGGCGGGGGTACCCAACCTGCCCTCGAGCTGAGCAGTTGCTTTCAAAGCTCCGGTCTGAGTGCCTCAGCGCGTGCTTTTTAGGCTAAAGCTTTGCCTCTCTGTAGAAATAGTTTTTCAATAAGTGAAATGTGAATGTGTTTTGAGCTGCTCACAGGTAGCTGCTGCCATCAGGCCAAAGGATGGCAACAGGGTCTTCCTCTGGTGGTTGTGTTAATGGTTCATCTGATGTTTTGAGCTAAAATCAAGGCCCCGCCAGCAATAAGCATGCCCTGTCACCCAGTTAGAATCTGGACTGGGTTTAGTGGTTTTGTGGACTTTTTCCTGGATGGGCTGGTCTGTCCCTGTTGGTTGCTCAAGCGGCCAAAATAAAGGTGAGCCGGATGCCCAGTTCCGCCAGTAAGTCTCTGGCATGTTGTTCCTTATCTGGACAGGTTTCTCGGTGCCTTTTTCACAGCCCTCTAGGTTCTTTTTTGCACGTAATCCATGTGGTTGCTCCCTTTGGAGAGTAGAAGTCCTCTGTTAAGCAGACCAGATCTTCCCCCTTGCTGTTTCCCATGACTTACTTCGGCGCTTGTCCCATTACTCAGAAGACCGAGACCACACGCTGAATCCTTTCCAAGGAAAGAAGGGAGCAATCTGAAGGCAAAAGCATCCGTCTTTGCCCATCGCAGCACGCGTAAGACTGCAGGTGCGCAAGTTCTTGGTGGGAGCTGCAGCCTTCGCGCTGGCCTGCCTCGGGTATTGGGGGATATTGTATCATGAATTTGCCAGTGTTGATTCCTCCTCTCTTTCTCCTTTGGATTTGCTTCCGGAGTCTGTGTAAAGCAGTACTGAAATGCCATCTTATTTACTCTCGCTATGGTATCATCAGATAACTAGCTTATGTGGCGGGGAGGATGAGATGTGGCCCTGGTTGTGGCTAGGTGGGAAGCATCATCTGTATGAGATACCATACGACTGCAGGAGCTGACCTCCACCGGCTCTTCCTTTTGGGATGCCTGACTGCTTTGGCACCTGGAAAACTCCCACCCTCGTTTCACACCTTAGAAGAATTTCTTTTTGGAAGCTGATTCAGCCCCAGTCTCTGCCAGAATACGAAGGAAAACTTCTGACAGGCTCAGGGGTTATGAGGAGGGTGTCTGCTGGCCAGCGCAGCCCTCCCTCCCTTCGGACATCAACGCTTAAAACAAGCACAGTAGGTATGTTGTTCTGCTGTGTGGTGGAGACGTGGAATATCCATAAGGTAAAGAGAAAAGGCCTGGAGCTTCCTTTTCCTTTTCCTCCAGCCTGCTTAACAGGACCACTCACTGCTGGGGAATCCCTCAGCTCCCTGGGAACCTTTCACTGTGTGCCTGCCAAGCCTTTGCGTTAATTTGAATTCGGAGTTGTCACCGTTGGCTCAGCTGAGGCTCCGCATCACTTAGTGAACTGGTTTCACCGCATCAAAGCGAGGAAGCACTTTGTGTGCGTGGTGGGGAAGCTGCTACCAGCCGGTACAGCCGTAGGGCATGGTGCTGGCGTACGTGCTCGGAGGGGGCTGTTGGAGGTGGGGGTCGGTCGGCAGCAAATCTTGTTGGTTTTGCAAGGCCAAATGCCCTGCCCGCGTGCAGAGCTCTTTAATAGAGAAGACGATGTGGTAGTGGGGTTGGTGCAATGAGTTGTTGGTCTGTTGTAGATGCCAGATGACCTCCCTCCTCCTCCCCGATCTGCTTTCCTCTCCATGGCCATTACCAGGAGAAATCCCTCACGGACTCATGCCAGGAGCTCATTACGGCTTCAGTCCAGGCTGTGCCTCATCCCCAGCGCAGGGGCGAGCACGGCCCCTTCGGCAGCTCTCGCCACCGGTTCTGCTCCCGCAGGCTTGTGTCTGTGTTCAGCTTAAAGCAGATTGACTTGCGGTCGCTGAAACCTCTCACTTTCCACCAGGATTTATATCAGCTACTTAAACCGCGTCATCCTCTCTGACTTGTTAATGCTCTGTATTTCTAGCTGCTCGCTCTTCTTCAGGAAGAGTTTATAACCGGCTACAAACACACACATTAAGCAAAACCTTTATTTGGAATGTTTCGTGCTGGCCAAAAGAAGGTACCAGCCCGTGACTGGTTTATATCTGCCTCTGTTTAGCTTAACACTGGAGTTTGGTAGAGCGTTCACTTTTGCTTTTGCACTAATAGGAGTGCGGTGTTACCACTCCACTCTTGCAGATTAGTCTTGAGCTAAAAGCAACAAATCTGTGACTTCAGAACTGCCAAGATTTGCTAATCTAAACCTGTTTGAGCCATAATTCTTGTTGGTTTGTTGTTTTTATTTTTTTTTTTTCTATCATCTGTCCTAAGGAGGTAGGGGGGTTTAGCCTAGTCATGGAAATGGAGAAAACTGGCAGTCACAACCCAGGAGTGAGATGCTGGAGCTGTCGTTGGCCGTTCCCAATGCTTTTGTACGGAGGAGGGAGTGAGCTTCAGGAGCTTGCAGCCCCGGAGGCGGTGGAGGCTGGAGGTTCAGATGCTCATGGGGACGCCTCCCCAGGCTCCCTCGCTCTAGGTGCTGGGAGATGCTGTGCTCCACAGGCAGCTTCTCGCAGGGGCTGCGGGGACCAGGCAGGCACTGCTGATAGTCTTGTCTTCTGTGTGTCGTGAGCTCTGAGTGTCCAGTGGCCACTCACTCTCAGTCTGGCGATGCTGGCTCGGTTGGTTATTTAATGATCAAAGTTCTTTTTAAGCCTGGACAGCAAATAGAGGTGGGTTTGGGTCAGCAGAGACGTGCTACCGTGGGCTTGAGCTTTCACGAGTTGCGTGCCTTTTGTTTGTTTGCATCCGTAATGTCAGGGTTGTGAAGTTTTAAGAAACATTTCCACTCATTTCCCCCCGGCTCCCAGCTTAATTTGAATACATAGGTGGCTTTTTTGCATAAACAAAATACCTGTCCAGCTGCTCTGTCTCTTTTTTGCACGAGAGAGGTGCCTTGCTGGGGTATTGGCACGACGGCTCGAAGCTGCCTGCACTGCGGCAGCGCTGTGAGCAGCCCTGCCCGGTGTGTCCCGTGTGCCGCCGTGGCCAGATCTTTACAGAAACTATACCTCAGAGCGTGTCATGATAATCACTTACAGGCTTATCAAGTCTAATTAAATGTCACTTGCATTTATGTTATCTATATGCACAGATAACAAATTAAGCTACAGCTTTTGAACTCGAAGAAGCTGCCAGATGTGTTAACTGGAACCGACACGTTCCTGAGAGTTGTTTTTATTAGTCTAAAATACCTTTGTTTAATGTATGAGAAGCCTGACTCGTCCAAGTCGTTGTGTGCCGCGTGAGTTCAGCTGTTTTGTTATCTGTCTACCCCAAAAAGTTCCCCAGAAAACTGGAAGAGATGCTTGTGTTGTCTTCTCCCCGTTCGTGATGGAGTAAGCCAGCAGGCAGGCAAGCCTGTGCCGTGCTGGGCCTTGGGGATTTCTCTCATGGCAAGCCCGTAGAGGCACAACCAAGTGTTTGGGTTTTTTTTTTACATCCCCGTGGTTTCCTCCGTGCCAGCGGCGTGCTCACCGCTGCTGCGGGGACGTGGGATGGCTGAAGCGGAGCCATCTCCTGCCTCCCCCCATCCTGTTCGAAACCACGTGGACGCGCAGGTGAACAGCCCTGAGCGTGTCGCAGATGTGATTTTTATTTTTCCTATATAAATGCAGCCCTGGGTTTAAGAAAAACAAAATCAAAGCAAGCAAACCAAGCCCCCTGCTGATGTGTAATGAGTCAGGCGGCTCTGAGCACCACGGCTGGCCTGGGTTGTCCTCCTCGCCCTTAGATGTTTAAGTTTCCTCTTAGATGGGATGTTTCCTTCCCTGCAAGCTGAGGTTTGGTGAGTCACCATCTTTTTTTCCTCCCCAAGAACAAACCAAAACCAAGAGATCACCCAAGTGATCTCAAAGGCAAACCCAAAAGGCAACCGGTTGTGCTCATGAGAGCTGAACAACTCCGGCGCTGCAGACAGTCTGAAGACTTCTCCTGAGCCTCGGCTCTGGAGGAGGAGGAGGAGGAGGAGAGGTGGATGTGTTTGGCAGGGCCAGGGCAGCCTTTTGAGTACGGACCTAATTGTGCAATTCCCTCTTTCACCTCTTACTACCCTACTTCCTCCTGGGCTTCCTTCTGAGCTGAAGGATGCGGCTCTAAAATACACAAAGGTGCCTCAGTGTCTCTTAAAACGAGGGTCTGCATTTCTTTTTAAAGCAGAAAAAAAAATGTCTGATCATCTTCGCTTGCAAAGCATCAGTGGTGTAAAGGGTTTTCTGAAGGGCAGGCTGCTGGCAGCCTGGAAGGAGGGAACCAAATGGACTTTTCCAAAGGCTTTGGTTGGACCACGAGGGATGACTTCGGTTTGGCCCTCAAACTCCAGCCTGTTCCGCTCGAAGTGCCCAGATCATCCTCACCAGGTCTTGCCGGCGTCCCTTGCTCCACGTGTGTGCCTGCTCCGGCGCCCGCATCCTAATCCTCGCTAGCTGACGTGATTCCTTCCCTCTCGGGCATTGTCTAATGGTGAAAATGTTTCAATTATATAGCCTAAATTTGTAACGTGGAGCAGTTCATTATCACTGAATCCTCTTAATTGGGCCCTCCTACTGGGCAGCCTATTACTGAGTTTTCCCAATTAAGATAGGACCTCTTTAAAAACCATAAAAATAAACAAATCCCTGGCAGAGAAGGACCGCATTGCAAGAAATGCTGCCCTAACTTATGTTTCATGAGTAAGCAATAGTTTCAGCACCAGCCAAGTACTAATTAACCCCTCTGTACTGATTACTTATGTTCCCTTCGAGGAGAACAGCCAGAGTTTGGTGTCAGTTTAAGGAATTCGCTTCTATTAGCTCACATCTTTCTTGTAAGGAGGAAAAGCTTGTTACAAGGTGTTTCTCTGATGGAAGATGCTGTGTGGGTAACGCTGCCTTTGTGCTTGCAGGTAAAGGACCTGACAAAGTACCTCGATCCAAGTGGACTTGGAGTCATCAGCTTCGAAGATTTCCATCGGGGGATCAGAGCTATCAAAAATGGAGGTGAGTTTGCCGCTGTGCTGCAAGGGAGGACAGGGCAACACTGAATTTTAGTGCCGCGGGGGTCGACAGAGCTGAGAAGTCGCTCAGTGAAAACCGGCTGGGGTTGGTTTTCTGAAAGTCACTACTCTGCGTTGGGAGGAGGGCAAGGGGAGAGGCCGGGTGCGTTTCGTAACAGGGTCGGTAAAGGTGGAACAGCAGTGGTGGTGGTGGTTGCACGTTCCTCCTCTTTATCAGGAAAGTTCCTTCCCAAACGTACGGTGGAAACAGAAAAGCCATCGAGGGGAAAATCCCTCCTGGTTTGGTGTCTGCTCTCACCTCTGGTTTCGTGGGGCTTTGCGGCTTGGAGCAACTCTTGGCTGACGTGCTGCTGGAGATGTCCGTCTGTCTGTCTGCTGTAGAGTGTAACATCTTCCGAACGCTGGGCACTGCATTTGCCTTCGCTCCCAACTATTTGGAGGATCAACATGCTCAGATGGTTTCTGGCGAGAAGCACGTTACACAAGAGCTTTGAGCTCACTGACTGGTGGGGAATCTTTAAACGGGCCCCTGACAATCCCCATGTTGCTCTTGATGGACTTTTTGCAAGCTCTTCCAGAGCAGTAGCTCGGGGAAACGTGAGGTCTCTTTCTGGCTGGTTGGCATTCGAACTGCTTTGCTGAAGAAAAGATGTTGTGGGGTTTGTTTTTCTTTTCAGTTTGGGATTCATCTCTAATACGAGTGTTAGAGGGTCATTTGGGGGCAAGCGTGTTGTGAAGGCCAGGCTGTGAAAAATATTGCAAGCCGCCTGCTGAGCAGATGTAATTTTAAATGTGGAAGTATCGAATGATCACGCTTACACGTGAATCGGTTCTGTTGACAGTAATGCTGGTCTCAAACTTCAGCGTTGCTTTCGTGCAGCCGTGAACGTGCACCACGTTAGCCCTGCACACTGAGCGTGCTTCCAAGAGCCGATACAAACGAGGATGTGGAAAAGACTGATGGATTATTCCTGTACAAACCGTGTTGTTTCATGAGTAGACAACCCTCGAGGTAGAAGTGACTTCTGTTTTTCTCAGTCATCCATCCCTCCTTCTGCTCCCCTCTCCCACCCCTCAGTTTATTTGCCCTCGGGACTGTAGTGTTTGCTGGCAGCTCCGAAGGTTTGGTGGCTGGTGTAAGCATGACTGTGCAGCTGATTCCCGGTTCTCATGATGCAGGAGGAAATGCAGCATGCTATTAATTTGTAATAAATCGCTATTGGAGTAGAGCGTGTTTGTGAAAGCTCTGGTTTGTATTTCTCTTCAATAATTCATCGCTCTGGTGTTGTGTTATATTAATTGAATGGAAAAAGCGGATCCAGACAAAGCTTTTAGGATCCCTATTTATTAAACTTGAAAGAGATTGATATGTATTTATTACAGTGGTTAAGAAAGGCAGAGCTCTCTAACATTGCGCAGCATTAAACAGCTATAAAAGAGACCCAGGACAGGGTACAGAGAGAGTTATCTGAGTCTCACCGGCTGAGCAGTTGCTCACGTTGAAGTGATCTTGAGGATTTGCTGCTGAGACAGTCAATATTGATCATCCCTTTGTAAAGAAAGAAGAGGTTATGCTTGCTGCCGGGTGTCCCTTTTAACAAGGTTTTGTTAATTAGCTTGGCCTATTTTTAGCCAGAGGTTGTTCTGTTGCATTTCTTGGTACTCTGTCGTTCTTTGGTCAGCCGCTGCAGCGAGACCTGATGTAAGCTCGTGCCTTGCAGCGTCTGTCTCAAGTGCAGGGAAGGGTTTATTTCTGAAGATGCTCCGCTTTTCTCTCCCTCTCCCCCCTCTCTTGGAGACTGTAGGAGAATAGCTGTGACTTTACTCGAGCTCTTCTGGCCTAGCTTGGCAAACGGAAGGCGCAGTTACAAAACTAGCGAAACTCGCACACTCGGCTGCTTTCCTTGCAACCGCTTTCGTGTTCAGTTGGCCTTTACGTCCAGGGAGGATACTAAACTCCCCGGTCGTATCCCTGTGCCAGCTGTTCGAGGTATGTTCCCGCTGGCTGAGGAACACGCTGATCTTAGGACTCCTCAAACTTGCCTCCGCCTTCAGTGCACGGCAAAGCACCGTTTAACCACTCGGACAGTGGTGAAAGCCACGATGCCACCTCTCCACTGCCGGGAAACAACTCTGCTGCTGTAACCTTCTATCTGGCCAGGTAATGTTGACAGTGGCAGGGAAAGAGCAAAGTCACTTGCACGTTACAGAAACTGGATTTGAGAATTTAATGAGAGTCTTTAATCAGCCTGTTGTGGCTGATTTATCTTCTGTTCTTCCCAAAGAGAAGACTTAAGATGAAAATGTGGTCGGGGTGTGTGTGTGTATATATATATGTACATTATTGCCATTAGAGTGCTTTGGGTAGTGGAGTCTGGAGGGCTCAGGGAGTCTCCCCTGTGCGGGAGGTGGTGACCCCGTGGCTCTCGGGCAGTTGGGCTCAGTTCTCAAGCCCAGCTCCGAGCCGTTCGCCAGGAGCAGGCTGGCGTGGGGACCGCAGGAGACTGCCCGGCCTCGGGCACGGGGAGGCAGGCTGAGACCCTGCTGGGACAGACGCAGCTCCTCACACCCTGCTGCGTCCCAGCCCTTCTCGCTGGTGGGGTGGGGTGGCTGCTGGGCCATCCTTGTCCTCCCCCCGCTCTCTGAAGCGTGTGGTTTGCCTGCTTTTAAAGTCTGTGGGAATGGTGCCCGGACAACCGGCCAGTCCTGCAAGAGGCAAATAGCAAAGCAGAGGGGCAAACTGTGGAACAAACCTTGTTGGTGAGTCAGGGATGATAAATAACTCCGAAAAGTGAGACTTTAGGGCCTTGTATTGTATATAAATACAATTTTATATTGTGTATAACACTTGAGAAGCTGATAATGTAGTGGAAGCAGTAATGATTTGAATTTGAATAATTTGAAGGAGGAGAGTATGTTATAGAGCACGGTTAAAGAAGCCAGATAAGGTGGAATCCACAGCCAGGGGGAAACCTGGTGCATCTGGCAACCATCAGTGAGATCCAACGGGACATCTTGCCAGTCATCCTGCAGGGGAAAAGAAACGGGGAGCCAGCGCGACTGCTGCGTTCGTCGTGCTTAGCAGCAGCTCATGAGGTATCTTCTCTGTAAGAAACAGGTATGAGGGATTGTACGCAAGCCGCTTAGGAAACTCAGACCAGGAGTAAGATCTCTGTTTGTGTGGCAAGGAGCTGAGCGCAGGACGAGGGGTGGTGTGATGGTGTGTATAATTTGAAGCCAAGGTGCCTGGACCAAAGAGCAGCTCTAGTCTGCTGCGTGTTGGATGCAGGAACTGCTGGAGGGAGAGTTAGTTGGCAATCACAAAGTCTGGGTGGTATCAGCCACAGCTGGATGCAAACAAACAACACGGGTTGGGCTCGTGAGCAGATTCCTTTCTTTGTCAGGATATTTAAAAACCTTTTAAGCTTCAAACACCTGGTTTTCTAGATGCCTCTCAGCATCCAGTAGGACGTGTTTAGCGTCTCCTCTTTGTAGCACACCAGTGCTTTTACTCGAACTCAAAAGCAGTAATGAACGGGGCGTGTAACCACACTCTGAACATCTGTAACATCCGTCTTCCAAAAAAAAAACCCAACCCACTAGAAATGGGCTCTGTGCAGGTACCCTCCTGCCCGCAGGGGCTGTGCTGCTGGTGTCTGTTTGAATAACTGCTATGTCAGGCAGGGGAAGGTGCATTCCTCCCAGCCTCGTCCATCCCTTCTGCCTTGGCTTCTGATCCCCAAACAAAGGGGCCCCTGTGCATTGAGAGCAGACAGTGCCTCCACTGAGAAATAGATGCGTTCATGAGCTCAGGGGAGGGCCAGAGGATGGAAATAGTCAAATCTCTCTTTTTTTCCTTTTTTTTTCCCCAAACGCTTCAACTAAAAGCTCTTTGGATCTGGGAAGATGGAAAATGCAGCTCCAGAGCCAACATCCAAACCTGGAAGCTATAAGGGAGTTCCTGTTTGCAGGGACGGCAGGAACGAGCGGGGACAGGACTGGGGGAGACCCCTGGCAATGCCGGCTTTGGCGGGGGGGGAGGGAGTAGCTGGTTCAGGAGTCAGCCGCCGTGCCGAACGAACGAGCCGCAGCTCAGTGGGGATACCCCTTGGGTTGAGTAAGAGGCGTTCGGCAGGAGTGCGATCAGCTTCCTGAAGGCATTTTCTGGGTATCCGAAGGACAGGCTGAAGGGGAGAGCGCAGGGCTGGGGCGAGTGGAAGGCAGGGTGGTGAACAGCAACTAAAGGGCTGGCCGGCGCTCAGGGCTTCGGCTGGGCTGGCTGGCTTTGGCAGGCTGCTGCAAAGAGCCCGTGTAAAAGCACCGTGCCGTTGCTAATTGGAACTGGCAGCAGCGTGAACTGGAGTCGGTCGGAGTCTTCGTGGGGCTGCATCGCTCGGCTCCCCAGAGCAGCCCTGGGAGGATTTTGATGGGTGTATTCTCGGAGCAGCAGCCGCAGTTTCTGCAAGTGGCATTTCGTGTCCCGAAATGGTTGGTGTGTTCCTGGTAGCCGAATACCAGTTTGGGAATTTCCTGAAAGAAAAAAACCCACATATCCAGCCCTCCCCCGGGATGAAGGCTGTGAGCGTTACATCTTAAAAGCTTACAGCCAAGAGAGGGAACTGCGCATCAGTTCTCAACACCAGATCCGCGTAATTATCCCCTACGTTGCTCACCCCGTGCGCAGGTCGTGCTCTCCATCCTAGCTGCCAGGGGAGCAGCAGCGTTCCCCGCTCCTGCACCGTTTACTTGCTGATCCGGCGTCTCGGAGACGCCTCGGGATCTGATAGCGCTTAGATGGCATTTCCGAGACCACGGCTCTGGGTGCCCCTGAACCATTTAGTGCTTGTATGAGTCTGTTAGATAGCACGCAGTGGCTCTGAATTAATTTCTGGAGAGCCAGGCTGGCTGCTGCCCTGGTGACACGGATCTGCTCTGGCTCCGCAGAGCGTTTGAAGGTGCGGAGCATGTTGGGTATCTGGCTCCGTCTGGTAACATAAACCACCGTTTGGTTTGTCTGTCTTCC
>VZSZ01006155.1:33401-59370 GCA_013398815.1 Ibidorhyncha struthersii | reverse complement strand
CCCCCCCCCCCCTCCTCTGTAGGATCTGCATTGCAGATGGCTTTTGCTCTGCAAAATGAAAGCTTTCCTTGCACGGGGATAATTCCAGCAGCCAAAGCTTGCCTTCCCTTACACGCTCCCAATCCAGTAATTATTTCTGAGGCTGTGTTTGTGTGCATCTTCAGTGGTCTCTCTTCCAGACCGATGCTGGAAACGTGGTAGTATTCGCAACAGGCTACTGCTGACATCTAAGCAGGCTTTCTCGGTGGGGGTACTCAGGCCCAATTTAATATTCAAGGCGTTTGCTTTTTTAAAAGGAAAGTCTTCACTGAAGCGTAGCAGATGGAAGCAGAGCTTGTGTGCACGTTTGACTAAACTCGGTGAGTATCTGGCACTGGTGTGAGCGCTTCCTACGTTCTCATCAGATCTGCTGATCTCTTTATTCATGCGGCATTGCTGCAGCGAAGACTTTCCCGCTGATCTTGCCTGTTCCTCACCCTGGCTTAAACCATCACCGATTAGGGAGGCAGCTCGTTTGATGGCTGAAGGTAGGACAGATGCCTCCTTGCATACAGCTGTCGTTCAGGGAACAGGGGCTGCCATGAATGGGAAATCAAGATTGATTCATAAAACCAAAATTGCTCTGATTATATCTTCTGCATTTTTGTTTTTTGTTGTTTGTTTTTTTTTTTCATTGCATCTTGCTCTGCTCTGGCGCATATATATATGTATGTACTATATGTACTGCTTGTTGAAGATGAGTGTTAATTCTGCCCCTGAAAGGAATGAAGACTTAAATGTCACTTTAAAATTTATATGTATACTTGAAGGAAAAAAAAAAATCCCCCCGCTGTTCTTTGTAGTGCTGTTCTTTGTAGATCAGAGATCTCATCCCTGTAGTGCAGAGGGACGCTCATAGCACCGTTAGTGTGCTTTTTAAGTTTGGAGTCCGCGTGCTCGTCATCTGTGACCCCTTCTGCTCGGGACAGAAGCAGCCAAGCCTTTCTTGGAAATACTGAACTTGTTCGTTTGTTTTTTTTCTTGAAATAGCGGTATTTAAACACTTGTCTTGGAAACCACTGGGCCTGCCCGTGAAAATGTGTGAGGGTTGTCTGTTGAGTCTGTGTAACTCTCCCTGCTCGCAGGGGATGGGGAATTAGGAAGGGTACGCGCTAGTCTGTGATGGAGGCAAGCTGCTTTGGTGGTACCCTGTGGTCCATATGGCCTGAGGTCTCTCTCCATCCCTCTCCTGCAGAGGCATCTCTGAGAGGAGAGGGTCGGGGGGGCTGGGGGCACAGAGGCCCCCTCCTGTGATAGGGATGGGATGGAGGTCACCTGCGTGAAGGCACAATCAGACGAAGAACTGAGTCCAGCCCAACTTTCATCCCTAGAGGCTCTTCCTAGGTGAGGGGAGGACACAGGAGAAAGCCTCAGGGCAGGTGGTGCTGGGGTGTTTGCTCTCTCCCTCCAGCCCACATCACGCTATGTCTTTGGAGAAGAAAAGTCAGTCTTCTGCTCCCAGGAGCCCCAAAATGCTGCATAGCATGTACAGCTCCTAGCCCAGCCTCAAAGGGGGTGCCTCCTCGTGTGCCTGTTGCCAAATCCTTTGTTATCGCACCTCTTGAAACAAGGCGACAGCCGTACCACTTGAACACCTACCGTTGCCAACGTAGCTTTGTGCTCCACGCTTGTTTTTAATAACCGCTTGTATCCCAGCCGAGGGGGCTGCGGGGCTGGAGGGCCAGGGGGCTGGAGGGTGAGGATGCTTCTCAGCTCTCCCGCAGCCGCCGTGGGGCAGGGAGCGGCTCTGCCACCTCCACAAGAGCAGCAAAGAGACGGGACGTCAACGCACGGCTCTCCCGCTGCACGCGCTTATCCTCTGTTTTGGAGTACTTTCACGCTGGAAAGGATAAACTCCAAACTGGCTCAAGTGGGAGGAAGGATATTTACTTCTTAAAAGCAAAACCGGGAACAAAAACACCACCCGCAAAACTATTTATCTCCAGCCGTGCAGCTGCCAGGATTCCGCAAGGTTAACTCTGGCTGCAAACTTTCCCTGCGTTAGCGTAAGCAGGGAGATTTGGATGAGCGGGAGTAACTGCTTGTTCCCTTTCAAGGCGGGAGCGGCGGCGAGTGGGGAGACGTTTCTCAGCTGTGAAACCTGTCCCGCTGCCGAGCTCCGGAGCAGCAGTGAGCAGAACCGCGCAGCCTGCATCGCCCTCAAGCTCTTTTTAAAATCACTATTTATTTCTGCTGTAATATGCTGGGGAAAGGACTGGGATGCTGGCTGGCCGGGGGGGAACACTTCTGGCTCGCTATGGCTTTTTTTTTGGTTTGCGGTTCTCTTCTAATTTATGTAAACAATGGGTTTTATTCATTTTTATAACTTGGCAGCTGGGTGAAGGGTTACATCAGGGATGAAGCTGGCCCGCTTGATACGCGCCATGCCTGAGCAGGGAGCGCGTCTTCCCAAAAACAGCCTGGCAGATGACATACTGCATTGACCTACTTTTGGGAGAAGCGCAGAAAGTGTTGGAGAAACCGTGTCCGTAGGCCTCCTTGCAGCTCTGGGATGAGAACGGCGGGGGAATTGCTCAAACGCGCTGCCGTAAAACCGCTGCGAAGGCTCAGCAGCCCTCGGGGTCCCAGGGAATGGGAGACTGGCACAAGCAGCTCTCCCATTGTGGTGAATTCTTTATGAATATTTTGACGCCGGAGCAATCTTGCTGCGGCCGGTCACCGTCACGGAGTGTAACAGGCTGCAGGTCCAAAATACACACGCAGTCCGAGGGAAAACTAGTTCAAAGCTGCCCCTCGCTTAACCGCGGCAAGCAGCTGCCCTGTGATTAAATGCCTCAAGCATCCCCATCCGTACACGATTCCTTTTGAGGGGAAAGCATTAACCAGATTTCTTGCAAATCACAGCAAATTACAGATTGGATGGGCTTCCATGTCCCCTGATGAAGTAAAATCAAGGAAACTTGTGGCTGCTTAGACCCTCAGACCGTAACCCGAGCGTGGGGTGAGGTTAAATACTAAATGAATGGCCTAAGTTTGACACCCAAAAGGAAATTAATTTCCCTGGCAAAGGAGAAGGAAAAACTCTGCAGGGACTACCTGTTTTCTTGGGGAGATGGTCAGTATAAAAATAGAGAACAGCGTTTTATTAGAGCTTTGGAATGATTCTTAGCACACTCTCTTCTTCGGGGATGATGACTAAAAAGAAAACAAAGGCGACTTCTGTTAGAAAATAGACATTTCTCATCATCCATCTGCTGTCTCGCTATTCCTCCATCGTATGTTTTATTTTCTGTGTCGGGAGTATGCTGTTTTGTTCCACATCTGCTGCTGTTAATGCTTTTGGGAGACCGGGCTAGCCTGCGGTTTGGGGAGCGCGTGGGAGGAGGCTGGGCTGGGCCGGTGGCTCCAGATGGGTGGTGGCGGTGGCGGCGGTGGTTTCGGTCCTGCCTGTTTTGATTTCTCAGGTTTGGGTGTTAGCTCCGGAGTGAGGGATTATTGATGCTCGGCTCAACCCTGGAAGCTGGGGAACGTCTCCTCCATCCTCAGTGGAAAGGCCTGGCCAGAGATGGGGCAGGGCTGGCTTCCCGAGCTTTGGGAAAGGAAAGTAAGTAGCCCGTTGTCCTGCCTCTGCACCAGCAGGCAAGCCAGGGCTGTCAGACCATGTCTCGTTAGGAATCCAGTCAATGTGGTGTTATTAATGAAGGTATAATTACTCACCTATGACTTTTGCTCCTCCGAGAGCCCTGCTCGGCTCTGTCACAGCCTGGAGGCTTGTGACTCTGCGGTGAGTGTACCCTTGTGACGCCCTGACAGATTGATGTGGCAAAAGCTGTTTTTTCTGAGCGTTTCCTGGTCTCGCTATTAGACAGGAGAAGCTGCGTGTGATGTGGCTTTGCCGGGAAAATGGTCCTAATTGCAGAGCCGCTGGGTTGGGCTGTGACGGGTGAGCGGCAGGCGGGCTGGCTCCGGTGGGCATCCCCTGCGTTGAGAGAAGCCT
Organism: Ibidorhyncha struthersii; assembly: GCA_013398815.1. NCBI lineage: Eukaryota > Metazoa > Chordata > Aves > Charadriiformes > Charadriidae > Ibidorhyncha > Ibidorhyncha struthersii. The sequence continues at coordinate 55,373 of VZSZ01006155.1, read as the reverse complement.
TTTCCCTGGTGTTCTGCCTAACCACGGCTCCCTTCATCTCGTGCGTGTCTCCCTCGGGTGTATTTCTCCTTGATGATCTTCTTTTCCAAATGTGTACAGTCCGTGACTGCTCCTGTAAATCCGTCTAGCCACTGGGCAGCTTATCTCTCCGTCAGGTAGGACAGACTCCTGCTAACGAGGTGACTGGTGCTGAATTCCCCAGTCAGAGTTTCACAGGACGGCAGTGGAGGACTACTGGTGCCCGTTGCAGCCCAACGCATGCGCAGCAGGACGGCTTTGCTCCCATGCTGCTCCTGCGACTTTGAGAGCGGAGCTGTACCGAGTCAGCACCTCGCCTTCTCCCGTCGCTTCTCCCCTTGCTTCGTTTTGAAGCCTGTTTTAATTTTGCGTGTAGTTTTATTAACGCAGTCAATAGTTAGAGAGAGGTCAGCAGAGATAATGCGACAACTTCTAATAAAAACACACCTGGTTAGGTGGTAGGAACTGGGCAATATCATGGCTGCATCGGAAGAAGTTTGGCCAGCAGGTCAAGGGAGGGGATTCTGCCCCTCTGCTCTGCCCTGGTGAGACCCCACCTGGAGTACCGCGTCCAGCTCTGGAGCCCGCAAGACAAGAAGGACACGGACCTGTTGGAGCAGGTCCAGAGGAGGCCATGGAGATGCTGCGAGGGCTGGAGCCCCTCTGCTGGGAGGACAGGCTGGGAGAGTTGGGGGGGTTCAGCCTGGAGAAGAGAAGGCTCCGGGGAGACCTTATTGCAGCCTTCCAGTCCCTAAAGGGATTTTTTACAAGGGCACGTAGCGATAGGATGAGGGGGAATGGGTTTAGACTGAAAGAGGGGAGATTTAGATGAGGTATCAGGAAGAAATTTTTCCCTGTGAGGGTGGTGAGGCAGTGTCCCAGGTTGCCCCGAGAAGCTGTGGCTGCCCCATCCCTGGAGGTGTTCAAGGCCAGGTTGGACGGGGCTGGGAGCAACGTGGGCTGGGGGGAGGTGTCCCAGCCCAGGGCAGGGGGGTGGAACTCTATGATCTTCAAGGTCCCTTCCAACCCAAACCATTCTATGTTTGCAGCATCTCAGCCCCTTGGTTCCCTTCTCAGAGATCTCATACTCTGGATTGAAAAGGTCTAACACTTCCAATACAGTTATGTTCCTCAGCTGTCCTTCCATCTGCAGGAGAGTGGTCAGGCACAAGTAACGGCGGTGGATTCTCTTCTTGTCAACAAAATATTACCAAAACCCTTGAAAACTGTCTGAGTGAGTTTTACTAAAAGTTTATATCCCCAGTAATCAAGTCGGCTTTGAATGAAGCGCTGCTGATCCCCGCTGGTGCCTGCATTGCCTAGGTCGTGGGTTTGGAGTGCTGCCTTAAGTCACTCGTTTATTTGCGTTGTCTCAATAACGGCAGGAAGGGCTGTCAGCCTGCGTGATGTCTCTGACACCGTCCTCCTCGCTTTGGGGAGTCTTATGCTGGAAAAAGGATTAAACCCCAAGCTTATAGGACCCTCCTCCGTTACTTTGGTTTTCTTTGGGCAATGTTTCTTCTACAGAGCCAGTTGGAGCAAAAAGCACTTTTTAAAAGTACAGCTCCCCTCTCCTTCAGTGATGCGTGGGACACAGTTTGGCTCATTTTTAGAAGGGATTTTTTTGGCAATGTTGAGAGTTGGGGGGAGAAAAAGGGAAGGGTATTCAATCACGTGAGCCTTCAGCAGCATTTCCCTGTTAAGCTGCGTAGCTTTCAAGGGACTTCGGAGGACGGGGACTCCGAACGGCTCTACTGTGGCCAGCAGCAGGAGGGCAAACTGGCTGCGGGATCCTCACAGGAACAGACAGGACGGTTTTGAGCAACACAACCATCACCCCTAAGAGATGGCTCAGAACTGTGAAATGCCACACTGGGAAGAATTCTTCCTGCAGGTGTAGTTTAATGTCTCTTCTTCTGTACTTTCTTTCCTCGATTTCCGCCCCCCCCAAACTCAGGCTGAGTTGTGGTCAGGACATAGCCTTTGATCTCAGACTTGCCCGCTTTATAAATAACTGTATTTAGTTTTTACTCACGTTTTTTTTGCAACTCTGCCTGTTGAAGTCGGAGCCTTGGCTGGAGTAGAAGGTGTCTGTACCGTCGTTGGTCAGCCTTGCGGTTCTCCTGTAGATCGTGCCTTGCCCGAAGGCAGGTGGGACATTCTGATCCAAATCACTTGCCGGGGCTCGGCGATGGCTTTGAAAAGGCTTTTAGCATCAGCTTTGCGTTAGTTGTCCTCAGCTTGCGGTGTGGCTAATGGGGGGAGAGGAGGGCAGAAATGGCAAGTAAGACCTGCGAGTGCTGAATGACGAATACTAATGTCTGCATGTCATGATTTGTAACTGCTGTAGGTGTCAAAAGGACTTTTTTTAATGCCAGGGGTTGTTCTGCAGGCAAGCTGCACCTGGATTCACGCAGGCATTGCCTTGCCAATGAGATTTAGCGATGCTTGAAGGTAAGTACGCTGCACGCGTTTCTAAGGCACAGGGTTGGAAGCCGTGAGCTGGGGAGGACTGAACTGGCTTTAACTGTTATCATGATTTCTCCACGTGGGAGCTTTGAGCTGGAGCCGGTGTAGAAGGCTGAAGTGCTTCACGGTGGGACGGTGCCATCCAGCCGGTGCCCCAGCTGACGCAAAGGCCCTCTAATGAGCGGGCTGAGAAACAGTTTTGTTTCTGCCCATGTTATCTGGTGTGTCAAAAGCCCCGGTGCATCCGGGCTCCTGAGCCAGGGTTCTCTTTTTAATTTTATTTTGCTGGTGGGGCCATGTTATCTAAGAGGTGCCACTTGTCTTCTGTGTGCTCCTGCCCAAATCAAGTGCGGTGTGGAGCATCTGCAAGAGTTTCCACTTGCATGTACATAAATGCTTGGCAAGAGACCGGCTAATGGACGTCCCAAAGGTTACGTCTACATTGAGTGTGCTCTGGGAAGCTAAATTAGGATGTTATATTGTTTGCATAGTTGCATGCGCTCTTTCAAGGGGTCCTGCCTCGGTCTCCTCACAGAACAGGGGGTAAAGCTGTTGGCTGCAAAATCCAGCTTCGTTTCCTGAAATACAGAGTTGTTGGAAGTAGAAGCAAGAGTGAAGGAGATGAAGGATATCAGGTGTGCTCACCAGGGGAAGTTGTGCTATTTTGGAGGCTTAGTCTCTCTGCCTTTTCTGCTTGTACGTCACAAAGTGGCTCTGAACCACTTGGTGGTGGCCACAAGCCCGCTCCTCGTTTTCCACACCTCCAGCAGTCAGCCTTTGTTCCAGGCTGACACAAGTCTGGAGGAATTTGAGCTGGCCTTGATGACTAGCACTCACTGAAGACGGCTCAAATTGCTGAGAAAATGAAAAACGAGGACTCGTATGTCAAATTCAATACCAAATCTCACGTGTTAGTGGTGGCTTCCTGTCTCTGCTCCATCTGTGTCACCACAGCGGAGGCAAGCAATGCTCATCTCGTCTCCGAGGTGAAGTGAAGGCAGCTAGATTTTATGCTTCTAGAGTGCTTGGATATCACAAAATTAATTCTTTTCATTATGTCTTTAGATGGTGTGTCTAAACAAAGCTTGAGGGCCTGCACTGTATGAAGAGGATCAAAAGGAATACGCGATAAGTACCAGCCCATAAGCAGTGATATTCAAGAAATGAAGGATTGCTAAAGCGCATTAGCTGAGAGGGGCTCAGATGAGGGTTGTGTAAGCAACCTTAATTCTGACGCTGCCTCCTTGGCAGCCTGAGCTTGCCACTCGGTTATTCCGTTCATGTAATTTTTGGTTGTAAACTGATAGTCTTCACTAAGTGCTCCTGGCCTGTTGTCTCATCGTTGGAGGAGTCAGCAGGTTGAATTACAGGAAAAGCAGATAGCAGAAAGCTGCTCTTTCCAGCTCTGGTCAGCGCTACCGCTTTGTGTGTGAGCATCGGACTGTAAACGTACTCCTGGATCGCTTACGGAAAGCAGAAGGGTGGATGGTTGGACTGGTGCTAGCTTTATCCTGCAGTGATCAACAACACACGGGTGTTTGAGCTTCAGTGAAAGCACAAGACCCTGAGCTGCCTCTGGAAATACTGGACAGTGGCTTCCTCTCTGTCCCTTTGCTTGGATGGAAGATGCTCCTCAATGCCGGTAACTCTTTAATGCTCGGCTGTGTGTCTTTTGCCACCTCACTTTGAAGCAGCGTACTCCGTAAGGGAAGACAGTTTCTATCAGTTGTCCTCTCTAAAGCCAACCGTAACTTCGTCTTGCCTTTTTTTTCGGGGGTCTGTTTTCTTCTGTGCCGTTCATGCAGGTTCCTCGCTTTATTCCTGTGTTGAATAATTCAGGTCTGTTAGCTGCACATAATCCATACTGTTTGAATCACTTTGAGTTTGTGGCTCTGTGGCTTGCAGCGGTATGTACAGTGTGTGTTGGCAGATGACTTAAATACTTCTGAAAGGCTCTGTTTTTCTAGGTCATTCCTATATGAAGCCGATAAAACTGGCTCTGTTTCTGACCTGTGTCACTACAGTACCCACAGCTCTTCGCTCAAGGTGCCTTTTCACTGAAATCCTGTCTGAAAGCAGTTTTTAGAATCTATTTCAGGAGCCTTCTGTACCCCGGGACTTCTGTTCCTCTAGCTCTGAGCTGTCTTGCGTTTCTTGAAAAGCCCGGCTTCCTATTGCCCGTCCAAGCCCGTTTGAAGCACAGCGGTTCTCCTGCCAGCACAACGAGACGGTGGAGGCTGCGTCATCTGCAGGAGCTCAGCACTCATTCAGCCCCACGAAGAGCCCAGGACCCGTCCTGCTTGTCCTCCAGCTGCATGCGTGCCGCACGTCCAGGAGAAATCTCCGTGCGGCTGACTGTCTCTGCTGTTGGCAGTGCTGCTCTTGAGAGTTGGCCAGTGGCTCCAGAGGCTTGATGGACACCGGAGGGAGGTTGCCCTTGGCTTGCAATCTGCATAAGAGTGGATATTCTCATCAGTGGGAGAACACACAGATGTGTTTGGACAGAGATGGTCCTCGTCAGAAGCTTTACATAGCAGTGTTTGGACAATGATTTATTATTTTTTGAAACACTGGGAGGAATCGGGCCGTCTTAAGAATAGAGGGAGATGCAGGATTTAGTGCAGAGCTGTAAGCCAGCCAGAAACAGGGCAGCAGTGGGGAAAGCAGTGAATAAAATGCATGGGGGAAAAGAAAGTGCTGTGCCTGACTGGACTTGCAGAAGAGCCTCTATGAAGGCAAATCTCCATCTCCCATGTAAGTGGTGTGGTCAGTGCGATGAGCTTGGAAGGTGATCATCTCAGCGGGCTTTGAACGAGCATGTGCTGGGCAAAAGGAAGCTTCGAGGAAGGGATAGGAAAAGGTGTCAAAAGGATGCTGCGGGTGCCTCACAGTAGACTTAATCTGCTTTTTATTTCTTTTTTTTTCTCAAAAAAAAAATCAACTTGGCATCACTGGATGATATAGGACGTGTGCCTGGTCTTACTGGTTACAATTACTTGTGTAAATTCTACATCGGCCACATTACCCTGGTGAAACTGTGCTGCCACAATAATCCAACTGAAGCATTATCCAGATGCCTGGTAGCCTGCTCATGCATTCCAGTCAAATAAATTAGTGCAATTAATTTAGGAGAAAGACCTAGCAGATAACTTAGAGCTTCTTTGCAGGAAGATTGTTGGGCACTGAGGCACCCTGTAGGGTGTTGTGGAGCCTGATTTTTAGCTTTGAGACTTCTGGCTGTGTGTGGAAGTAACGGGACTGGCAGTGGGAGTGACGGATAGAGCTGAAACCACAGGAGAAACTGGTCACGGGCACTCGGATACGAGAACAAAAGGGAGTCCCTAATGACATCCGCATCTCTGGGCAAAAGCTGTGATTTTGAGCAGCATTGGAAAGAGGTGACTCCAAGTGTGCCGACCACATCGACTCCCAAAGAGGAGGAAGGAAAGAGGCAAAGTGAAATCAGGGATGGGTATAAGAGATGAAAGTGTGCTTTATGGTGCTAGGGGCACGGAGGAAGGGATGTGAAGGAGAGTAGGGCATCAGCTGGGATTTGGCTTTGAGGTCCAAGGGGGAGAGCAGAGGGAATTTGAGCATTTATGCTCACCATGTGCTGCTGGACCAGTGTCGTGCAGTGCTACTGCTGGTGACCCACGGCCATCCTCCTGCGTTCTGGGGGGAAACCAGCTATCGGGGCCCTTGGTGGCCTTCAGGTAGGGTGTGTCAGTTGAGCAGCAAAGGTCTCTTGGGGTTTTTGTGGCTCTTTCGGACAGGAATTTGAAAGCTTAATGCAGCCTATTGTGCTGGAAGACTTGCAGGCAAGCTCTCCATGGCAACTCTCTCTATACACAAAGCACCATATGGCTTTTTTAGAGGGGGAGGGAATGAATCGAGCAGAAAAGTCAACCTTTGTTCGTGGTGATGTTTGTCTTTTGCTCTCTGACGTGGAGCACGGGGAGGTGGAAACACGGAGTGCTGTCTCCTGGACATGGTTTTTGCTGGTCGCACTACCAGCGAGGGTGCAGGTGACCTCTCAGATGGTCTTCCCTTGCTTTTCGCAGTGGAGCTTGCTGTGAAAATAAGCCTTGCCTGCACACACACACACACACACACACGCCTCTTTGGGCTGCCTGCTCTGCAGACAGATGGAGCAACCAGTCTCACGTTCGCCCCTACACCAAGAAACACCCGAAGGGCTGGGAAGGCTCCAGGAGCAGGCGGTTTGGGCAAGAGCTGTACTGGAGACAGCTGATGTTGGGGAGCTGGTCCACCCACGCTTTATACCCCTGCTTCCGAAGGGAACTGAAAGCCTTCACTTGACTGTAAATCCTCCCTTTTCTAGCCTTTTTGGAAGGAACGAGCAGAATAAATATCTTTTATCTGTGTCTGTAGAAAAGCTGGAAGCTTTTTGTGTGTTATTTGGAGGGGGAGGAAAAGAAATGATAGAGGAATAAGCAGAAGGGAGCAGCTTGTGCCTGGCTCTGCTGCCTTCGGGGTGCTCTGCGGTTCCCAGGGCTGCCGCGGGGTGCCACCAAGCAGCGCTGGAGATGGCCTTGCAGGGTGGGCACCGGTAAGGCTGGCTGGTTTGCCCAGCCGTGTTGGTGGAGGTGTGAGATCAGGCAGCTGGAACCACTGGCAGCTGCCCAGCACCCAGCTGTTGGGCTGGAGCCTCGCCGCCGTTGGCTCTGGGCTTCAGATGTGCCACAGATGAAGTGTTTGTGCTGTGCCAGGGCGTGCTCGGAGGCTGCGGAGAGCAGAGCTGTCACCGGGGCTCACGCTGGGTGGCACATGCTACAGGGCAGAACCCTGGCCGGGCACTGGACTGCACTGTGCCTGCAGGCTGTGTCCCGGTGAGCTGATCCAGCTCTTTGGCTGCTGACGTGCACATCGCAGCCACCTCTCTGGAAGTGGTCTGTGGTCAGCAAGACACGTGACAGGCTGTCCCCTCTGTTTCGATGATGTAACACGAGTTCCCTCTCAGGAGCACTGTTTGATTTTCCCAGAAGTGGGCAGAGGCTCCTCTTGGTGAGACCCGTTCTCAGATGCTCCCATGGCTTTGCAGCAAGTGGGTCGCTGTCCCCATCCCCACGGTCCTCCCTGCTGTCAGCAAGGAGGCTCTCAAATTTTGGGATGGGGACAGGGATAACTGATGGGAAAACTCCTCTTGATTGTAGGCTCAGATCTGCGGGTGGGGACAGGGTAACATTTGAGGAGGAGGAGAACACTGTCTTAAGATACTTCAGAGCTAAACCCATTAGTTAGAGTAGGAGGTGGCCTGAGACTGCTTTGCCTTGAGCAACGTGCTCAGGCATCTCGCTGCCTTCCTCGGGGTTATGCTCCGGAGCTCCGGCAGCTGGAAACACAGCTCACAGCAGCCCCGGGGCCGTGCGCAGGGGATATCGGAACCAAAAATTGTGAACAAGAGCACTTTTCATCCGATGAAGCCGTGACCCCACCGTGAGCACAACATCGTATACTGGCTTCTGGAAAAGCAATTTGGCTTATTCCTGGTTTTTGATTTACAGGCTAACCCCTGGGAACCCCAGACCCAGGTTAGGGGAGGGCTCGTTTCTCGGTGCCACATGCTCAGCTTCTCCCACCCCCGTGGGCTGCCGGTACCCATGGGGTTGGTGGCTCCGGTATCTCCTGGGGCACTGCCTGTGTTTGGATTTAATGGTCAGCCGAAAGAGATGCTTGGGGAGGGTGTTTGGGCGGGATGGGTGTTGCTGCAAGCCCAACTCCTTGCTCTGTCCTGTGCCCTAATCCCTTGACTTTATACTAGCCGTACAGATCCCTTAATGAAAAATGACCTTTCTTGGTAATCTGGAGACGGACCCGAAGCGGGAGCCCTGGCTGTGATTATAAAGGGATATACCCTTAGAGGGAGGCTTTGTACGATCCCGTCTGGGTGGCTGTGCCGCTCAGCTGCAGCAAAGCGTCCTGCGACTTACCGTGCCTCTTCGCTTTGGACTCGAGCCTGGGCGCCGTTTGACCTGGCTGCGCTGCCAGCCGGCTGGGAAGCCACCAGCCCAAAGGACGCAAAAAGCTGACCCTGCTCTTGTAGCTCTGCTCTCATCCTCTGCCTCGAGCAGCTGTAAAAGGAAAGCCTGTCCCTCCCCAAATCCAGGCAATTGCCCAGCTTTCCTAGGAGCACCGACAGAATGACTCCCCTCTGCCTGGCCAAGTTTATCGACATCAGACAAACCTACTGCCGCAACGCTTGCAGCTCCAAGGCATGTGGGTTTGAGCCTGCTATTTATTTTGGGACTGCAGCATCTGATCTTGATTTGGTGTTTCCAGCCTGTGATCTAGGTCGTGTGCTGGATCGGGCATTAGCTGTTGCTTGAAGGAGCACGGGGAATTTACGCTCCCTTCCTCGGTTGAAGGGGTCGGAGAAATGCTGATCTGCTCTGCTGCAGATGGGTGTTTGGGGGTGGGAGGAGTAACGTTTTTGGTTTGGTTTTTTTTACGAAATCTCCTTGAAAACCTCCTATTTTCCTGTCCCCCTGTGAGGATGGCTCCTGATGTGGCTGGCCACGGGAGGAGCAGTAGATGATAAAAGCTTCGGTGCAGCCTTCTTTCTCTGCGGTTCCCATGGTAGTTGGCTGTCACACATAGATCTAACGTATTCCCTGCCCACAGCAGGATTAAAGCCTTCTGGGAGAAGAATAAGAGGATGCAGGAAACGGAGATAGGGAAGAAACCGGGAAAAGGAACGGAGACCATGGCGGGGTAGGGATGAATCCAGGCGCTAGCCCCATCGGAGCGGCGAGGGGCCTGGTAGGACCTCTGCCAAGGGAGCAGCCCTCCCAACTGCCTTCCAGCTGAGGTGGTGGTGGGATGCCTGGGAGCAGAGGTCCTTTCTGAAAGCTGAAGGTACCGGTGCGTGCAAAAGGGAGTTCTTCTCCTTCTGCTGTTGCGTCTTCCAAAGCTGTCCTTCATTTGAGGGTGCACCTTTCCTTCTGGTGATTCGCTTTCTGTTTTTATTTTCCTCTGCAGATCCCGACAGCCAGTTGTATGATATGGGATATACCCCCGAGGAGGAAGCCCCGGCCTGTCCTGATGAGTTTGATGACTTTGTCACGTTTGAGGCAAGTATGAGCGCTGTTAAGTCCTGCAAATGTCACCTGCGTACAGCGTGAGACTTGAGCAGGGAGGGTTTGGCTGGGGGGGAAGAGCGTTTGCCATGATAGGGCTCAGGGACGCTTAACGTGTAGTAAAGAGGAATCCTTTAATCTGTGGGTGACTGGCCCAGAGAATTTGCACTAAGCATTTGGTGCTGTTTAAGTTAAAATCGGCGTTCAAGTAAAAACCCACGGCTAGTGCTGCTGTAGCACACAGAATGCTAGAGTGTGGTGCCCTGGGGGAAAGAGGGAGATCCTTTTTGCGGTGAAACCCCAGCAATGTGGGATGGGTGCCTGCTGCTGTCGTGTTTGTCTCGTTGCTGGAGTTCCTGAGTTTGGAGAACCTGAGATGCCTGATTTTGAGATGTACCAACCAGGAGCCTACCTGAGAGGCACAGCGGAGTGGTCGTACGTTGTCACTTAGTGCTATTTGGCCAGTAAAAAGCAGAGCAGAAGAGAAAAATGTAGATTTTATTTTGTTTTTCCTTACTGTTGTTGGGCTTGATCAAGGATGCTTATCTCACACGGGTTTTTTTCTCCTTTTATTAAAGTTATGGCCTCCATCCTTCCCTTCCCTTCTGTATTGCTTAGCACAGGAACATATCGGCATGACATTCCGTATCTGTTTTCCCCAGCTAGAAAGGAGGCTACGGTGACCTGTCCGTGTTTGTGGGCTTTTGGTCTTTGCTTGGTAGGCTTCCTCCATTCCTGCCCCGTGCCTTCAGCCTGGAGCAGAAGGCGCTGCAGGTGCCTTCAGAGCAAACAGCTGTCTGGTTCCTTAATCCCACAGGAGGACTGAATAGCTTTCTTCTGCTTTTCCTTTCCCAAACTTTCCTCTTCATGTTTTTGACTGTTGTGTCTTGGTACCCTGTTGGTTTTTTTATCCCACAAATTGTTACTTGCGAAGGGACTCCCAACCTCCTTTATATTTGCATGAGTATATATATGTCTTTGCTTTGTATAGTCTGTAGTACGTTATTTTGGCCTTGCAACTTCTTGATAAAAGGCTCAAGCTGTTCTTCTGAGTTTCCTCATGATAAACTGGGTGTTGGGCAACTGGTCTTCCCCATGTTAGTGAGAAGCACAGCTCCATCACTTAAGATGGCTCGAAGCTCTCGCTTTGACGACCCATGCTTGACGGCCTACTGGGTCACTCTTTCATTTCCCAGCCAGGCACGGGTTTTCTCTTGAGCCGGTTTGCCGGCTCCCGTTCTCGGTCAAGTCGACGGACTTGTGCTGTCACCCTGAGCAAGTCCCTTATTCCCTGTGGGACTGCCTGGATGAACACTGCCTTAAGAGCGTGTGATCCTGGGTTCCTCCCCCAAAAGGCTTTCAGGGGACGTATTAAGTATTAGATTACTTTTCCTTTTTGAAAGATAGGTACAAAATCCAGTAATAGCTGCATAGATGCGGGACAGGGGGGCGGGAAGGGAGATGGGTTTTCATGTTCTTTCTCTATTTGGCACGTGGTCACAAATGGGCTTTTTAAGCGCAGTTTGACCGAGCGGTTTACAGGCTGTGACAGTCTGCGTCGCAACACTCGTGCAGGCAAGGGCTTTCGCTTTTTGCTCCTCACACCTGCGTCGAGGGACAGTCTTCCGAGATTCAGAGCAGGGATGTTTTCTAAGGGCTAATTTAACATAGACGAGCTCTGTCAGTGCTGCAAGCTATTCTGGGCAGGAATACCAACAAGGCGGGTGTGTGCCCCGCTGGGATGAAATACTTCTGCTGCTGGGCCATCGTTTCCTTGAAACGACAAGGTGACCCGAAGGAAAAAAGGTGACGAATCCTGAAATCTCCTTTTCGGAAAGATGTAAATGGATCTTTAGACTGAATTTGGGGTAATCGTATAAAGATCAGAGCTCTGCTGGTGTCTACGTTTAATATGCCAGGGAAGAGTTACCCTTGTTGTCTTGGATACATGATTCGAAATAATTTCCAGCCTGCAAGGATTTTGGAGAGGTTCAGCAAATGAGAACATGATCAAGAAATACCGCTCAGCATTGCGAGTGTAAAAAGAAATTGCTGTCTTGGGGAGCGTGGGTTTTTTGTTCTTGTTCTGCTAAGCAGTGAGCTCCCAACGTGCGTTTTATTCCACATGTCCTGTAGTGCTGTACCTGGGAAAGCTGGAGCTGTCTCGGAGGGGGAGATGAGAGAAGCCGTGGTACGAAGCGACCTGCTGGGAGCAGCAAATGAGTGGTTTCAATCAGAGCACGGTGCTGCCCTGCCTGGCAGAGCTGTCTGCTGCTGGGCGGGCTCCAGCAGGTCCTTCTTCGTTAGGTGCAGCAGGCAACTGCTCTGGAAACCGTAAGACAGAAAACAGAACAAATGGCCTTTCCCCATCTATATCCTACCTTGCTGGGATCCACCTGGAAGAGAGGAGGGGAGGGAAAAGCATTCTTCCAAAAGTGAAGCTGTTGCCTTTCTTCCAAGTAGACCTCCCACACCACCAAAAATCATAGAATGGTTTAGGTCGGAAAGGACCTTGAAGATCATAGAGTTCCCACCCCCCTGCCCTGGGCTGGGACACCTCCCCCCAGCCCAGGTTGCTCCAAGCCCCGTCCAACCTGGCCTGGAACACCTCCAGGGATGGGGCAGCCACAGCTTCTCGGGGCAACCTGGAACACTGCCTCACCACCCTCACAGGAAAGAATCTCTTCCTAGTATCTCATCTAAATCTCCCCCTTTCAGTTTAAAACCGTTCCCCCTCGTCCTATCACTCCCCTCCCTGATCAAGAGTCCCTCCCCAGCTCTCCTGGAGCCCCTTTAGGCACTGGAAGGGGCTCTAAGGTCTCCCCGGAGCCTTCTCTTCTCCAGGCTGAACCCCCCCAACTCTCCCAGCCTGTCCTCCCAGCAGAGGGGCTCCAGCCCTCGCAGCATCTCCGGGGCCTCCTCTGGCCCCGCTCCAACAGGTCCATGTCTTTCCTATGCTGGGGGCTCCAGAGCTGGGGGCAGTACTCCAGGTGGGGTCTCCCCAGAGCGGAGCAGAGGGGCAGAATCCCCCCCCTCGCCCTGCTGGCCACGCTGCCGGGGATGCAGCCCGGGATGCGGGGGGCTTTCTGCGCTGCGATTGCGCATTGCCGGCTCATGGTGAGTTTCTCATCAATCAGCACCCCCAGGTCCTTCTCCTCAGGGCTGATCTCCATCCATTCCCTGCCCAGCCTGGAGTTGTGTTTTGGATTGCCCTGACCCAGATGTAACACCTTGCACTTGGCCTGGTTGAACTTCATGAGGTTGGCATGGGTGCACCTCTCCAGCCTGTGCAGGTCCCTCTGGATGGCATCCCTCCTCTCCAGCGTGTCTACCTCACCACGCACACAAAAAAAAAGCAGTTTGTATTCTCAAATGTCCCCGTTCCAGACCTGGGAAGATGGTGCACAGTGAGCATGCAGCTCTAAAACTTGCCACTACTTGGGACCACCAGGCAGCTAAACAGCTTCTTTACCACAACGGCTTCTTTCTCAGCCCCCAAAACGCAGCTGGGGGACTTCAGATGCCAGCTGAGCCCCCCTCTCCTTGCTTTGGCAGGGCCATGGGGTGAAGGAGCACAGCTAGCTTTTCTCCTCTCGTGTCGCATCGGAGGACGTTGGAATGGTGAGCTGAAGGAGATGTGCCGTGTTTGCTGTGCCGTGGTACTGAGAGTAATTGCGGTTGCTGGATTTGGAGTACCGGCTGTGGTCCCGCTTAAAAACAGCACGAAATCGCAGTGGCTCGACTGCTTGGCTCTTACAAGTGTCCGGGCCTTGACAGCTTTTCGCCTAAATGTTTGTTCAAACAAGTGTAAACAAGTGCTTTAAGCGGTCTAAATGGAAACGTCTTCTCTTTGTTAATAAGGTTGCTCTTCTTAGTGAGTCATCCCCTCTTCTGGCGGCTGGCATCAGAGCGAGCTGAACATCTGGGGAAAACCCTGAGTGCCCGGTATTGGTGTCTCTCAGGGGGTGTTTGCTCTACGGAGAGAAGAGCCAACACTTGCATCTTCCAGGAAGGGCGTAAAAACCTCTCGAAGGGGGCAAGGTCTGAACTTTGTGACACTTCACGCCAGGACCTTTGTACCATCAGATGCTTGATGCACCCCATCAAGCACCTGATGTCCAGCAAAGGGCTACTAAGATGATTAAGGGAACTGACCCGTGCTCTGTTTGGCAAATAAGTGTGCATCAAGAAGAGCGTGGCCAGCAGGTCGAGGGAGGTCATCCTCCCCCTCGACTCTGCCCCAGTGAGGCCACGTCTGGAGTACCGTGTCCAGTTCTGGGCTCCCCAGTTCAAGAAGGACAGGGAACTGCTGGAGAGGATCCAGCAAAGGGCTACAAGGATGATTAAGGGACTGGAGCATCTTTCTTATGAGGAAAGGCTGAGGGACCTGGGGCTTTGCAGTCTGGAGAAGAGAAGACTGAGGGGGGATCTTATCAACGCTCATAAATACTTAAAGGGAGTGTGCCAGGGGGATGGGAACAGTCTTTTTTCAGTGGTGCCCAGTGATAGGACAAGAGGGAACGGGCACAAACTTGAACATAGGAAGTTCCATCTCAACCTGAGGAGGGACTTCTTTGCTGTGAGGGTGGCAGAGCACTGGCACAGGCTGCCCAGAGAGGTGGGGGAGTCTCCCACTCTGGAGCCATTTCAAACCCGCCTGAACGCGTCCTGTGCAACTGCTGTAGGTGCCCCTGCTCTGGCAGGGGGTGGCACTGGATGAGCTCCAGAGGTCCCTTCCGACCCTGACCAGTCTGGGATTCTGTGCTTTCACAGTTCAGCCACTGGTGTGGCTCCTGACGTGGTGAGGTGCTTCTGGCTCTTTGTTGCACCTTGCCAGGTCTGTCCAGCCGACAGGCCTGTCTGTTAAACTGGTTTCAAAGAGGATTCCTGGTTGCATGACTCCGCTGGGACAGCGGCTGGCAGGGGGCTGGAAACGCGGGAGCCTGGGATCCTGCAGCCACGTGGCTTCTTGTGTATCCAGCTGTGCTTGCAGGGCATCGCAGTCCCTAGTGCTCCGCTGTCACGCATCCAAGAGGAATCTCATCCCCTGTCCCCCTGGCTCCAGAGCAGGGAGAGCATCGCCTCGCCGGGGTGACCTGCCCGCCTGCAGGTAGTGTGTTTCTCCCTGACCCAGGTGGTGGCGTGGTGGTTGCAGGGCGGCTGGGTGACAACCTTACTGCTTTCTACTTCTGCAGGGTAACATCACCGATAAATAATGACAGTGGTTTTGGCTACCCTGCTTTGTAAAAGCTATGTAAAGGGAGCTTGGAGTCCGTCTTTCCAGACACCTGAGTCCTCGCCTGTTTTCCCCCAGGCTGGGCTAGTGCGGCTTTGCTGCAGACTAGCTGGAAGGTAGGAGTTCTCCTCGCCTCCCTTGCAAGCTCCCAAGAAGCTTGTGACTCACTTCTGAGGTACACGGACTCATTTGCAATGCCCTGGGAGGGGGGAAAGGTGAATTTCGAATTAGCTTTCTTGATACCTACTGTGCCTTGCCCTGGGACAAGGGCTCTCTGTCCCCTCTGCCCTGGCTCCTGGGGGCAGATGGGCCCACTTGGACAATGCAGAGTGGGAAGGTTGACTCTCCCAAAATGAAACCAAGCCACAAAAATTCGGTGTGCTGCTGGACTTAGGCTGGGATTGGGCATGCGCCCTTCTGTCCTCATGAGACCCTGCCTGGAGCACTGTGTCCAGCTCTGCGGCCCCCCCAGTAAGATGGATGCAGAGCTGTTGGAGCGGGGCCAGAGGAGGCCCCGGAGATGCTCTGAGGGCTGGAGCCCCTCTGCTGGGAGGAGAGGCTGGGAGAGTTGGGGTTGTTCAGCCTGGAGAAGAGAAGGCTCCGGGGAGACCTTAGAGCCCCTTCCAGTGCCTAAAGGGGCTCCAGGAGAGCTGGGGAGGGACTCCTGATCAGGGAGGGGAGCCATTGTACGAGTGGGAATGGGTTTAAACTGAAAGAGGGGAGATTTAGATGAGATATGAGGAAGAAATTCTTTCCTGTGCGGGTGGTGAGGCAGTGTCCCAGGTAGCCCCGAGAAGCTGTGGCTGCCCCATCCCTGGAGGTGTTCAAGGTCAGGTTGGACGGGGCTTGGAGCAACCTGGGCTGGGGGGAGGTGTCCCTGCCCCGGGCAGGGGGGTGGGAACTGGATGGTCTTCAAGGTCCCTTCCAACTTGAACCATTCTACAACTCTATGGAGATGTGTAACCTTAGGTGGGCTGGAGCAGAGGCAGAGCCAGTGCAAGGCTGTGCTCCGTAAAGGCTGGCCGGGAGCACACGTTAAATAGCACAGATGCCTATTTTAGGCATGGGAACTTCGGCCAGCAAGGTCATCGAAACGCCCTTTTGGAGATCTGCAAAACAGGGCAGCTGAAACTGCTGTGGGTGAGCGGCGAGGGGGCGGCGGGGCAGGCAGCGCTGTGTGGTGCTGTGCGCCTTGCGCAGGGCTGTTGCCATCTGCTGGGCGGCCACTGTGGGTCTTCTCAGTAGCAGCCAGGAAAATGCGTCGCGCTGAGCCGTGCACAGCTGCGAGAGGAGTATTTTGATTTTTTGCAGAACAGCAAGGCTAACCGGGTATGCACGTAGGCACCCTGCAAACCGTACCTCCCCCCAGGCATGTCCCCTCTGGCGAAATGTTCAGTGGCGGGTTGTACAGCACAGCAGGAGTGGATGTAGGGAGTAGAATGGTCCTTGGTGAGATCCCACATCTCGTTTTGTGCGGTTTTGGGAGGAAGGGATGCTCCTGGCTCTCTCCAACCTGCCTGTGTGGAGGTGCAGCTGGAAGAACTGTTGCCTCTGTTAAAGTTGGAATTTCTTTTCACGTGGAGCAATTGAATGTAATGCTTCTTGAAGGGCAAAAATCAGAATGGGGTAATTTTAAATCCACATTGCTGGATTTTTCCCAGCTGCTCAGAGTTTCTGCAAAGGGGACCGGAGGGTTCCAGCTGTGAGCTGGTAACCCAGAAGCTGTTGCTGAAAGGTACGTGGCATACCACAACTTGGGTGTGCAGGAGCCATTCCCCCGGAGGCATCAGCTATGGTTCCTCGTGGCTTGTGTTTCACAATGAGCCCACGTGGGGTGGCTGTACTCGCTGTCTCTCCTCCTGGTAGCCCAGTGGACCTTCTGAGCCCTCCTTTCTTATTACTGATTATTATTTGTCTTCACCTAAGGCAGAGGGAGTATTTGGAGTACGTGTTTTCTGCCTTGGTGGTGGACCAGCTTTGCAATCCTCAGCCATTTACATGAGGTTTCTCCTCTTCTGCCTCTCCGTACCACCGTCACCAGCGGCAGCAAGTCTGGTAGAGGTCAGCTGGCTCAAAAAAACGGGGTTAAGCTTTGCAGCCTTCAAAGACAACCTGCCTCCAACCTGCCTGAGGGGCTTACAGCACAAGGGCAGACCTGGGGTTCAGCTCGCCGGCATCTTTGTGTGCTGTTCCCTCATTCCCCTAGTGCAGGTATGAAGGTCCGCAGTCCTTTTGCCACGCCGGCACTGCTGTACCACTGCAGCAGCGGTGGGGATGGGAAGATGGAGATGAGACAGCAGCACGGGAAGACTGCAGCTCTTTGCCCCTCGGCTCAGGCTTTCTTTACCAGTGTCATTCCAAGGACTGTCCTCAACGGGCTTCTTTTCACAGTGTTGACCCAAAAGCATCATCATGTCCAAACAAAAGCAAATCACAAATCCCTCTCCGAGTCGGCTGCTGGAATTGGTGTTCATTTTGTCTTAAACGGCTGCTGCGCTCAAAATCTCGTAGGTGGCCAGAACTGCAGGGCTGTGAAACGCGATGGGCGCAGTTTTACGTCTGTTCACCTGCCCCATGGGGGAAGCACACGGAGCCCTGAGCAGTGTCCCCACTGTCCCCAAAGCCTTTCTGTTCCGGAGCTTGAGATGCGAAGGGAGCTGCCCGTCCCGCTCACGCGTGTGGAGCGCGTTTTTCGCAGCAAACAAGCAAACAGTCTGTATTATCTTTGTATTGATTAGGTACAAGAAAATACAGTAATTAAATTACTAAAGTTGCTGGACTGAACTCCAAAATCACTCTGTGGTGACAATGTTGTAACAAAAAGCCTGAAAATACCAAGGAAATTCATATGTTGTATTGTGTTTAGAGGAAAGGATGGGAGTGTAAATCAGGCACGAACGTCCCTGGAGGCGGGACTGTAATTCAGGGATACGGTGACAAATTTCTTTGCTGGTCCGAAAGGTTCGTATTTGGAGTGTTTGCCTTGTGCAAGACAGGTTGGAAGGAGTTTGGAAAACAAAGACCTTGAAGTCTTATCTTGAATTGCTGGCGCGGTACGTGGGACCGAGAAACGTGGGAGCTGGACCGCAGCGTGCCGGGGGTAACGGCAGCATCAGGAGGCTGCCAGCGGGCCAGGCAGTGTTGGAAGCAGAGGCGACTCAGTAAGTGTTTGAAAAGTAAATCTGGCGGTGGTTGGGGTTTCCTAATTGGCTTTACTGTAGGGTTATGTGACTTTGGGCTCCTCCGGTGGTGCTAGACATGCCCTGAGCCTGCACAGAGAGAGGAGCTGGGAGGGCAAAAGAGACTGCGCCCTGCAGATCCGGACAGAGCCAGGGGTTAAAGCGTAACTCCCCCGCTGCCGTGCGCGTTACCGGGAGTCCTTGGTTTTGTTTTTTTTTCTTTTGGCCTCAGCACAGAAGGTCAACTGGTTATCGAGGTGCAAGACGCTTCCAGTCAGTGTTGCTGAGTAGCAGATCGTGCTCGGGGCACTGTGCTTCAGGAAGGATGTGGCCCGGAGGAGAGCAAGGAGAACCCGGAGAAAAATGAGCAAATGTAGTTTGTGAAGGTAATGGAAAGAAAGAAGTTTATGCTGGAAAGGCACAAGTGAGGGAGTCAGTCTGAGGCCTGATGTGTGTGAAGTGTCTGTGGAGAGGAAACAAAACCAGGCAAAACCCTCAAAACTTCTGGGTTTGAGCGGTGCATTGCAAACCAGGCGCAGTCGAGGACTTTGTCTCTGTATGCCGCCGGCTGCCGCGGGGAAGGGAGGATGCTGTGGATCCAGTCACCCCACGGCGCTGGCTCTGCCGGGGCTCCTGTGTTTGCATAGAGCAGCTGCTTGGGTGAGGGCAGCGGTGGGGTTGGTGTGTTTGTAAACTTGGTTGTCACCGATGACCGAAGCCCCAGCCCATCTTTGAGGGCAATATATTGTCATCGGTTATCACAGATTGCCGTTTGAGTCACCCGAACGGTGATTACGATGGCTTATCAGTAGCAAAGTGCTCCTCATCTTCCCTAGCAAGCAAGGCGGGCTTTATTCGTTTCACTGTTTGTGGCTATAAGGAAGGAGTTTGTCATGTAGTGCTTAAATATTCACCAGAAATATCAGGAACGATGAGGTAAGCCCCGGAAGCCTCTATAGGTCCTCTTCAAAATTAACCTTTTTTTAATTGGCGATGGTTTGGTGGGAAAAGAAGGCGTGAGCGTACCTGGAGCGGGGCTGACCCTTGCGTGGGGCTTCAAAAGTGTGCTTTTATTTTGGTATTCGCCTAACCAGGAGGGCTGCAGTCACACGGCGGCGGGGGAGCGTGCGTTAGCTCGCCTCTCCTTATCGCGGAGGCTGGGAGGTCGGGAACAAAAGGCACTCTGTTCAAGACCGGCACTGCGTCGGTAAGCCTTGCGCCCGGCGTCTCCTGGACTTTGCTTCCCTCCTGCCTTGTAGAAGCAGCCAGCAGCTCCTGGCGGTGCACGCTCCTGGAGCTGGATTTGACTTGGGCGAGGAGGCAATGTGTCCGCAGGTAGGTTTTGAGGGCTAACACGAAACAAGGAGGAAGGGTTGGGTTTCCGAAGGGAGGCACATCTCCGGCTCGGGGACTGTTCTGAGCCCTGGAGGTGCTGGGAAGAGGCAGGTTGGGCATCCACTCAATGCTGTTTGTTGGTGTGCGCAGCGTATTTAGAATCAGAGAGTGGTTTAGGTCGGAAGGGACCTGAAAGCTCATCCAGTTCCCACCCCCCTGCCCTGGGCAGGGACACCTCCCACCAGCCCGGGTTGCTCCCAGCCCCGTCCAACCTGGCCTTGAACACCTCCAGGGATGGGGCAGCCACGTTTAGGAGCCGTCTTTCCTCCCTGTAGTCCATGGGGTGCGTGCACACGATGGTGTCTTTGTAGCCCTCTCTGCCTTGATCTTGGGGGAGCTGGACTGGGACAGACAGTGGCTTCAGGCTTTCGGGGTGCTGAGGACAGTCTGCAAGATCTGGTGTTTTGTGAATTGGTGTTTGGTTTCGTTTTTTCTGGGAGGGTGGGTGTTTTCAGTTTGCCCCAACAGATGCAGTGCGGTTCTCTTGCCCAGCCTGGGGGGGTATTCTCGACCGTAGCAGCCTCTAAACTCAACTGCAGGGGCTGTGTTGTGAAATTTGCCCCCGCCCTAGGCTGAGCACAGGCTCCCTGGCTTCTCTGAAAAGTGAACATTGCCCAAATACTTGGGAAGAGGCAAATATTGTGGCCGAGAAGTTGGTGCCTTGCTGCTGGTGATGGCCCCCGGAGTGGGACTGCTTGGTGGTGTTACGGGTTTTGGCTGCCGGCGCCCAGAGGCTGAGCTGCCATGGGGCATTACAGGGCTTTTTGAGGGTGGTTGTATTAATGCGGCTTCAGGTGGAACTATAAACACAACTCAACCTTCCTTCTCCCTGGCTTTAAATCAATAAAGAGCCAATTTCAGCACGGGTTGCCTGCTGCGAGACTGGGCAGGCGCGTGTCGCCGGCGGGCTGATCGTGGCACAGCACTGGTAGCCGTGTCGGGCTCGGCATCGCCGGCTGGACTACCTCTGCGATACCCCAAGCAGGCGGGACGCTCTTCATCTCTTCTCCTTTCGGATGGAGCCTGTCCCGCAGCCGCCGTGTGCGGGTCTCCGGGCGTTCGCAGGGCTGGGCTCCAGGCAGGGCAGTGTTCCCAGCCTGGCGCTGGCTCCGGAGCCCTGGCCGCAGGTGAGGGTGTCCTTGGAGGGTGGTTTTTGTAGCCGGTCTGTCTCCCCCTGTCTGCCCCGTGAGCAATCAGAGCTGGCGTTCGTCACAAACAGGCTCGCGCTTGCTGGGAAACCAGAGTTGTTGTTCCTTTTCCTCTCCCCCCCCGCTTCCCCTCCCAAGCTTCCGAGTGTTTGTGGCCAAGGACAGCAGAGCTTTGGGATGCCGGGACGGCTCTGGGCGCGAGCTCTGCAGAAAACGCCTGGGAAGAACTTCCCTGCGAGCCAGACTTTGCTCTCCTCTCCAAGGCAACACCTTACCAAAGCTTGGGCTGAAGCTTCCGTCCATTGCAGACCAAAGCTCAGACCTTGCAGGTCACTCCCAATAGTCTTGTTTCTTCTCCTCGTACTCAAATGGCTGTTTTTTTTAATCAATTTGGTTTTACAGCACAGTACAACATTTAATCAAATGGTCATTACTCAAATAATCGATGAACTGCTGCTGGAGAAGTCTCCTAAAGGTGGTTCGTCGTCTCACGTGTTTTATCAGGGCGCATTACGTCACCCCAATGCTGATTTCATCCATCTATTTCCTTTTTGAAGCAGGAGGGCTCACTGCCGGGCTTTTAAATCTCCGGCGTTTTGCCGAACGCCTCTAAATGATCAGAGATGTGCCCGGGTGGCCAATATCCTGCTCAGCCAGGGCGAAAAGGTCTGGCACCGGACAAAATACTGCGTGGAGGGGTTGGGAAGAGTCAAACCGTGGTCCTGGTTTGGTCTGGGGGCTGTGTGTGTGTCCTTTTAAGATCTGAGGTTTACCTGAAGCATCTAAGGGTATGTTTTATTTGAGGAAAAACTTAAAATACACTCATATTGGTGGCACCAACCCTGTTCTGAACATGGTGGGGATGTTCCTGGTGAGTCCGGCGGGGCGCTTGCAGCCTAACCTGGCCGTCCCAAGCCTATGGACATCTTCAAGTGTATCATGGTTGGGGTTTGGGTTTTTTTTTAATCTGGAAAAAAAATGGCTTACTTCCTTCCTGCTTACAGAAAGGCAAACTTGGCCAAAGGAGACATGTGGCAGTGGGGGTTTAAAGGGTCAGTGCACAAACCAGCTGCTCGTGAGGCCATAAAAAAGAGCTTTTTTTTCTGTGACCGGCAGCTGCACCTTTGCCCAGGGCACAGGGGTTTGGTTTTGCTTTGCATTGTCACACATTTGCTAATACCTTACCTAAGACCCCTTGTTTTGCCTATCTCCTCCTTGCATCGTTTCTTGAGGTTTAGTTACTTAATCTGTGATGAAATATAAAGCAAAGTTCTCCACGCTCGTGCTCAGAAGGACTTTGTTTACAGTTTCAACTGCCTCTCTAACTGCTTGACCCATTAGGTTTAATTTTAATAGGGCTCTGGCTTTTGAAACCTCATCTAGGCTAGTATTGCAGGAGGAAAAAAAAATCTTATTCACTAAATCCAAAG
>VZSZ01006155.1:3532-32706 GCA_013398815.1 Ibidorhyncha struthersii | reverse complement strand
CTGAGATCGCACATTGCCGGCTCATGGTGAGCTTCTCATCAATCAGCACCCCCAGGTCCTTCTCCTCAGGGCTGATCTCCATCCATTCCCTGCCCAGCCTGGAGTTGTGCTTGGGATGGCCGTGCTGAAGAGAGCACTCAGTGGAGAACAAAGCCAAGGGTGTTGACTCCGTCGCTCTGCTCGGCTCCCCAGTGTCCAGGTAGAACAGGAACTGCTGTAGAGCAGTTCTCCATCCATCCCTTCAGGTTTTTCAGAGCCACCTGTACAAGTTCTTGCTATCCCTTTTTGGCTTTGCATGTGCTGAGGGAGCCGGGGAATTCGTGGGTGGTACAAAATGTGGTGTTGGTCGCGACTTGAGCTGCTTTCAACCAGTGAAAGCTGCAGAAGTTCTTTGGGGTCTCGAGTATTAACCCGAAAGAGGAGAATGAGGCTGGCGAGAGCAGCGTTTGCGAAGTCTAGGCAACACGGTGGCAGCGGGACGTTTGTCTCTCAGTCTGGTGCTCTCCTTGCTGTACAAATACAGCACATGCCCTAAAAACCGCTCTTCTAGCAGAGGCCGACGTCTGCCGCCATGAGCAGGACTGTTGCACCCTGCCACGTACATACCCTGCTTTGAATGAGCAGCTCGAATGTAATTTTTCAGTCTGCTGTCACAAGGACAGTATGTCTGTGTTTTCTTTCCAGCTGCTGTAATACAGGGCTTTGAGAAATCCCGTTTCCTCGAAAACCCTTGGAGAAAGCACTGAAAGCTGCTCTGTGTGCTCTCTGGCAGAGGAAGAGAGGTTCGCTTCACTCTTGGTACCCGCGTCCCAAAAGCTGCTGCTTTGCCCTGCTGCCGTGCTGGAGGGGGTGCCGCCGGTCACAGAGCAAGTTTGTACCCGTTAGGTGAACTCCAGCCGGAGCAAATGGCTTTTCACAAGCATCTTTTTTTCTCTTGAGGCCAGGCAGGAGGGCTCCCGTCCCTCTGCCCGACACCTCCGGTGACAGGGGATCAGCTGGAGCTCAGCACTGACAGATCCCGCCGCGGTTTGAGATCCCGGAGCCAAAAATGATGGGCTTTGTTCGGAGGTGCACTGGGGAAATCTCATAAATGCTGGGAAACGAGCTGGCAATTTGATGGGGAACAACTTTTGCTTTAGGAGGGTGTTTCTTCTAGCGCTGCCACGGCTCTCCTCCCAGCATGGGGATGGTTCCCGGCTCGGCACCACGTGTGTCCAGGGAGGACCGTCCCGGCCCACGGAACACGAGCAAGCCGGCAGGACCGAAGAGGAACGCCTGCCTGAGGGGCAGAACTGGGAGGAAAACCCAATCCTCCGTGCTCGTAGCGTGGTGTCTTAAAAACCAAATTGCGCTTCTTTCCCAGAGCCTCCTGCAGGTAACAGGTGTGGGGAAGGAGTGCAAATTTTTCAAGATGCTGTTCCAGCAGAAGTGGGGCGATCGGAGTGTCCTGCTGAGGCAGCCCCTGCAAATTAGATGCCGTAATGAGGATTTATAAACCAGCTCATTTGCTTTTGAGGGATGGAAGGTGCCCTCGTGTTACTAGAGTGGGGGGGAAGTGCTTTAAGAGCTGACTGGTAGTTTTGAAAGGTGTTTTTTTTTCCAGACAATTCAGATTAATAACGTGTCTTCCTAAAATGAAGTGGGCGAAAGCACCGGCGATCAGAACCACTGAGCGAGCAGCGGGTAATCCCTCCCGGACTTGCCAAATCCATGCTAGCTTACCCCAAAATCTCCCTGCGCCTCTTATTTAGTATATATTTCTGTAATCTGTTTGCCAAACGCTGCCGTTGCAAAGCCCGTGGGTGCACCGCGGGGCGGCTGCTCGGTCCTTGGACCTGGAGACAGAGCAGCACCTGGACGTGGGGTACGGCTCACGCTGGTGTCAGGAGGTTGGATTTCCGTGCTTAGAAATGCAATGCAGCAGTAATTAGCTGCCCCATGCGTGTTTTGTCCTGCTGTGCAATGAAACCGCAGAGCTATAATATCTTATTTTTTCTCCTCTTGTGTTGTTTGTTTTTGTTTTTGTTTTTGTTTTTTAACCAGGCAAATGAGGTGACCGACAGCGCTTACATGGGCTCTGAGAGCACGTACAGCGAGTGCGAAACCTTCACGGATGAAGACACCAGCACCCTAGTACATCACGAGATGCACGACGAAGTAGAAACGGACAGTGCCATCGATTCCACCGTGCACTCGGAATTCACGGATCCCATCGAAGAGCCTGAGCATGGGTGAGTTGGGAGCAAAACTCACCGTGCGGGGCAGGAAACTTCGGCAAACTGGGAGCAGGCAAGGACTGAAGGGAGAGGCAGCCCCGAGGATTTAAAATAAAGTGGGCCGAGTCTGTCTTGCTGAAACTGGTTGGTTTGTTCTTTGTAACTTCATGCAAGACCAAAAATAGCTCTTCTTCAAGAATAATGATAATAATTAGACCGCACCATGTGTAGGCTGTTTTGGAGCTCGGCCTGGCAATCTCTTTGAGTTAATCATTGCTTGCCTTGGGAGAACTTCTGTACCCTCATTAACATCTTTAACCTCTAAAGTAAGTTCTCAGATGATCCAAACACCTGAAATACTTGCAGTTTTTAATCTATCACTTAAGCCAGAAACGCAACGTATAATTTTCAAGTCAGGAGGGGAACTCATCGTATTCTTGTTTTTCCTAAACACGCGTGCGCCCTTTGATGTGCAACCACCTCCTGTAATAACTAGTTTTAAACTTGTGCCTGAAGCACAGAAGTGTGAGCTAAGATCGTCTTCCCGGGGTCTGAACCGCTGCTGGCGAAACCGCTCCTAGGCCTGCCTCCGTTCTTAGGTTTCGCAGGAAAAATGGGTTTTTTTTGGGGTGAAACTGGGATGCTGACAGGCGGGAAGGGAGGGAATAACTCCTTTAAATCGTGACCCAAGAGCAGCGATCTGCTTCGAAACCTCTGGAACCATCATTGATTAAGGTCTGCGAATATGCTAATACACAGAATTTTTTTGGCCAAAAACACATCACCCAGGCTTGGTGCTGTGGTGTGTACTTTACAGTTCCTATTGCTTTTGAAAAGCACCTGGCTTCCCCAAATCCCACCCCAAAAATCACATCTGGGGATGTCGGAGGTGTGGTGAGCGGTCAGTGCTGCTGGGCACTCAGCGCCGGGACTGAAAGGGTGCTGTGGATTAGGGAAAAAATGGGATTAGCTGGCTCGGCTCTCCTCGCCCGAGCGCGTTCAGCTCAGTGACAGTTAAATCGGGATATAATCGGCTGCTGAGCTCCGCGACCGCTGAGCAGAAGGTCTCTGGAGGGGCCATGGCAGCCTGCGTGCGCTCTCGTCCTCTGGCGAAAATGACGTGCCTCGGATTCACCTGCCTGTAGGTACAAAATATTTTGCTTGGTATTTTGGTTTGGGTTTTTTTTTAAGATTAGGTTGTTCTCGAGGCTTCCCCGCTACTCCCAGTGTGCGCTTGGGAAGGTCGGGTGTCCTTCGGGCGCGCTGTCCGAGCGCAGTGGCGCCTGTCACCGGGTGCGTTAGATGTGTGCGAATTCCAGATAGCTGAAAAAAAATCGAGGAAAAAGTTCATTTGGTTTAAAGGTTTGGAAGGCTTGAGATGGAAACCTCTGGAAGTGTATTCCCAGGTGGTTTTGGTGCCATCGAAACCCCAGGCAGGACAACAGTTTTACACTTTTATAGTGCCCAGAGCTCTTCCAGGGGACAGTCAGTGAGTACAAGCAGCTGGTGGACTGAATCAAAGCTTCGACACTGCTTTTCAGTGTCAAAACCTTAGATGGTTTGAGCGTCAGTGGTTATTTAGGCTGTGTGTAGTAAAGAACAGTTGGATTCTGGATCTCGAAACTGCTGGAGCCCCCAGTAGGTGTATATGAAATACTCGTGCTATTTATTGCCTGAAGCGTCTCTGGCTTAGGGTTTCCAGGTGCCTGATCAGATCTGCTTCCGTACGGTCAAAACCGCAGCCCCGAATTTAGAGATTTGGGCTTGGGTTTTGCTTGCCAGTTACAAATTCCACCCCCTGCCTTCTATTCCTGGAGAGATTTCCGATGCTTTCGGCGATGGTCTGCTGGGTGCAGCGTCTGACTCACCGCCGGGGAGGATGGGCTCCCGACGGATCCCGCAGTGGGAATAATGGCGCTTCTCCAGTGCACGAGGAAGATGTGCGGATGCCCACAAGCTGGACTGGGCTTGTGTGCGGTTAAACAGAGATCTGCTGCCGGTTTGGCTGGAGGGTTGACATGTTTTTTTATTAACAGGATAAGGGCAAAGCCTTCACATGGTGCAGGGTTTTGTCATAAATGGCTTATCTGTAATCTTTTTTCTTTCTGATTTAGTACAGCAATCTAGTCATAGCCCCATTTTCCCTCTCCCAGCAAGTGGATGAAGATGGGGGCATAGCCTGAAATAGCAATTTTTATAATAATGCAATCGTTTTCTTTTTTTTTTTAGTGTTGAATTTTGGAGAGGAGAGGGGTGCTAGTCCGTCCCCCCCAAAACATGTGCTCGTGGCTCGTAGACACGTAGGCTGCTTTCACAGCCTGGTTCTTACAAATCCCCTCTTGCTTTTTCCCCCCAGCTTAATTTTAAAACCTCGGCGGTCCTGGGCAGGAAAGTTCTCAGTGTTGGCACGTACTGCCGTGGGGGCTTGACTTCGTACAACGCTGCGCACGTGGAAGGACACTTACAGAAGCTGTGACTTCTGTGCTGAGCTGTGTCCCCTCTCCGAAGTGAGGGACGTCCCGGGACCTGTGCTGGGTCTGTTCAGGCTTTAGGCTGAGGCTTCACACACCACAGCCTTCTGGGTCCGGTGTTAAAACCACATAAAACAGCATTCCCCCTCCCCAGGACTGTCATGAGCATGTACAACGTTTTCCCAGCAGGAGCAGGGAAAGGGGCTCCTTCGTCTTGCTGGGGGTCTGTCGCTGCCGGGTTTGGCAGCTGCCTGCGAACACGCGGGATTTGTGTCATGGTGGGGGTTACAGTGTTAAACGCCGGTGCTGGGCTCTTGATAGGATTATACGGCGAGCGTGAGCCCGGCATCTAGGCTGACAGTGTAATTCGAAACACATTTAGGGCATGTTTGGGTCACGCCGAGCAAAAAGTGTTGGTTTGTTGTGGGAAATAAAAAAAAAAAAAAATGCTGCAAAGTTCCCGGTGGTGCCTGAGCTGCCCCTTCGGTGTTCAAGGCACAGGGGTGAATTGCGCCGTAAGGAAGAGCTGCCGAAATGGGGGACGTGATTTTGGAAGGTGGATGTAGCGTGGGCAATTGGAAAGGCCGCTGCGGTGGCCACCCTCTAATGTCTTCCTCTCTGCTCCCACAGATCCCATCCGCACGACCTACCCCTGGGCTCGGACCTCAGCCACTCCATCGTGACGGTCATTAGCGGAGAGGAGCATTTTGAGGATTACGGAGAAGGGAATGAAGCAGATTTGTTCTCAGAGAGCTTGTGTAATGGGGAAAGCAGATTTAACAGCTCCTCGTTCCTCTCTCCCAGGTAACGCTCAGCGCAGCGCTGGCCGTGTTTTAACCGGTTTCACTTGCTTAGTGGCTTCGCCTGGGCTTTGTGGGTGTGAGGTGTTTCCTTTGGGTTTGCACAGCAGTCGGCCTGCAAGAGGGAGTTCCTGGCAAACTTTGGATACAACGGGATAATCTGCTGGGAGGTGGCCGAGGAGATGCCTCCCTCAGTCTTCCCTTTTCCTGAACAGTGCCCACCCTGCCATCCAGAGGCACTGGTGCCCGGCAGCAGGGGGAAGAGCAGTCTGCATTTCACACGCGTCCAGGGCAGCATCACCTTCCCACTCCTATAATTTAGGGATGTGGCTCCTTACAGAACCTTCCAGTAGAGAAAACCACCGTGCAGAAAACCACCCCTGGTCCTCTTGGATGACTTTTTGTTTGTTTGTTTCCTTTCTCTCTTCTGCTTGTATTTTTGACTTTGATACGATGCTTGGTTGGATCCGCGCAAGCCACGGCAGCCTTCCTTCTCTAGGCAGCCTAAAGGGATGCGCGGAGCAAGAAGCGGGCTGTCGCCTTTTCCTGCGCTCCTCGCCTTAGGGTCTGCAATCAGGAGAATGTTGGCTTGCCAGCCCCTGCGGGGTGAACTGAGGAGCTGGTATGACAGTACAAAACCCCATCAATACTTACTTTCTAAGGAAAAAAATGTAAAAACTGGAATGATCATCCACTGCTGCAGCCCACAGAGTCTCTGTGATGACAGAGAACACCGGGGATGTGTTCCTCTGTCGGGCAGTGCTCCTCTGCATGAGGCAGGAGTGGTCCCTGCCAGCCGCACGCTTGTGTTGAAGACAAGAACATACTTTTTTTCCTTTGGGACTATGCGTGTTTGTGACTCTGCAGCAGTATAAACTTGTCATTACGTTTTTTTGGGGTGGGTTTTTTTTGCTGTCTGCTTGTTTTCCACCAGATTTCCAAAGCCCTTCGTAGAGTTTGGGCCATTCTGGTGGCAGAGGGCTGACAGGGAAGAGCTGCTGTCACACCTCCGCACCTGCGCTTTGCCGCAGGTCAGGGCTGACTTTTTTTTTTTGTTTGCTGGTGCAACAGCGATTTTGAAGACGTTAACTAAACCCGCAATAGGAGAGCGTTGCTGCAAAAGCATGCCTAACCCCCCATTACGTCAGGAAAATGGTGCTCCAACGCTTGATGTGATGAGGTACCCTGCAGCGGAAGGGACACGTCGCTCGTCCACGCTTGTCCTTTGCTTGCACTGCGCAGAATTCCCTGGTACGGCCGTCTGTACTGCTGCTGCAGCTTAGGAAGCGCTCTCGGATAAAAACCAGCCTTAATGTCCATTTTGAGTTTCTCTTTGCGTGTGGGCTTCCAACCTAGTCCAGAAGGCTCCTGGCAAGAAAATACTCGGCTAAAAGAGCTTTGAAATCAGTTACACTTTTTCTTTAACGTCAGTCCGGAGCTCCCAGGTTACCTGCACTCCCAGTGTTCAAATCTTGCTCTTGTCAGGGCACTGTCTCCCCTCTGCTGCTCTGTCTCTTTGGATCTTATCCACCAGATTGTGCTCTGCCGCATCTTTCCTCTGCCGGGAGGGGTTTGCTCGGCACGTGGCCACGCAGCTCCTGGTGGCTTATGCTGGAGACTCGCTGCTGGGGCTTGCTACGGAGGCAGGCTGCAGGTAAACCCTGCAAAAACTCCGGAGTTAAGAATGCGGTTCTGTTTGAAACGGAGGATTTCCTCATGCCTTTGAGGTCTAGCCCTTACCTTGGATTATCGTTGCGTGCGTGAAGGTCCTTAGCCGATCGCTCTCTGAGATTGTTTTTCTGAACACAGCCCTGCCTCCTCAGTGCGTTCAAACGTAGTGAAACCTTCAAGAACTACAGGACATCTCTGGTTCAGGCTGAACGGGGTCTTTGGCTGTGGGTTGAATACGAGGAACGCTATCGCTTGTAAACAGTCACATTGCCACGCACCCTTTCCATCTTACAAGAATCTCTAAGTGGGAATAATGTCAACAAATTTTCCTGCTACAGTTCCCAATCTTCATCAGAGGTGAAGATCCTTCACCCAAGAGCCTTCAGGGAACGCTATGGAGCATCACATTTTCCTGCTTAGTCCTACTCTGTGTGTTTGCCATCATTCCTCTTGGGTTGTCACCTCTTCCCTGGCACAGCAATCCGGTAAGAGAAGTCTCTGCGACGCTTGGTGGCAAATGAGCGGCAACTGCCAGGAAAAGCTCCTCGCGCG
Source organism: Ibidorhyncha struthersii (assembly GCA_013398815.1). Lineage (NCBI taxonomy): Eukaryota > Metazoa > Chordata > Aves > Charadriiformes > Charadriidae > Ibidorhyncha > Ibidorhyncha struthersii. Next base: position 24,996 of record VZSZ01006155.1, on the reverse strand, counting down.
CACCCATTTCAGCTGCCGACGGGGCTGTGTCAGTAAGCACCGATGACCCGCGGAAGACGAACGTTACTCCCTGAGGTGGAGGGAGGAGGCGGGAAGGCTGCACGTGGCGCAGAAGCGTGGCGGCTTGCCACGAGGGGTAGGTGGGGATGCCCCGAGGCGCAGCGCGGTGGAGCTCTCGCCCACTCCACGGGCAAGCAACCAACGCAGCCAGAGGCCAAGTCTATCTGCACGCACCCGAAGAGTTGCCAGGCTGGCCTGTGGGTTCTCCTCTACCCTTCTTTTCCCATTTTGATTAATACCGGTTAGATTCAGGTTCACACCTCGCCCAGGGATGCACCCGGCCAGGTGAGCCGTTTCTGCCTGCCGGCAGGGGCGAGGAGGACGAGCTGAGCGGGGCTGATGTGCAGCCAGGCGTGGGGACAGAGCCCAGAAACGGGCACGTCGCTTCTTCCAGGTGCCGCAGAGCTTCTGTCGCCTCTTACCCTGTGCAAAGCCTGAGCAACTCAACTGACTTGCTGGGTCAAAACCTGCCCTAGAGGGTCAGGGGAATGTTTTTCAATTTATTTCTTTTTTTTTTTCCAAGAATGGGAAAAGATGAGCAATTTGACACTTACTGTTGTCCAGTTGCCTGTTCTAAGCGGACTCGGAAATACTGTACAGACGGCACAAACTCAGAGGCCTGATCCTGGGGGTGGCTGGGCTGTTGACACCCCACTGCCACCCAAAAACACGTCAATGAGGGGTTATGCAAAGGTGCTGGAGCCACGGGACCGTTCCTGGGGTGTCCCGGGCACTCAGCGACTCCCGGGCCAGGACTTGCCAGTGTGGAACTCTATCACGGGGTTGACTAGCCCTTTCGGATGCCTTTCAGTTTTAAGCTTGCTTGTGTTTGCTCACACCTTTACCTGTCTGTCTTATTGAACTGCTTTGTTTTTTTCACTATTAACCTTTCTTTGATTAAAGTCCGTGGCTTCCAGAAGCATGTTTTCCCCGCGGGAAGGATTTGTGGCGTAGATTTGGCCCCAAAGTACCGCAAACTCTTGGCTCTTTGAATCCCTTGGCCAAACTCTGTCCTGCCCAAGTCACGGCAGGTGGGGGAAAGGGCTCCCTGGTTTGCCACATGTCGGTGAATGCCTCGGCTGCTTGCTTTCCACGTCGGCACCCAAAAATGAAACGCTGAGCGGACCCGTTAGCTCCCCAGGCTGTTAAAGTCCTGTAGACCCCCACGTCCCCTTGCCAAATGATGTTTCCTACAGTAAGGTGACGCTGCTGCTTACCTTCGCTGTGCTTAGGAGACACTTGAATCGCAACTGCCTTTTTGAGTTTAGCTTAAAAGCCGAGCTCTTTGCAATAAAAACCTGACTCTCTGCCTTACTAACGGTGGGTCCGCAGCAGCCCCGATGCTCTATTTTTAAAGTATCCCATTGGAAAACGGTGTGACCGACCAAAGGATTTGGCTCTCGTTCGCGACACCTGGTCCAGCGGTGTGTGACTTCGGTCTGCATTTACCCGAGGCAAACCAGGACCGTTGCTAGAGCCTCCCGAGACCAGGTTGCGTGGAAAATCGTGTCGGAAAATAAACTTTATAGTCATGTAGGTTTGTGGAAAGCATGCACCTTGCCTTCCCGGGGCTCTCAGGGGGTCCTCCGCAAGAGCCAGCTGGCACAGGGGTTTGGAAACGCAGGCCAAGCCCGAAGTCTCGGGGAGGGGGGCGGTGGAAGTCCTGCTAATGGCAAGTCTTGTATCTTGCGCCGAAAGCTCCCCTGCCCCAATGTACCCTCAGCTTGTGGAAGCCACAGATGAAAATCAGCCCTGTCTGTTCTGTCCTGGTAAAATGACCCTTGTGATTTCTCTAGCACCAATCCGCTCGCTGCGAAACTGCACAGCATTATCGCAGATGAAGCATTTGAGTTTTACTGTAGCCAGTGCCACAAACAAATCAACCGCCTCGAGGATCTTTCTGCTCGCCTGAATGATCTTGAAATGAATAGGTAATTGGGCTTGTGTGTGGCCATTTCAGTGTCGGGAATGACGTTCTGGAAGGGAAGACTCTCCTTGTCTTGCACAGCTTTCCTTTGCTGGTGCGTTGTCCTGGTTGCGAGAGGGCATGAATTTCACCAAGGTGAGCCTGATAAAGGTTGTAATGACATTATGGAGGGTGAGCAGAATCATAGAATGGTTTAGGTCAGAAGGGACCTTGAAGATCATAGAGTTCCCACCCCCATGCCATGGGCAGGGACACCTCCCCCAGCCCAGGTTGCTCCAAGCCCCGTCCAACCTGGCCTTGAACACCTCCAGGGATGGGGCAGCCACAGCTTCTCCGGGCAACCTGCGCCAGCGGCTCACCGCCCTCACAGGGAAAATTTTCTCCCTAATAATCTGATCTAAATCTACCTTCTCCCAGTTTGAAGCCATTCCCCCCCATCCTATCACTACATGTTTCCCTTAGTCTGAGCCACGGAGGCTGGCAGACGATGAGAGTCTTCCCTTCTGCTCTGGGCGGCCTCTTTGCATGTCCTACTGAGTGCTGGCTGCTTCTCCCCGCTCCGAGTAACACAGTCCTTACATCGGGACTTAAAGCCGTAAGCTGATCGTGTACAGTGTTTCTGTCACCAAGGAAAAGCCTGCCAGGTCTTCTGGCCGGTGATACCCAGCGTGGAGACACGCATGAGTTGCTGCTTCAACCTGGAAGGGCAGGTAGAGCCCATCCTCCCGCTGCAGCAGTAACCTGGAAACATCAGCTTGCTCTCTGTGGGACCTCTCCTGCAAACGCTCTCGCTTTGCAGCAGTAAATTCTTGGTTCCCCCAGCTTCACCAGCTGCCCGCCCGCCTGCGTGCCACCACTCACCGGGTAGACGTGATAGACGCTGGGGCCTTTGCGTAGGAACTTTGCGAGCTTTTTGAACGTGACGTTTGAGATCTATCAGCCAGCAGCAGGACCTGCTGATTTGACAAATGGGGAGGGATTTCTGTATTTCTTTGTTTGTTTTTTGCAGACCTGTTTGCAGCCCACTGGGCGGAAGGATGGTGGCATTAGTGATAATCGTTCTTCTCGCATCTGGTGGGCTTTTTCAAGCCTGGGTTTTGGTCATGCTCTTGGGGTCTTACCTGTCCTCTACAGGGACAAGGTGACTCGGGAGCTCTCCTGGGCTATATATGGGAAAACAAATTGGAGCTTGACCATAAATTTTTTAAGGGGAAAAGTACTTTTCTCCCTTTCTCTTTCTCCAGAAAAGAGTTGCCTTTGCTGTCGGAGGCCTTGAGGGTCAGCGATGAGTCTCAGGTTATGTAGTTTTTAAGCAAACACTGGACTTCCCTGGGTGCACCAGTAGCCCCACTCCGTTTCAGGCTTCCTCCGCCAAATTTACCTGCAAAGCTGAACTAACATCTCGGAGCCTCCTGTGATGGACGGGATTTCCAGAGGAGGTTTCCCCGTCCCGTGGTGTCGCACTGGGAATTTCGTAGGTTTTGATTTAACTTGTGCCCTTTGGGCTCAGGGTGAGTAGGTATGGTTCCTCCGTCTGCGTTCAGGGTTTCCCCACGCACAGATTTGCTGGGAATTTGTTCCAAGTGCCCCTGCGCACCAACGTGACGGAAGGGACGTTGCCCACCCTCTCTGCGGTGAGGACGTGAGAAGTGTCCCCGTGCAGCACGTGGGACGTGGCAGGACCTCTTGTTTGCTCCCAGCATCGCCAGCAACGCGAAGCCCTTGGTGCAAGGGGACGAGTCCTAGACCACAAGCGAAGAAAGCAGCAGAAACTGGACCAAATTCTGGGCCAAGCAGCCTCGTACTGTGCCTGGGAGGCAAAGCCTGAAGACCCTCACTCCAGAGGATGCCAACAGCCAACAGCTGGGGTGAAGCCTGAGCCGCCGTGTAACGGCCTCACTTTTGGGGGCTGTGGGCGTATACGCAGCGTTTTACACTTGGAAGAATGTGGGGAACCTGGTTGGGGCATCGGGGCACTGATGCCTGAGCCCGTGGCGTGGCAAGGCAGGGAAGAAATCCACCAGGAGCTTGCGATGAACCAGTTTTGTAAAAGTACGTTTTGTTTTAATGCCCTTGAAGCAGAGGCGGTGTGTCTCATCCCCTCCAGAGAGGCCCGCAGGTGCCGGCACTGCTTTCCGATAAGAGAAAAATATTATTTTCTCTCTCCGGTGCTGGGGATATACGTGACTCGTTCCAATTGCTGGCAAACAGGAGGGCCTGACCTCCTCCCCTGGGGCGGGCGCCGAGCGTCCTTGAAGCCCGGCCAGCAGCGGCTCTTGCGCTCCTTGGGAATCTGGAGTTTGACACGAGGGCTCGTAACCCCGACAACAACCCCTGCTCGGTCATTGTTGTGTTTTTTTTTTTTTTTTAAAAAGAAAATTATCCTGAGCTATTTTTAATTCCTACTTCTAAGAACTAATGTAATTGTTGCAGCTCTAGGCAGGAATGAGCTCCCAGGTGATTTTTATTTATTTATTTTTCATTAAACTGAGCTAAGCACCAGGGAATGCAATCGCTGCATCTCCTCTCGGGCTAGAGCCGTGCTTGCTGTCACCGTTCAGCGATGATTTCCGTGTCCCCGACGCGTCCCATTGGCATCTGTTTGACAGCAGTGTGTGTTTGGATGGAAGACAAGACCCAAGCCCGGCTTGCTTTGCTAGCGTGCAGCTTCATCGATCGCCACCAAAGGACTGGAAGGAGCATCTTAGCAAGTAGCCGTTTCTGAAAAAGGCCTTTTTTTTGTTGTTGTTTTTCTCAGCGGAAAGAACCCGCAGCCCCAGGCGCAGGGGAACGCAGACCTTGGCTCTTCGTACCCTGGGTCACGCTGAGCGTTAGCTAAATCCTGACCGCTGTGGTATGGCGGCAGCTGGCCGGGGTGTGTGATCTCCGTCGCTTATCAAAAGGAGAGCTCAGACCCCTCCCCAGTGGTTATAACAGTGTCCGCGCTTAAAATCCAGAAAGGGACACACCATCAACAGCTCCTAAAATTTCTGAGCTACGAGGAGGCAGCGACTCTCCGGTGATCCGGAGCCACATAGCGAGAATAATCTTTGGGCGAAGCACAAACCGGCGTACGGTAGGATGGAAGTGCCCGTTCGCAGGCAGGAGGTGCTCCATGTCCCCCGGCCGCCGGGCAGGGACGTCCCGGGAGGGGGGGTGGCAGGAGGGCTGGGGTGCTGTGGAACGCAGGAGACGGAGCTCGAGCTGCCGTCGCCTCCGGGCTGAAGCCCACCAAACTCCCCGCTATTCTTAGCGCTTTCCCTTAGGGATCGGTTTTCAGGACAGAGATCAGCCAGTTGAGAGGATACCCGTGCGGGAAGCGGTGAGGTTTTTCTGCGGCATTAGTCCGTTCGGTCAGTTATCGCCGCGTTGTTCAGTGACGTGAACGGTTTCCTTGCCTGCCGTTCGCCGGGGGTGGCCGCGCCGTGCGGGTGGTGCATGCTGCCTGGGCGCTCCCCTGCCATGGCGAAGGATGTGCCCCGGAGTGCTTAAAGTTTCCTGTTTCCCTTGCTCTCTCCGCTGTCAGCTTTCCTAACTCTTTCCTGTTTTTATTTCACTTCGCAGTCCGAATAAACGACTCTCAAGCAAGAAGGTAGCAAGGTAAGCTCGTACTCGTATTACTGTTTAGCTGCCGGGCCCGCGGGGGGAAGGTTGTCAGGATAAGTTTGCGGCGGCGTACTTCTGGCCACGTTGGGGAAAAGCGGGTTGAATTCTGATATAGTTTGCAATAGCCGTTTTTTTGGAAATGGGGTGGTTTTTTTTCACTCCTGCACACAGCTCAGAGGCTGGCATCCACCTGATTTCTTCCAGGACAAAAGTAGGGGTGCTCTCCCCCTTACCTCCGTCCTGCTGGTGCCTTGGGGGGGCACGTGGAGTGGGGGAGTCTCTAGAAGGGCACGTCCCTCTGGACTGTGTGGCGGGGCTGTCTCTTCCCCAGTGTCACCATCGTGGGTCTCTACAAGACTGGACTGGGCCGTACCACCCGCTCAGAGGGATTTCTCCGGCACCCAAAAAAAGCCGGCCACCTTAGCCAACGCTCTTGCTTCTGTCTCGCTTTGCTCAGTGTAATTAATCCTCAGCGCTTGACTTCGCAGGAGCTCGCTCAGGGGCTGTGGGGAGTTCCTGGGCTGGGGGTCAGCTGCAGGTAACACCCCCACACACACCCCGGGGTTTAACGCTGTGTCCTGCGGGACCATCTGGTGTGGTGCCAGATGCCCTTTCCTCCTGGGCATTTTTATCCCTGCCTGCACTAGAAAAGCTGCGGAGTTTGCTCTGAATCGCTGGGGCAGAGGGTCCATCCCCTCTTGATGCCACCTGGTGCTCATCTTTCCTTTCCCAGCTTCTCCATCCCTCCTCTTCCCGTGTCGTTGTGCATTTAAGAATATACTGAGGCTTATCTTTAACTGTCCCACCTGCCTCTGCCCCGCTCGGGAGGGAGATTTGCCCTCCGCAGTTATTGGGTTTCTCTTTGCTCCTTTCCAAGCGGGACAGAGGTGCTGCAGAGGAATTGGCAGCTCGATTCGGGTGATGGTGGTACCCCCGTGCCCTGGCACTCGGGCTGCTCCCTCCGCTGACCCGAGAAGCTTTTGCACATCACTCCCTCCCGGCTGCGCTCTCACACCTTTCCCTTCTCCGCTTTTCCTGCGGTCAGCAAGTCTCCCCTGGCACTGTTTCCCCTCCTGGCAAGGAAACGGGTCCTTGATAATACATTTCCTAGTTCTGTTCATCTTACTTTCTAGATCTTTGTTAAAAACACTGGCAGGAAAGAAGGGTTGAAGGGAGCAGCCTGTCCCCAGGTTTCCTGTTTTAGGTCTAGTTTTCATCCCGTGTCTGGCAGAGCAAATCCGGGGAGGACTTAAGTTAAACTTTTGGGGGATGGAGATGCCCTGTCGTATGGGGGATTGAGCCCTCCTGGCCCTTTGCGTTTGCAAGATGCTTTTCTGAGACCGGGACTCGTGGGCTTAAGTAAATATTGGTTAATTCAAGAGCAGTCGAGTGTAGTTTGTGATAACGAGAGATAAGAGGGTTTTGCTGCAGAGTAGAGCCAGATCCTTCAGATCAGCCCCAGGCAAGCCCTTTGTTGCAGATACTGTAATTACTGAATAACACCGAAGCATTTGCTTTTAGGAAATTGATTTTATTTTGGTAAGGGCTCTTTTCCTGATTTTTGTTATCCAGGTTCCTGCTTGTGCCAAGAAATCTAAGCTGCTTAGGCCCTGTTGTGCTTGGCATGATTTAAATGGCAAATGTGCCCGAGACTTTAGAATCTAAATATATACTCAGGATGAGGATGCAAAATAAGGCTGGTACTCAGCTGTGGTCTCTTCGGTAAATGCCAGTTATGCTTCATGAATATGTGCATGAGCATATTGCATAGCAGGGTGAATTTGAGAGGCCGCGTTACAAATTCCTGGGAAAAACTGGGGTTCAGAGAGACCTCTGTGGTTTTCTCGTTCACCTCCTGCTCCAAAGCGGTGCTGGCTTCAAAGGTCAATGAAGTTGCTCATCTTTTGAGTTGCAGTGGGAGAGCAGGGTGGTTTTCTCCAGGTGGCATCTGCCTGGGGTTCATGGAGCTGGAAGACGACCCCTCCCCGTGGCAATAGCAGTTTCTCGTGCCACGAGACGATGGAGCTGATCTGCAGCGATACCACGAGGCTTTAGCGCAGATCAGCCCCTCCAAGGGATGTCCTTTAGATCGCTGCGGACACCGATGTCGCAAGGCCTTGCTAATGATTAGCTCTCTCACGGCTGTCGCGGCCGGTGCGGGGAGGTGGGTTGGAGTGTTTCACAACAGGTTCAGGGGTTTTTTTCTTCTCCTCTCCCTCCCCTTACACCTGCTGCCTCGCCTTCTTATTAACCTTATCAGCTGCTAGAGCAGAGTACTCTGTCCTTTGCTGGATAACACGTGGCCGTGGTACGTTCATAAAGAAAGAAAGTGAAAAGAATGAGCTCTTATCTCATCCCATTCCAAAGAGCGACAACAAATGATCATAGTATGAAGTCCCAGCGGCATGTGTCCACGTCTGCGCTCCCCTTGCGGGGTGCGTTCCTTCGGCCGGTAAGCAGCCACCCGCCCAGCCCCGTTAGCCGGGCACACTGAGGCGGTGAGCTTGTTGGAGAACTTGGTGGTGAGAAGGACTGCTGCTCTGCCAGGGAGCTGGCCCACGCCATCCTTTGCCGTAAATCCTGCGGCCCAAGAAGGAGCAGTGCTATTAAATGCCCTTGGAAAAGGAGGTGGCAGCTGAGGAGGCGAGAGAAGGGACTGTATCCTGTAATAGCGGTTGTCATCTGGAATTGCCATGTCCTGCGATGTTCGCTCTAATGTTGGTGTTGCTGTGGGTTGGGGTGGTTTGTCTCTGTTATAGGCAGTTGCATCAGACGAGCGCGCTGTCTGTGGGGGTGATGGAGGACTCTTACCGGGATACGCTGGAGTGTACGGAAGAGGACATCACGGACAAGGTAAGAGCGATGCTGTCTGTGTCGTCTTGGAGCGTGTAGTGGCTTGCAAAGCTCTGAGACCCTCAGGCAGGAGTTAGGCTGAAGCTTCTCTTCCTGAGCAGCTGGCACCAGGTAGCTCAGTGCCGGGGGGGACACACGAAGCCCTCCGTATCGAGGGGATGGAGAAGGAAGAGCGCTCCAAGTCAAACTGCAGAGGTCCTGCGTTGAGTCAGGAGGTGGCACTGGTGCCTTCTCCCAAGGATGGAGGTGTGCTGCGCCGCTTGCAGGGAGGGGGAGTTCCCTCCAGCTCCCCAGGAGGAGGGGGTAGCTGTTTGCAGGCTGTATTTTCACTTCTGCTTTGCGTAATGAGATGTTCCCGGTTTCTGCTTTTCTGAGACGAGCAATGTCAGCTGATGCAAAACAAGGACTTCCTTTCCTTGGCACGCTCTTGCTGCTGCTGCTTGTGCCGTCAGGATATAAAGCTGATTTTGTGCTGGTCCTGTTGGGTTTTACTGGGGTGTTACAAGAAAACGGCAAGATGGGAGCTGGGCAGGAGCACAAGAAAGCTTTCGTTTGAGCCCCCCTAGGTAAAAATAGCTAAGGGAAAGCAGGAAGGGTAAAAATAGGTGAGTTGTGGCTTGTGTAAGCATTTGCTGCAGTCCCAAAATTCCTTGAAAATGGCTTTTTAATTGTGGAATCGCAAATAGCTTCATGGAGCAGCATGTGAAAGAGAAATACATATGCGTGTGGCTGCACTTGGGTCTAATTAGAACGCATAGAAGACCTTTAAAAAAAATACAAAAACCCAATGTTTTTCCAAGTCTGAAAGTTGGATAAAACACTCGCGGTGCTGACGGCATCTGGCTTGGGAAACCGTGTACGCGCTTCTGGGAAAGGTCTTGTGTCTCTGCATGTTTCTCTTTTTAACATGCTTGCATGTCGCTTGCCCTTCTCCCCACAGTGATGCTTCGGGTTTTGCAGACGTGCTCCCGATTACCTGTCTTTTGTCATTGTTCTTGTACGGATATAAATGGGGTTTTGGGGACTACGAACTCTATCCTTCTGTGGTTCCCCACCCGCCCACACTCTTGCTTGAGTGAGAAGCAGAGGGGCGCTCCCGGCCCCCTTTGGTCTTCAAAGTCAGGTACTATTTAGGGAAAATGAATGAAAATGCAAAGGCAGCTGAAATAAGCACTGTATAGGTACAGGGAGGCAACACTCCTCTCTGATCCTGCCCCACCGGCTGGCGTTGTTTCATCCCATGTGACTTTATTTACATGTAGCTGTGAACGCAGGGTGTTTCAGTCCTGCTTTCAGGTTATCCCCAGCCTCAGGGCTGCACTTGGGCACAGCAGAGCTCTGGTGGTCCAGCTGGGATCCCTCTAGACCTCCATGTAGGCTTTTATCACAAAGACTATGACGAAAGGAAAGAGTGAAGTGTTTGGCCTTGTGTTGGTACATAGGAGACATCAAAACCCAAGAAACCAGGGTGTAAAAAGATGGTTTAAATTGAGGCATGGCTACCCGATTGCAGTGGCAGCCATCCGTTTTTAAGCAGCGAGCCGCTGCGATGCCTCCTGCGGCTCAGGCTGCTTTGTGCGCTGAAGAGCGGGACGCAGGTGATGCCGGGAGCTGTGTCGGGGCGACCGGCTCTGAATCGGTGCGACAAACTGAGGCAGCCCCAAAGCGAGCGAGCAGCACCCGCACAGTATGCTGGAGGTGGTGAGAGTTGCTCCGGCACTTGAGGCCGCTTTACCAGCGGGTTTAAGCACGGGCTGACTGATCCTCCCCTCTCCTGTCACGCAGGTGGTCTTTCTGGAGAAGCGGGTGACGGAGCTGGAGAAGGACACGGCTGCTAACGGCGAGCAGCACAGCCGCCTCAAGCAGGAAAACCTGCAGCTCGTGCACAGGTAAGGGAGCCCTGCTTGTGCCGTGGCCAAAATCCAGCTTGGCATCGCCAGCGGTGCCTTTCCTTACCCCCCTGCGCCTGCTGCAGCACCCCGTGCCTTCCCCCTGCATGCAGGCAGGAGCTGCTGCGGCGCTACCGGCGCACATGGGGAAAGGAGGCAGCAGGAGAGGAGAGACACGGACAGAAAACAGCAGGAAAGCTTCACAGCTCTGCCCTCGACGATCCAATCCCGCCCTGGCTGTGGTTAAATCCAGCCAGGGTTCGGGCTGCCTTCTCTGCACGAGGGCCGTGTGTGGGATCGCAGCATCCTGCATGCGTTTTTTTGGGTCTCTGGTGAATTCCCAGGAGCTCAAGAAACTGCTTGCAGCTCAGCTGGGACAAATGGCCCACCTGCTGGCATCTCTCTCCTTTGCAGTATTCTGCTCACTTATAGTGCTTTTTAGGTCTTTTTAAATCTCTTTTTTTTTTTTTTTTAATTTATGCACTGCCCGCTGTCTGTGTGTCCACCCTGAAAGGTCGCTCTGGAGCTCCAGGGGTTGATTCAGAGGACCACAGGGAGGTCATGCTCCTTGGAAAGCTTCCCATTCAAGGAGGAGAACGTACTCACCCTGTATAGACTCTTTCTGGCCCTTATTTCACCCGTTAGATCTGGGCGGAAGGTACAGCAGGGTCCCTGCTACCCATGTCTGCCCTCCCCGCAACCAGCCTTGATCCTGTTGCTTTGGGATCCTGGCTGGGGTGTAGTCCTTTGGATCCCACTTGATGTAATCACTGCCTTTACTAATCTGGCAGGCTTCTCTCTTCCAGCGGCGTATTTACCCTCGGCAGATAAACCCTGCCGGAGTTTATCTATAGGGCTGTAAGACTGTTAAGTAACAATCGTGTCAGGGAACCGAGCGATGCAAACAAAGGTTTCCCTAAGCCCCGATGAACTTTGCAGCGAGGGAAATGTTTTCACTTTAGCAGCTTGAGCCCAGAAGTGTCAGTCGGCTTTTAATCAAGTAAAGCCCCGCGTGTGCTCGTTGCTGGTTGAAGGATGGGTTCATCTGGCAAAAACCTTCCCCACCTGCCTGTGCGAAGCGATTGCGTAAACTCCAGCGCATCAGCCTCCGAGCGAACCTCAGCTCTCGCACCGCTGCTGGGGTTGGGTGGGTGATTTTTTGGGTCCGGGGGTTTGGGCTACCTCTGCCCGCTCCGGAGGGCAGGTAGGAATGCTGGCAAACACCTCTGCCCTGTCTGAGCAAACGCGCCCACCGCCTGCGCTCTCACAGTCTCGGGACCGCGTGGAATTGCAGTTATGCCGGCACGCAGAGAAAAATTGACCTGCAGATCCCATATTTTTTGTTGGGGAAAATGGGAGAGTGAAAAGGGAAGAGGATTGGGATGAGGTTCCCGTTAAGCAGCTTGTGCTGGGTGATGCTGTGACTGTGACCCACGGGTTATAAAATGATCACTGGGCTTTTACACTCACCTCACCCCTTTGCTGGCCTCCCTCTTACAAAGGGTTTTGATAGAGCCTGAAGACTTCAAAAACTTGCCAGAGACAATACCAGCGTGTGCCACCTGGCTTATTTTATTTGACTGTCGTGTTGGTCACCAGTAGTGTCCACGGACCGTGTTGTGCTCCCGCTGCATCTGCTGGGACGAAGTGAGGCTCTCGTACACACGCTGCTTGAGGCAGCGGTGGGTGCTCTTCCCCTGACACCTCGCTGTGTTTCACGGTCTCCTTCTCCCAGTTATTCTGTGGGGTGGGAGAAAGGCCGGGAAGAGAGTTTGATCCCTCCCTTGGGACGGCAGCGCGCTGGGGGTGAGCCGTCAGGAGTGGCTAATCCTCTCTCTCCTCTCCGCAGAGCAAACGCTCTCGAGGAACAGCTGAAGGAGCAGGAGCTGAGAGCTGACGAAACACTCCTGGAGGAGATCAAGAAGCAGAGGGAGCTGCTGAGCAAAATGGAAAGGGAGAAGAGCATTGAGATTGAGAACCTGCAGGCCAGGTGGGGCTGGGGCAGGGCTGGGTGGTGGCAGGTCTCCTGGACCCACGTGTACACGCTGGAATACGTGTACGGGCTGACGCTTTGCAGCCGCAGCCTTTGGGGACGCAAAGTGCGGTAGACAGTGAGTTTAACACGGTTAAAGTCATAACTAAAGTCATTATAAACCCTGAGTTTTGGCTGCTTCTCCTGCCTTCATTCCTAAATCAAGCCCTTCCGTGAACCTGGTCTCAGACTCTTTACTTGAATTTCCCTGATGCAGCCTGAACTGAGCTCACGTTCTCCATCCATGGGGCTGCCCCACAGCGTGTGAACGGAGAGGTGGTTTGTTAGTGCTTGTTCCCGTGAATGACCCGTGGAAATACGTTTGATGCTCAGATGTTTTCCACCTTCACGGCAACAGGCAAATGTCTGGGAAGGGAGAGCTGTCAGACAGGCAGTGTCCCAGACAGGGTGCTTCGTGCTGCCGGTTGGCTTCCAACGGAGAAAGTGGTGTGCGAGAGGTTTCATTTATTTAACTTTTTTTTTTTTTCATGGGGTATTTCTTGCTGCTTTTCCAGAATGTATTTTCCTATTGGTCAGCCCTTGCAGTAAATGAAGGCAGTGAGGTTTTTCTTACCAGGCTTGTAGTAGGATGGTTACCATGACAAATCGAGGTGACTTTACCTGGAGAATGCAAAGCTGAAGCCCTCTCTGAACCCTCTGACTCTGCCCAGGCGACGCATCTGCTTTTTGGTGCCTGGCGCTGAGGCTTACCCATGGCATGATGAAGCACTTGGTGTAAAAAATAGCATTGAGGAGGGCATGGCACTGGACAGCAGACTCGCCAGAAATTGTGCGGGTGTCCCTCTCTTTCCCCTGGGAGTAGAAATAGTGGAAGTTTCAGTGGCCAGTCCGGCCCAAACCACAATACAGGGTTTGCTTTGAAATGATAAATGACTGCCCGCTTGCCTTCAGCAGGTCCTGGTTTAATATTCCTAGCGATGTTTCAAGCAAGTCTCCTATGCTTGGGATGTTTGGGTGAGTTTTTCACACATCCCTTTGCTGTTGCAGGCTGCAGCAGCTGGATGACGAGAACAGCGAGCTGAGGTCCTGTGTCCCGTGTTTAAAAGCCAACATTGAGAGACTTGAGGAGGTGAGGACCGTGTGTGCTCAGGGGTGCCCGAGCCGGAGCTGTGTTTCTGGTTTCTCACGTGGCTCGAGCTGAAATTCGCAGTTTGCACGAAGGGCTTACGTGACATCTGTTTCATGTAATGAGCAAATCGGCTTCTTCTGCCTTCCACTCCCTGCAGACCTCGCCTCGGACCAGCACTACCCTGTACTGCTATCCGTGCAGGTTCCCGATGTTTGCCTTGGAAGCTGGGATTAACAAACCCCCTAATAAATCTCTGTGATAGCGCAGCCTGCGGGAAGCAGAGCCGCAGGCTGCAGTGGTGACAGCCCTGTCCTGGCTGGTTAGGAGGGGACTCGTGCCCTCTTGTGGAAACTTGTCCCCATCCCTGGGGCTGCAGCCCGCAGCGGGACAGTCAGCTGCCTGGGAGGAAGAGGAGCCGGCATGTGCCCTTGCTGGGATTTTTGTGTTGATTCTTCAAAGTGCTGTGTTATCTCCCAAATCCTCTCTGCTCTTGCTCTGCTCAGGATTCAGGGCAGTGCGGCTGCTGGCAGGATGGGGTGGGAGGCTTGCCGAGGTGCCGCAGTCATCATAGAGTTGTGGAATGGTTTAGGTCGGAAGGGACCTTGAAGACCATCCAGTCCCACCGCCTGCCCTGGGCAGGGACACCTCCCCCCAGCCCAGGTTGCTCCCAGCCCCGTCCAACCTGGCCTTGAACACCTCCAGGGATGGGGCAGCCACAGCTTCTCGGGGCAACCTGCGCCAGGGGCTCACCGCCTGCACAGTGTGAAACATTTCTTCCCCATATCTAATATAATTCTCCCCTCTTCCAGTTTGAAGCCATTCCCCCTCCTCCTGTCACCCCGTGCCCTTGTAAAAAGTCCCTCCCCAGCTCTCCTGGAGCCCCTTTAGGCACTGGAAGGGGCTCTAAGGTCTCCCCGGAGCCTTCTCTTCTCCAGGCTGAACCCCCCCAACTCTCCCAGCCTGTCCTCCCAGCAGAGGGGCTCCAGCCCTCCCAGCATCTCCGGGGCCTCCTCTGGCCCCGCTCCAACAGGTCCATGTCTTTCCTATGCTGGGGGCTCCAGAGCTGGGGGCAGTACTCCAGGTGGGGTCTCCCCAGAGCGGAGCAGAGGGGCAGAATCCCCTCCCTCGCCCTGCTGGCCACGCTGCCGGGGATGCAGCCCGGGGTGCGGGGGGCTTTCTGCGCTGAGATCGCACATTGCCGGCTCATGGTGAGCTTCTCATCAATCAGCACCCCCAGGTCCTTCTCCTCAGGGCTGATCTCCATCCATTCCCTGCCCAGCCTGGAGTTGTGTTTTGGATTGCCCCATGGGCTGGACAAGATCTTCATTTTTGGAGAGAATGTTGGGTTACAGATGTAACATCTGGTACAGAGGCTACGTTTTGTTTCTGTTCAAGCTTGTGGCAGATGTAAGATTAAAATTTAAGTGAAATCAAACCTCTCTGCCCCGCTGGGGGCTCTCAAGTGTTTCATCCACTCACAGTCTTCGAGCCTGCAGGAGAGCGCTGCGGCTCCGTCTCTGCCTGACGTGCCCACGATGAAGTGGTCCTCATCTGCCAAGACCTTTTAAGCACAGTGCGTCGAGGCTGGGGGTAGGAAAACCACTGCGGATCTGAGGATAAATTTCCTGCTTAGGTGTGTTTCGGCCACATGAAGTTGGTTTTGATCCTTAATCTCTCTGCAGAGCAGTGCTGCTTTTCTGCACAGTTAATGGGATTAACGAGGAGCGAGAGGTGCGATTACTGCCCCTCCCTGCCGAGGAGAGAAGCCCTGCTCGTGACCTGCTGTCTTGTACCTTGTCTGAAATCAGGATTTTGTGGTCAGCATTGCATTTTCTGCTGACACAGTGCTTTTGGTGCTGCGCTCCGTAGACCAGGGCACCCCACGCCCAGCAGCTGGAGCTCTCCCTTCGGAGCTGCTCCTAACCTCTTCATGGCGTGGGCCACCCAGCACCAGCTTTGCTTGGTGGCAATTTTTGTCTTTCTGGAAGCCAAACCCTTCCTCCTGGGGAGAGCCGGGCTGGAAGCTGCGAGCTTGGGGAGGAGCTGAACTGGTCATAGGCAGAAGGGTGCTGCCGTGCAGGGAAGTGTCCTGCGCAGGGCTGTTGTCATCACCAAGTGACAAAGCTTTACCTGCCATCTCGAATGTTCAGACAGAGCTTTGAGCGTAAGAAGGGGACAGAGCTGGGCTGTATGTTCTATGTCCTGGCTTGAACTGGTCATATTCCTCCTCGCGTCAACCCTTGATTAAATTCTTTTACATCTGAAACGGAGAATGAGCATCCCCAGAGTGGCTTAAGATCTTGGATTCCTGGCTTTTCTGAAATTCAGACCAAAGGAACCTTAGGATTTAATGTCTCTTCTTGGCCTGTAGCCTCTCTGCTGGCCCCAGTCCTGCCCAAGCCGTGTCCCACGCCAGCACCATGCTGTCCAGAAAGCTGCACAAGTGCGGTTGTTTGCCCGCGTGCATTTATTCTTGAGTCATCTCTTATTACCTCTCTCTTAGCAGTGCTATTTTGGTGTGTGGCTCTTCTTGCTGCTGCCAAAGCGCTCGGGCTCTGAAGCCCTCCGACAGCAAATGAAATCCCAGCAGGCAGAGCATCCGAATGCGTCAGCGAGAAGAGCCTTCCCCGCGGTGCTCAGCGTGCGCCGTGCCCTTGAGCGACTGGGAAGAGCCCTGGCAGCGCCGAGTGAAGGCAGGCCCGGTGACTGTTGCCTTTTGGGTCGTTACAGGAGAAGCAGAAGCTGCTGGATGAGATTGAAGACCTCACTGTGCAGCTCACGGAGGAGCAGGAGAAAAAGAGGAAGATGGGGGACAAGCTGAGTCAGGAGAGGCACCAGTTTCAGAAGGAGAAGGAGTCGACGCAGGAGGTGAGTAGAGTCTGGGCTGCCTCCTTGTCCTGCTGGTCCCCCAAATTAGGGCTATGTGGGGAAGCTGACCTCGGCAGCCTCTCCAAAAATAGATATAACTGGAGCATCTAGTCCTGCCTGGGCAGAGAAAGACAGTACAGCAGTACAACTATATAACATCTGTGGGTTTTGGCTGCATTAAAATTCAGCTGAGCGTCTCTGCATCTGCAAACCCAGTGGGACTGTGCCACCCTCGCCTGTTCCCACGGGACCCGTTTCTCTTCTGCGTCAGAGGAGTGGTGGCAGAAGCACGGTGACGATGGCACATGGAGCCAGCAGGCGTTAGCAGGCGGGAAGAGAGAGGGCCGCCAGGCTGCTGGGGTGAGAGCTGCCAGCTCCTGTGTGCTTGGGGGTAAAAACACAGCCCCCCCTTGCCCCGTCCAGGGGTCTGGGGTTGGTAATTGTAACTGGAGGCTCAGGCAGGGCTTGCTGTTGCGGTAGGAAAGGAAGTTTGGGCCTCAAAGTGGAAATTATTGTCGTGCTGAGAGCGCTCGGGTGAGACGAGGATTCACAGTGCTGTGGCAGGAGGGAGCTGCCCCAGCAGGTGCTCGCGTTGCTGGGGGGGGGTCTGTCTGCTGCTGCAGATCCGGAGCCGGCATCTTTGGTGCTCCGTCAAAGTCCTTCCAGAGCTGTTTTTGTGTATTTAAGTAGCTCCCCCTCTGTCTTCATTGGAGGCATGGGGAGGAAGGAGAAGCCACGTGCACGCCCAGAAAGGGTCTGTTAATCCTGCCGTCGATGGGGTCACTCCCAGCTGGGGATACCAGCCATGACCAGTGCGAGCTGTTGGACTTGCAGGGGATGTGGCACTCAGTTGTCCCCTTCCCTTGTGCTGCAGCTCATTGAAGACCTCAGGAAGCAGCTCGAGCACTTGCAACTCTTCAAACTGGAAGCTGAGCAGCGAAGAGGCAGGAGCAGCAGCATGGGGCTCCAGGAGTACAACAGCAGGACGCGGGAGACGGAGCTGGAGCAAGAGATCAAGCAGCTCAAGCAGGTATGCAGGGCTGGGCAGGGAGGGAAGAGTCTTGGCTGCTCAATTTGCAAAAGGGGGTGCCGATTCCCTGACACGGAGGAGTGCTCAGCGGGGGCCCGGGTGACCCTGGATGTGGCAGCCCGCTGCTTTCGTGCTCTTCTGTCCTGGGACAGGAGAGGTTGGCTCCTTCTGCTGAAGACCGGCATGTACGCTCGAGACCCCCTCTCTCTGCTGTGTCCCCTGGATCTCCCCAGCATATCCCATGTTTCCAGTGGTTTTCCAGGCTCTGCCGGGACTGTACGCTGTTCCCAGTGCTGTGTGAGCAAGCTGCTGGTTAGGACAAAGCCCCTGCCTTCGCTGGCCAGGTCTGCTCTGAGTGGCACCACGTGTTTCAGCAGCATCTGGTTTGTCTGTTGTGAACAGGATAACAGGAACCTGAAGGAGCAGAACGATGAACTGAACGGACAGATCATTAACTTGAGCATCCAGGGAGCCAAGAACCTCTTCTCAGCCTCCTTCTCCGAATCCCTGGCAGCGGAGATCAGCTCGGTCTCCAGAGACGAGGTACGTGCCGAGGGGTGCCACTGCCCTCAAATTGCATCTTCCTGGCGTGCATCTTCTTTCCTCTCAGCCCACCGAGGGCCTGGGAGGAGCTGATGTGGCCCTGTCTGTGTCACAGCTCGCTCCCAAAAGTCACTAGAAAGCTGTTGTGAGCTAAGAACAACCCACGTAACTATTTGAAGAGCTTGCAGGACTTACCCTGCCTGCCAGCCCTCCTTCCTGGGAATAGGGGAAGCTGCTGCCTCCCAATTTGCTGATACTGGCAGCTCCACTTTGCCTGCCCTGTGACTGCCTTCCTCTTCCTGGGACAGGCCGGCGAGCACGGGCTGTGTCTGTCTGTAGTCGTCATAAAACAGATCTTAAAGATCTTGGCTTCTGTGGCACGTGCTCTCCCTGCTCCCCATGGCTGTACCCCAGGTACTGGTGTGCGAGCCCACATAAGCGTCGGAATTATCTCTTTTAGACCCTGAGAAGTGTAACGGGAAAATGCACACGTTTTGGGGGGCCAAAGGGAGATGCGATGCTCGCTGCTTCCTCCAAGGTCCCATCTGGCTGAGAAACTGAGGAAGGACAGGAGCGAGCAGGGCCAGCAGCTGAGGGCACCTCCTCCTCTTGGGCCAAAGCCCCCTCAAGGAGGGAGAAAGACTGGGGGGAACCCCAGAGACACCAGTATGTATTCCTCTACCAGTTGGGCATCTGGGCACCAGGCTGAGCCTGCCGTGCCCGCGCTCCCCACCTGCTTCTGTGGCCAAGCACCCGCTGGCGTGGTTTGGAGATCTGGGGGTGCAGGAGCATCTGTTCGGGGGAGGCCCAGTGGGGATAAGGGCATTCCACGGGGCAGGAGGAGCAGGGAGTTCAGCCGGGGGTTACTGAGCCTGTAAAAGTCACTGCCTCCAGCTCTGGAGCCCCCAGCATAGGAAAGACATGGACCTGTTGGAGCGGGGCCAGAGGAGGCCCCGGAGATGCTCTGAGGGCTGGAGCCCCTCTGCTGGGAGGACAGGCTGAGAGAGTTGGGGGTGTCCAGCCTGGAGAAGAGAAGGCTCCGGGGAGACCTTAGAGCCCCTTCCAGTGCCTAAAGGGGCTCCAGGAGAGCTGGGGAGGGACTTTTTACAAGGGCATGGAGTGACAGGAGGAGGGGGAATGGCTTTAATCTGGGAGAAGGGAGATTTAGGTTAGATATTAGGAAGAAATTTTTCACTCTGAGGGTGGTGAGGCAGTGTCCCAGGTTGCCCCGAGAAGCTGTGGCTGCCCCATCCCTGGAGGTGTTCAAGGCCAGGTTGGACGGGGCTTGGAGCAACCTGGGCTGGGGGGAGGTGTCCCTGCCCAGGGCAGGGGGTGGGACTGGATGAGCTTCAAGGTCCCTTCTGACCCAAACCCTTCTATGACTCTCTGACTGGCGAACCATCTGGTCCCTGGCAGTTACGCTGTGGAACACTGGGCCAGGGACAGCCCATGCCAGAATGAAGAAGGGGGGAACCCCCCATGGGTACACAGAGCCGTGAAAAAAACCTCTTCTGTCCCCGAGCAGCTGCAGGCGGTGACCGCTCACTCCCTTTCTCCTTCCCTTGCAGCTCATGGAAGCAATTCAGAAGCAAGAGGAGATCAACTTCCGCCTGCAGGATTACATCGACAGGATCATCGTGGCCATCATGGAGACGAATCCCTCCATCCTGGAAGTGAAATAAGGGCGGGCGAGAGCCGCCGGCTGCACGCTCGTCGATGGGTGTGGATTTGGTGCTCTGAGAGGATAAAGAGGGACTCGAAATGTCTTTGCTCTTGATGAAGGCACAAGGAAGCATCGCGTCAGATCGGTGGGTGAATTAGCCAGCGGACCAGGGAAAAAGAAAACCAGCAGCGAGGCTTTGTTGTCTGACTCCATTATTTTGAAACCCTTCTGGTTCTGAGGGGTGAAAGGGAAACCTGGAGAAGAAACACAGGCAGCGGACAGCTGGAGGAAGGACCTGCACGGGCCCCGCTACACGTGAAGCTGGGAACTGTCCTGACAGCGCCGCCAGACCCTCTGGTGCGCGGGGTGCTGTAAGGAGAGGGTTTCTCTGAACTGCGGGATAAACGGGACGGAGAAGGAAGCGACGGAGCTGACGTTTTCCCTTGCTGCCCTGTCCAGCCCCAAGTATCTGCTTTGCCAAAGTGTCCCTGACACACTCACTCACTGGGGCAGATCTGGGAAAGAGGGAAACGTGGCCTGGACTTGTAGAGGTGGTTGGTTATTTTTTAATTAACTTAATGCAAATGCCCTCATTCAGCTGGTGCAGTTAATCCTTGCCCTGCCACTTCTGCTCGGGAAGGGGTTGTGTGCGGAGGAGCGCTGGCTGGCTCCTCTCGCTCACCGGTGGCGGAAAGGGGCAGGGGAGCGGCCGTTTTGGGGACAGGGCGTCAGCGTGCTTTGTCACCTGCCTCCTTATTTATTTTTTGCTCTGCGGCTCCCTACCGTCGGCGCACCTTGGCCCTCACGGCTCCGCTGCCCTTCTTCCCACTCCCGGCTCTTCTGCCGGCCGCCGCGGGCTCTTGCGGGCGTCTGTCGAGCTGGGCTGGCTCTGGGAGGGGACGTCCCCTTCGGCCCCAGCTGCAGACACACGGGTGCTGTCTGTCCAGCCTGCAGGGACTCGGGGAAAGGCTGCGACTCTTCAACTTGCACTGGAGGCTGCTCCTTGGCCCCCTCTCCCCGTCTTGGTTTGGCTCGCCCGGCCCGGCGCGGGGGCGCGCAGTGGCCGAGGGTGGTCAGGGTCAGGTCTGGAGCCCCAGCGGAGAAGGCTGAGCTCTCCGCCTTCCCTCCCGAGATCCCTGGCTTGGGGACAGTGGCCTGCACCGTTCCCACCCGGAGCAGGGCTCTGCTGGTGATAGCTGCAATCCTGGAGGAAGAGCCCGCTCCGCCTTGCCTTTCCCCGCTGGTTTCCCCGCCCTGCGGCAGGGGACAGAGCCGCTGCTCTCATTTCTCAGCCCCCGGCGTCAGCCTGGCCTCAAACCCCTGCGCCGCTGGGGAGAGGAGAGCGGAGAACACAACAGCAGCTCCCTGGGAAACAAAAGCCATGTTTACATCAGACAGCTTTTGGCTTGCTGGCGCAAGCGGCCGTGGCGTTAGCGTGACCGCGGGAGAGCAGCCGCTTTAACTGACCTGCTCCTCTCCGGCTGCCAGGAGGAGAGAGCCGGCGGAATCCCAAGGATCCGGCTTCATTTAGTACGTCAGGCCCCCAAAAGCCGTTCTTTTTCCTGCTTGTCAGGTTTTAGAAACACCAGGTTGGCCTGGCAAGAGAAGCCACGGCGATCCCTTGGCCGCCGGCGGAAGGTTAGCGAGGGGGGATGCCTGCTCCTCCCCAAAACGCTTCCACGCACGCGGCACGTCTCTCTTCCCACGTTGGCGGCGGTGGCGGAGCGGCCAGGTCCCCCTTTGCCCCCGGAGGGTGCCGCTGGCGGGGAGAGGTGGCAGCTGCCGCAGCCTTAGTCCCTGCTGGGGGGGTCACCGGTGGCTCCCGGGTCCTCTGCGCTGCCGGCGCCGGAGCTAGCCGAGCCCCCGCCGCCATGACCCTCCCTCTTCCACCCATCGCCTCTGG
>VZSZ01006154.1:1817-20161 GCA_013398815.1 Ibidorhyncha struthersii | reverse complement strand
AAATGAATGACAGATGCTCTCTATTAGCCCCTTTTCCTGTCCAGAAGGGAAGGAAGAGAATAAGGGAGAGAAACTAATGGGTTGGGAAAAAACTAAAACAGCTTTAATGAAATACTAACAATAAAAAGAAAAAATATTAGTAAGAAAATAATGAATTATATACAATATATACAAAACAAGTATCAAGCTCCCACAATGATGATCACATCACTGGCAGGCACTGGCAAAGTCCAAGACTGGGCTTCGCAATGGATGGGAACTGGATTCTGGATCTGGATTCAAGAACACATAGATTGGGATCAAAGACAGATGAACAGACAGAGTCCTCCTTGGATGCCGGCTGCTGAAGAAAGAGNTTGATCCCTCAACTTTTGTACTGAGCATGAGGCAGATGGGATGGAATAGTTGGTCAGTTTTGGGTCACTTGTCCTGTCCACTCCTCCGCACAGGTGCGACCCCTCTATGCCTTTCCACCTCCAACCTTCCAACATGGCACACAACAAAGTTAGCTGGCCATGGTTGTTATAGCAATAAGTATAAGCAGGAGCCTCTCTGCATACCATTCCTTGGTATTAACTATAAACATCAGGCCTTATCACTCTGGAAACAGACACTGAAAAATATACCATTAATTTCAGAGAGACTTAGCTGAAAAGTAAAATTACTGAAAAGAAAATTGGTTTTGTTCTATCTCAAACCAGGACACTGGTGTGGATGGATCCTTCTGTCCCTAAGGGACAAGGCCTGCCATAATCAGGTTTCTCATTGTTTCTCTCCCATGCAGCAGAATAAGCCTTAGGTGAGACTTCTTATAAAGCCATGAAGAAAAAAAAATCAACATTAGTGTTTTCCTGACGGGTAAAAGCAAGCTGAGAAATGAAAATTTACTTACCCAAGGTCATTCAAGGTTAGAGCCAGGCAAGGGATTAGAGACCCAGATCTCACAGGCCATTGCATAAGCCAGAGCGAGAAACAGAAAAAATTAATTTTCCCAACATGAAATCATACTATGTTAAAAATTGTTCCTGGAAGTAGTAAAATCCTCTGAAATAGGGGAGAGATGCTTGTATGGCACTGTGTGGGTCCTACCCCTACCACAGTAAAAGGGTTCAGTGTCTGGAGCAGAGCAGGACAAGTTTGGATACTAGACTGAATAGTGACATCCTAGAGCAGAGCTCCTGAGTGCTAAAACTATTATGTTAGGAGCCACTTAGTCCATTAATCTTGTTGAAATATTTCAACCCTTTGTGGGCTACTGAAAGCCCACTAAAATAGTGGGTTTACTTGTTTCAGTGCTATCCCTACCAGGCTCCATCCATTTGAGGAAGTGATTGCTGCTTCACTTTGCTTAGACTTGTCTTTACCAAGGTTGGGCACCCCACTACACACAACACTAGGTCCTTGTTGGTTTGATGGTTCAGCTTCACACTTGGAGGCAAGATATGCTGTCACCACAGTGGTATAAAACTTACATAAATCAGTTGCTTGGATCAGTCCAGTCACCGTAAGATAAATGTAGAACTGTGATTACATACGGGCTCAATTGTTAAATTTCTGCACTGGTACACGTCAGGGCCTCCCACTACACTTTCTTTTCTAACTGCTGCTTTTCTGCCTCCTTTTGCTTAGTAGTCGTTCAACGTGATACAGAGCTGCTTACTGGCTGTTTTCAGCATGATCTATAAAGAAAGCTCTTAAAATCAAACTGAGAAAGGCAGTCTTGCTGCTTTCTAATTTAGAAGCAAAAACCTGAAGGAACTTTGTATACGTACCTTCTTCTGTTTTGTTTAGGTGTCTGCACTAAGGACACCTGTTCTGCTATGAGAATGGACCAGAAAACACAAAGGCTGTGGGACTCCTGTGGCTGGATGCTAGACAGGAAATGGTATTTCTGCATAAATACTTCCTGGGAACTGAATCCTTCCATGTTCCCAGGCCTGTTGTGTCTCGCAATCCACTTGAAGTGTCCAAACCACTGAGGAACAGCACAAGTGAACTTGGATTCATCAGGAACATCAGATGACTTTGCTTACTGGCTCTTATTTAGAGCTTTTGCAATGGAGTACAAGCATCCCTCTGGAAGAGAGCGGGGTTTGAATTTTTAGCAGAGATATCCCACCTGTGGGAAGTGTATTTGGCCTTGGAGCTAAACTGAGGTAAGCAGAACTAAATATACTATAAAATGCTCATCATCAGTTTAAACTTTTATTAGAACGCCTCCTTTGGAATGCTGGACACTGCTAGGATGTGCAAAGCAAATGCTACACTTCTATGCCCGTACTTTACTGGCAACCAGCAGTTGCAGAAGCTGTTCCATTTTTCACATGTACAGTCCAGGTGTAGATGTCACGTATGCCATCTTTCCTGAGCAGTGGCATCCCCATATTCACCTGCACGTACCCTGAAGCTACTGCCTTCTGCCCAGGCCATCTGTAACAGATTTTGCACGTTCCCAAAATCTTTTTGGAAGCCAGATGAGCTGTGAAGAGGTTAAGCTGATCAGTACTTGTATACAGTCAGACATATGCATGCAGGCACTGCACAGAATTCTAATACATAGCTGCTCTTTTTCCTTCTGTCAGCAAATATATCTGGACTTTGGCAAAACCAGGAACTGTCTTGTTAATCACCTCACCTTTCCAGGCCACTCCACTTTGAAGTTAGCATTCAAAGGTTATCCCAGATCTACCCTTCACTACTGAGAACTTTAATCCTCCTCAGCAGTCAGTTATTGATGTTGGTTAAGGTACCAGATGTTGATATAAGCCAAAAGTGTCCCAGCTACCTCTTTCTCTCCTACTTTTCTGGCCAAACCTTTATGAAGAATTTGAGCCAAAACAAACACTGAAAATTCATCAAATCATTCTAACCTCTTACAAAAATATTCCAAACTGACCACATACCCCCATAATGGCATGGTTCCAGTAGGCGCACTGTTCTTACAGGACCTAAAGTCACAGTGTACTAGGAAATAGAAACAGCTTTTAAAAATTCTCAAAATTCCAGCTCTGCTCTCTGTCAGAAGAGGACAAGGAAAAAGAATTTATCCTTTCTAGATATCATTATTACTGTTACTTTGGAGGTTACTGCTGAACCAACTGATATTCCTGTACTTGATAACCACAAATGTTGCTGGTTTTACTCCATATTTCTTGTGAATGAATCAGAAACAGTGTCCCAAGCACTGTTCCAGCAAGGATCAGATATCAGGGATGTATCCTGTTTACTTACAAAGCCCTGTTTCTGTGAGCAGGAGAAAGCAAATACAACAATAAC
Organism: Ibidorhyncha struthersii; assembly: GCA_013398815.1. NCBI lineage: Eukaryota > Metazoa > Chordata > Aves > Charadriiformes > Charadriidae > Ibidorhyncha > Ibidorhyncha struthersii. The sequence continues at coordinate 16,885 of VZSZ01006154.1, read as the reverse complement.
TTCTCATCACCGTAAACACTCTTTCCTCTGCTGCTCAGATATATTTTACGCGCATGTTTCTCAGGGGCATGCTAAGATACTGGTTCAGGCTAAGAGCTAGGTTTTTATCACCTTCTTTGTTTTACTGCTCTTCTCTGCAATCCCGACCCTCTTTCAAAGCAGTAAGTGTATTTAGGCAAGTTCCCTATGAATTCGAATCACTGAGTGACCATATTTCACTTTTCTGAGTGCTACTCTGTCCCTGTTCTTACAGTGGATGCTGCCATCTGATACAGGAGACAAGCTGCTCCTTGCAAAGCATAGTGGCTAATCTTTGGATATATATGCCTCTATTTCAGTAAAATTTAAGCCAACTGCTACCTTGTGCCTAGACTTCTCAGCTCACAAGCTGGGATCATGTGATGGTTGGGATGCTATGATGAGGTGGTACAATGGAGTGACTTACCCCAGTCTCCACAACTGGCCCAAGACTTGGTGGGGGGGGCAAAGTGGGCCTTCATGGCTTGGTCCTTTTCCATGAGCAGCCTTGCGAGGAAAGGGGCCCTCTAGAAGTCACTGCAAAACCTCATGAACTCCAGCACTACCCAGGCTAAATGCAGCATGGCAAAGCATGGGAAAAGATTGCCATGCACTGCTTGTATGTGCTATGCAGGGATGGAGCTGAGGAACAGAAAGCCTGTGAAACTCCTACAGTGACAAAGAGACTGCTAGCACTGGGGAGTGTTCTCACTGTCTAGTAAAACCAGGAATAAAACTCACATTCATGGTGTGGCTGGAGCTAGAAGCTGGGACAGATGTGCGTAAGCACCTTGGATCTGGGAAGGGAAAAAGAGAAGGTTATTTACCTGCCACCTTCTTGTCCTGCTGACAGGCTTTGGCAGAAGGGGAAGGGCAGGGGATGTACATGAACAATACAAACACAGCTCCCTTTTCCTTGTCTTTTCTTCCTTCCAAAGCTTCTTGGTAGCAGCACAAGCATTTATTCAGCTGTTCTTTGGTCTGTTGGAGACATGACTTGGAGAACAGACAGAACACATCAGGAAACCACTGAAGTAATTAACCAAGTACACCTATACAAAGTAACCCAAACCCAAAAGAATGAGAAGCCCAAGCACAGCAAGACCTCTTCTGCAGTGGCAAGATCGCTGCTCATGAGCAGTACTGATATGACAGCATTGTACCTGTCACCCAACCATTTCAGAAAAAGGCAGAGGTACCAGAGCAAGCATTATACCCATGGGAGGAGGTAATGGTAGCATGTTGTGGCAGCTCAGTGTGTACACAAATAGGAAGCAGCTGCACCTGAGTAGCCCTGAGTGTTCAAGCTTGCTTGGCTAAAGTCACACATAGCATTTCTTTATTCACTTAAAATACCTGCACTGTGGTGACAATCCACAAGACTCACTTTCAACAAAACAGTGCATGAAGAAGAGAGGTCTGTCTTTGCCCTTCTTCACCAGAGTCCCTGGTCCTGCTTCCCAATGAATGATGCAACCACTTTTGGACCTGCAACAGCATGCTCAATTTCCTCAATTAGGCCCAAGTCCTCCCCTGACTTCCAAGAAGCAGGAGCAGGTCCTGTTGGCCTTCAACCTGTATTCACAGCAACAGTCAGCAATGGCCAGCACTTCATTACAGAGGGACCGAAGAAACCTTCATTACAGAGAGACCATGCCATAACAAGGCTGGTTTTTTGGGGACCAAAACTTCGCAGCTTCTGAAGGCGCATGAGTGTAGCACTCTGACTGGAAGCACATCTCCAAAACGTGTAAACTGGCCACAAAACCCAGTCTGAGCAGAGGGGTTTAGTCATGCAGTTATTTTAGAACACCAGGACTCTAACAAGAATTCAGATCTGGTACGAGGTGTCCAGTGTCACAGGACATAATTTCAATTAATGAAAAATTGCTCTCCACTTAACACCAACAATTTTTAGTGAAGATGACCATTTAGCCCCTCCCCGAATACTTGTGCTTGAGTTCTCTGTAGTGCTATGTATTGACTTACCAAGCAGCTGTCCTTCCGTGTTTAATTAGCAGGTGTGAAACTAGTGGTGCTGCATGGAGTAAGAGTTGTCCTAGTTTACACCTCTTGCTTGCCTGCACGTAGCTGGCGTCAGTGAACTCAGGGTGAATTTCACGCTGCCATCTAGCGATTGACGTCCACTCCCTGCTGCACAGCAGCAGAAAAATGGTACAGCAAAGATTTTAATTCACCAATGCTGAAATCTTAGGTAGGCTTATATCCCATGGCTTCTTGAGGTACAGCGATAAGTGACACATATAATGGAGCAAAGTCCCAGGGAGCTTACATTGGACACCTGATGTAGACATTTAGAGATCCTGAGGTGGGGTTCCTAGCTAAATTTGGTGAAGTTTCTATTAGCTCTTCATGCCAAGTACTTACAGAAAACTAAGTAAGTGCGTGCACCCTCGATTTTGGCAGCCTTGTCCTGAATGTTCATATGCAGACACCTGTGTCCCTCTTTACATACTATAATGCTTTTTTTTTTTCTTCCTTTTTTTTTTTTTTGTTTTCCTTTTCTGCAAATTCAGGGCCCACACTATCAGCAAGAGGTAAGGTATTCTTTTCAGATCAGGCACAGGGAAGCCAAGAACTTGTAAATGTGTTCTTCTCTCAGCATTGTCAACAGCATCACTTCTGGTCTGGGAATAGGCTCCTAATTTTCAAAAAGTCTTGGCTTAAGAACATACACCCTTCAGTGCAAGTGATGCATTAAGATAAAAGGATGCTAAGAGCAGAGAAAGGATGAATAGAGAAAATGACCGTGTTGCTTTTACACAGTGACTTCTGCTAGGTACAGATCATCCCTATTTGAACTCCTAAGCATTAGATAACATAATGTGGAAGAAAAATGATTGCCTACTTTAGAGATCTCTATGCTCTTCTTCAGATTTCATCCACTGTTTGCCCGCATTGAGTAGGCACCCATGCACAATGCACTGATGTAAATGTATGCAGAGTACTTTAAAATGGCACTGTTGTTCATGACCAAAATTACACAGACCAGTCCAGACTGCCAGGGATTATGGAAAGGACCTGTTATAGGACAAAAATAATGTATTCTTTTACATTGAAATGCATTTTTTTTACCCTTTGCTGTTAGAATATATTGTACCAAAAACCTGATGGTACAACCTTAAAAGGAGGGATATTTGACACCTGTGGACTGAAGTAAAATGCCATACCGCCACATTAACAGGCTTACCAAAACTCAGCCAAACATCTTCTTACCCAAGTGTTCCAAATCAATCTGCCTTGAGCAGAATATACACTAGGGAAACCAGTGCTGCCAACCCAAAAGCCTCAGGGGTAATCACCAACTAAAACCAGACTTGGAATAGAAAGTGCAAAGCACACACCTTTATCTGCAATGTCAGTAAGGTGCAGAAGGCACTGATGTTCAGAAAAAGGCATGAGCTAGGCTAAGGAGCATTTTTCAAATTATCATATCCACCATCCCATTTCTGGGACAACATCTGAGACATATGGCTCACGGTGTTCATAAAGATATTCTCTCTCCATTTGCGCGCACAGGCCAAGAAAACCACAGCTGCAGTGTCTCCCCTGCCTAGTTCAAATTTGCACATAGGCAAGTCCACCAGCATTTGCTAAGCCTTCAGGTGAGCCTGCAAGGGATGACTCCACACCATCACTTAATGTTGTTTCCTTAACACTTTGTTCTAAAAGTCACAGGAGCTTTAAGGCATTTTGTGCTCTTGTAGAAGCCCATCTCTCCATAAACCCCGTGTGCCCACTGCACTGCATTAATTGCCTCCTAGCACTTGGACAGAAGTGTTTTGCATGTTGGGAGTGATGAGAAACCACACTGCTGCTCTGCTGCAGGATACTGCTCCCACAGAAAGTCTGCTGAGCAGCATGCTCCTCATCTGGCTCAGCACAGCCAGACAGCAACTGATAGAAGCATTTTGTGCTAGCTGAAGTGGTTTTGTACTGAAGAGATTACGCAGGACTTGCATGCTGTTTTGTCAGCTGAGTTGCAGAGACAATAAGGTGGAAGTCAGTAACAGCTTAGACAGACAGACACAGCTAGACCAAGGCAAGAATATCAGCCTCTAATAAAAGCAGGCATAGGAAATTATTTCACATGCTTTAATATATCTCCATACTGCAGTGAATGTTGCAATGACATCAATTTACAAGGGACAGTTGTACCAATACAGTTTTCCACTTAGGCCCACCTCTTCCGTAATAAAATTGTACACAAGAGTCACTACACACAATGAGTAACAACAGTAAGTTTTCTTGTACTGATGAACCCTTAGGACGAATCAGTTTGGTGTTCTCCTTCACCATAGGTAGTCAGTACCAATTGTTACAAGTTAACATCATCTAACACTTCCTATTGTAAGATCCTTCTCTCTATACGTCGTATGTTTTGTCGAGCTCCCACTTCCATAAGACAGAGTCTATCTCAGACATATTTTTAAAATTAAAGGCTTGGTAGCTGCAGTTGCAACCTTGCTGGACAGCCTATCATTTTCCCAGCTCTTGACAGCTCAGTATTTTTGAGTATGGCTGAATACCAGAGAACTGAGGTGCCTTTTGAAGAGAATTTTAGAGCTTCCTTGCAATCCAAATGACAGTAAACATAGACATTTGAAAGAAAAATCAAACATTTCTGTTATGACATAATGGTAAATATAAAAGTTTGAAAAAAAAAAAAAGAACATTTCTGTTAAAACATAACCTTTTTTTTTTTTTTAAAAAAAAAAGGAAATTAGTCTCCACCATGGCTTTTTTTTAAAATTGTTTTAGGATTGCATTTCTTTGGCTACACATTTGTTTTACATGAGATGAGATCTTTTTCTGTTAAAAGTACATACCTGGTTATTCCTTCATTGGTAAACTTAGCTCAGAAGTGGCATTATCTTTGCAAGTATCACTGTACTTGTACAGAGGGAAAAAAAAGGGTAAAAAATCTTCAAAAGTTTGAAGTTCATGTGTCACCAAAAATGTTTTCTCTACTGCTGGGAAAGCTGTAAAAACATTAAAAAAAATTACGTAGCTTTCATATATTAATTCCACGTGAGTTATTTTAAATTTAAAGAATGCATTGAATTAATGTATTTCAAGCACTTAAAATAATCTCCACTATGGTTTAATTACACCAGCAGCTTTTAATGTTTAGTATCAGAAAGAGTTCCTATTATAAATACTAGCATTTATTTGTTCCTTTTATGATCATCTCCAAGAAAATATTTCAGATCAGACAAGCATTCTATACTAAGAACAGTTTACAACAGTCATGTATTAAAAACAGGACAGAGGCAGCAGTTTTCTTGTACAAGTATACAAATCCTTTGCAGTTCCGCACTGCAGGTACCTTCTGTCTTTCACAAAGGGGAGGAAAATACTTCTTGGCTGAATATATGCACAGAAGAGATATGAAAAGCCTATAGGACCAACAGGGTTAAGACATTTCATGCGAACAGGGCCCCAGAAAAACCATTCCTTGCCTTCCAGTTCAGTGAATGTACATTACATAACCAGTTAGTTATAATCTCTTCTAACCTAGGACTTCAGTTTGGTCTGGTTACAAAGGGTAAAAAAATAAATAAATATCAGATTTTCAGCTATCCGAACAGAATTCCAAGAAAAAACTAAGCAGGTCTTCTAGGGTCCTCAAAGCATTTTTCCTGACTCTGCAGATAATTCAAGGTTCCACTGAATACACCACGTGTATTGAACGTTTCTGGGATGAGAATACTCCAGTGCAAAAGACCTCTACGCAACAGAATTAAATATCCCTAAAAGGATATATTTTATCTCTATTACCATTTGAGAAGAACAGGCTATGCACTTCTAAGGACCAAAAGAAACTAAAAAAATTCAGACAAATGCTTTAAGTTACCTGTTTTCATTACAAAATGACACTTGGTGTTAGTTGCATGCAATAGCATGTGCTGTCAGTGTTGCATTGCTGCTCCCACATAAGACAACAACTGTAGCGCCTACTTGCACTAATCACAAGTAGGTTACTTTATATCCACTACAGCTAAGTTACCTGCAGTCATTACTGCAGCATCTGATGTGACTGTTATGAAGGAGTGGATAAGCCAGGGCATGAGAAATTGGTTTAGTACCTTATAAATAGTAGGTACAGCTTACCTATATACCTATGTAGGTATATATGCACCTATGTAGCTAAAGAGTAGATATAGCTATACCTATGTAGCTATACATAGGTATATGTATACATTATTAGGAAATAAACCATTTATTTGGTACATTCCAATAATTAAGCCTTAATTCATGTCTTGACTGCATCTAGAGCTATCACCAGTAGCAGCAGCGACCCGAGACTATACAGCACTCTGCACTCCTCTTTCATTGTAATACCTTTTCACCAGGGGAATACTACACTGGATTTTAAACTAGTTGACGACCCTACTTAGTACTGCTTTAGAACAGCTTGAGAGCTTAATGCTGTTTTCTTCCATGTTCAGCTACTGCTGCGTGTCTGTCAGTGTGCTCTGTTCAGTGCCTGAGTTGTGCTTGTTCTTAAGGGACCTTCCAATATAACTCCAGTATTCCTTTCGGATGGTGTCTTTTTCTTTAGCCAGAATTTCACAAAACTGTGAAAGAAAATTGAGAGATTGAAGTGTTATAACCAAAAGCTTACAGAATCCTTAATTATCTTCATAAAATGCATACACTATATGGTTCAGCCAGTGTTAGAAACACCTTTCTTGGTAACACTTGTTTTACTCACTGGATTTGCAACTGTCCAATGACCTTAAACTGATGTCTACTCCAACTGGTAGTCAACCAATCTGACATCGCACGAAAATCCCTCCAGTTCTATTTCAGTTGCCACTGCTTCCCTGTGACTTCTTTCTGTGCCTATCACTCATCATCTACTCCAGCCTATTCAGCCTGCAGTACACTACAGTATACTTGTGACTTCCTGACAAGCTTAGTTGTCTTTTAGTGATCCAGTAGGCTGTAAACCACTTCATTCAAAACAGTGGGGCAACATCCTGCTCTTGAATCTTCAGTACTCCTGATGGACTGACAGGAGATATTTTATTTATGTTTTTTCTCTTAGCAGGCTGTCCCAAAAGGATTCTCCATGCAAGTTAGTAACCTTCTCTCACAACATCTTAGAGCTGGTGCTATACAGATACTTCTACATGTTCTGATTTTTGTTTTACTTTGATCTGGGTAAGCAGCGAGGCACAGCAGAAATCAACCCTACTCTCAGGACATGCTGTATGAAATTTATATGGTATGAACACTGTCTACAAATGTTCTAGTCAATTCCCTTTTATTATGCAGATGACACTGCTGTACTCAGTGAACCAGAGCTGAGAAACGGGAGCTTTGATGCCTAAATAGATGAAGAAGTCAAACTCCATGAAATAGTATAAAGGGACATGAATCTGGGAGGTACAACGGCACTTATTTACACTCCGGTTCTGGAACACAGCAAAGGAAAAATATTGAGAAAGAACACTGTTGGAACACAAAGACTCCAGGCAAGAGCTGCAGCTCTAATTACACTGAGTTCCAGTCTGTCCCACAGCGTTCTTTTAAAAAAAAAAATGTTCTTGTGAAAACTACACTGCAAACCACAGCAAGAAATATGAAGCACAGGGAGATACACAACAGTGCTAGAAGCCATTTATTCTCTGTAGGAAGTTATGCCTGACATTTCTTACTGATGTCCCCAGTGCCTGCTGGCCTTTAAGCTAATTCTGCCAGCTTTCTTAGCAAGAGCCAAGAAGTGCAAAGGGAGCTTGAGGTTCTGTTTAGACAGATACTCTGAGAACAAGATTCACTAACCTACAGAAAAGAAAGTGAGTTCAGGCTACAAAGTTAGCATCGGAGCTCCTTGATTGTTCAAACATCTCCTTTCTCCTGCAGGCAGTATTAGAAATCTTCCTTTACTACCAGGTGAAGAAAACTCACAGTGATTTTGTAACTAGCAAGTTACTATTTATACATAAATTTACAAGACCCTTGTGATTATCTGGCTTTCATGTTCAATTCCTCATAGACCTCCTGTGATTAACAAGTAACCTGTTCTATTTACGAAAATCCATCCCATTTTGTTGGGATATAAAACAAGAGCAATAGATGGCATCCCTGAGGAGCAAGGCCAAGCTCTCAAAACATACCTCCAATGCCTTGTTTAGTGTTTCCTCCTTGTTATCACACTGGTTTTCAAGCATATCTTCATATATGTCCACGAGAAAGGCAATCAGATAGGGTGAACTGTGGCTGGGCTGTAAATTCAACAGTTGCTCTAAGAGATTGGGATATTTAGAAAGACCACGATCCTGTAGAATCCTAGAACAGAGGTTAACAGGCTTGAAACATAACATTGGGAAATCTGTTGTGAAGAATTACATTCTTGTTATGATTCCCTTATTTGGAGATGTCATGGTTTCAGTTGGGATAGAGTTAATTTTTTTACTAGCATCTAGTATTGTGCTAGGTTTTGGATGTGGGATGAGAAATGCTTTTGATTGCACACTGGTGTTTTGAGTTGTTTCTAAGCTCTCAAGGCTTTTTCTGCTCCTCATACTGCCCTGCCAGCAAGCAGGCTGGAGTGGGCACAAGAAGCTGGGGGGAGACACAGCTGCGACAGATGACCCCAACTAACCAAAGGAATATTCCATGTCATATGATGTCATGCTCAGTCTATAAAGTTGGAGGAAGAAGAAGGAAGAAGGGATGTCTGGAGCAATGGCATTTCTTCCCAAGTAACTGTTACACATGATAGAGCCCTGCTTTCCTGGGGATGGTTGAACACCTACCAGTCACAATGCCATGATTGAATTCCTTGTTTTGCTTTGCTTGTGCATATGGCTTTTGCTTTACTTAACCCGTCTTTATCTCCACCCACTTTTACTTTTCCAGCTCTCTCCCCAATCCCAGTCAGGGGGAGTAAGCAAGCAGCTGTGTGGTCCTATCTCCCAGCTGGGGTCAAATCATGACGGGAGATCAGTTTTGAACTAAGGGTGCAAATACACGTAAGGCAAAAAGTAAGCAGCATGCAGCAATAATACAGTTTAATGTTGTAGTAAGCTATTATAGTTATACTCAACTGAACAGAAATTAGACTGAAAGCATGCTTGTTACTTTCTGCTGTATGCTTTTGAACTAGTAACATTACAGGTCATTTTTTTAAAAGCATGAGAAGCACTTGCAGTCCTCCCACAAGGACCACTGCGGGGGCCAGAAACTTAATGGAAAGTTACAGAGAAATTAGGTTAATATATCAACCCCTCATGGAGGTTTTTGCTGGCCTGCTTAAGCACAAAACACTAGAATGGACAGCAACAAGCTCTTTCCAGGTAAGAGCTAAGCATAAGACACCTTCTACAGATATTCTCTTTCCCCACAGAGACAGATGCCTCACCCTTTTAAATAGTTCCAAGCGCTCTCATTATGTGGCACTGCTGTGATCATCTCAAGAGTGTATCTGTGAGAAAAAGATAACAGGTCATTAATGCAACCAGTAACAATGCAGTTAAAAATTACATGAATGTGCTCAGACACTCCCAAATACCTCTTGTCTTTTATTTCAGAACCTTTATGCAGGTCATCTCAGCTGGGTCATAGATCAAAAATGTCTCAGAATATAAGCACTGCAAGTCTCAGAGAGACAGATATTGCGAGAACAGTTTTAAATTCTGAAGTGTTCCATTTGCTGCATTTCATACAATAATGAAACAGTTCTTGAAATTATGAGCAGTAACAATAAAATCATAGAATGGTTAGAGTTGTAAGGGACATTAAAGATCATCCAGTTCCAATCCCCCTGCCACAGGCAGGGACACCTTCCACTAGACCAGGTTGCTCAAAACCCCATCCAACCTGGCCTTGAACACTTACAGGGATGAGGCATCCACAACTTCCCTAGGCAACCTATGCCAGTGCCCCACCATCCTCACAGTAAACAATTTCTTCCTAATAGCTAACCTAAATCTACCCTCTTCCAGTTTAAAACTGCTACCCCTCGTCCTATTGCTACTGAAAAGGCTAGAGGAATCAAAGAACAGGGTAAGCTATGTTAATATGACTACATGTGGTATGTTCTGTACCTATTTGCAGAACTTTTTTCCTGAGATTGCACTTGAGCAAACTCACAGAAAGGCAGAGCTTGAGCTTTCAGCTCACACAGCCTTCTGCAGCCAGTAAGTAGCAATTAGGCAACTCCTCTAAAACCAAAGCAACCAGAGGCACGTGCCATGCAGTTACAAAACCACATTTCATCTTCACAAAACAGACTTTACCTTCTGCTCTTCACCAGCATAACCAGGCATTCAGCTGATTTTCAGAGACAGCAGATACTGATAAAAAGTTCTATAAGCAGTATTGAAAAAAAAAAAAAAATCCTAAACCAACCTTAAACCTCTTTTAACCTTCTGCAGTCACTATGACAAAGACCAAGTTTATCAAGCAACACGCAGCCCAACTACATCCTGGAAGTCTTAACTGTAGACAGTCTGATTCTTAAGATGGTATCCAATTACCCTGAACATAGCACATAAACATATCAATGGAGGATGTCAGATCAAACCTTTGCAGAGAAAAAGCTGGAAACATCCAAGCCTAAGTCATAGAAATGGTTCAGATTTATTAATCGGCAAGGAAGTTATAAACTGAAAGAGAAATACAATTTACTGCATTTTGCAAAGACAACTGCAAAGGCAATGAAAGGTGGTGGGGGCTGGGATCCTCTATGAACAATGTACCAATGGACCTATTCAGAGACACAGTCTTTCTTCTGAAGAACTCCAAAAAATTGTGATACCTCCTTTTTATTGCTTCTTCACTTTAGACAAATATCTTCTCATAACCATCAACCCCGATCCGCAGTCTGAGATGTGAAAACCATACAATGAAGCTTCCCTTACCACCATCAGTAGTGAAATAAATGGCTAGAAGCCCAGTTCGTCTTCAGTTACAAACACACCAGAACAGTTTCCATTCCTCAAAACTAGCCAACTCACACAGGTAGTCATCTTTGTGCTGACCACATACCCCTGAAAGCTCCTTTCTTTTTCCAGCTGCATCAAATTCATCACAAAAGGAAATCCCTCTTCCTACAACCCACATCCATGTTATCTTAAAATTGTTGTGGCTAATGCACTACTAAAACAGCAGTTTAGTACAACACTGACACTGCCTCTCCTTCCAAGCTTTCTAGGGGTAGGATGTAAGATACTAATGAACGGCACAACTTACGTGCTTCCAGTGTCACAGATTTTCTGCACATTGTTCCACTATAGCTAGTTGACTATAAAAAGCCAAAAGTTTTGTTTGCAAAATAAACAGCAGGGCAGGAAGACAGATTCATGAGAATAGCTTGCCCAGGGTAAGCATAGCCTGCTTTAGCACTACTCAACAAGTCAGCAGTACTGAACACATCTACATATATGCACTAACTCTTGCTCTGCTATCCATGAGAGTGAGCCCCAAAACTGCATTAAAAACAGGAAAGACACATGGACTGTCAAAGCATGTCTTTGCTTTCATGTAATGGAGAATGTTTGTGTTAGCATGAAGTAACATTACTAACTGGACTTCTCTGTCTAGGACTGCTGGATCATCATAGCCAGTGGTGTTGAAAATTACAAAGTGTCGTTGATTCCAAACAGAGTTGTTTCTCACATCTTCCCTCAAAAGCTGGTCTACATATTCCAGTTCATTGTCCCATAATTTGAACTCCTATGGAAAGGGAAGGAAGAGAGAATATCACAATCAAAAGTTTGGTCCTTGGTCCTAAGTTCTCTGAACATTAGATACAGAGACTTTTTTAAAGAAATCAACACAAAGTTCAAAGATAAATAAGGAAGGGTGCACTAGGAATATGTTACACTGTCCAGTTGCACACAGCCCATCATTAAATTCACACACAACAGTAAGCAGCCAAAAATAGACCTTTTTGAACTCAATTCCTAAAAAGCAAGTCTATAGCTAACCTCTACCAGAGACTAAAATGCAATTGTTTTTCACCCTTCAGCCTTAAGAAACAAAGTGCCAAAGGCAATTCAGATTGTATTTAAGAAGCAAAACTCTACAACCTGAATAGGTTATTTAGTGACTCAAGAGTTCTGTGGATATAATACCTGAATAACCCATTGTCTGTGTTGCCATGCATGGTAATTTTTGGCATCTTGGTTAAGAATGTCTGCTATGAACTCAAGCTCTTGCGATGGATCCTGCAGCCACTCCACCAACACCCGTCTGTGATGCCTAACAACAGGAAGAGGAAATTATTTTTAGAATAGTCTAAAAATGTTTTGTGAACGCGTGGCCTGTATTAAAACAGCATAGAGCAACTGTACTACTTAGAAAAAACACACTAGTTAAACACTTCAAATTAAATACACCAAAACATTTCACCTGGCTCTGAGAAATAAATGACGCATACTTCTATAACAATTTCTAACTACACATACACATTGGCCAATCACCTCCTTTTAGACAAGTTTTCTTTACTTGAAGTAACGTGTTTCTACTTTTAACACTCATGGCAAAAGTCTTCATCAGAATAAAGTTTCCTAGTACTACATAATTGCTCTAGCAATAACATCATCGCTGTTTTGCGTATTCCCATTCACATATTGTTGGGAAAAACCCAACAACAGGTAAGCAAACTCCAAAAGCCAATGACAGAAGAAAATACTCATTTGTCTTTTTGTTTGCCTTTTCATGAGTAATTTTTTTGGTGTCAAACTTATTTTGACAGTTTAAAAATTAAAAGAAAACAAGACCTTTTCAGCATGTCATAATCATATGTTTAGAACAGACTGCTAAAGAGGACTTTGGCAGTGATACTTATGCAACTCCATTTAACTCCTCCACTACTGCCAATGCAGTAGATGCAGGAAGCAGCTCTTAACAACTTTGAGGATCAGTAATCACAACTCATTCTAAACAATTTACCAAAAAAAAATTATACGCAAAAATGTTCAGAACTGAAAAGTAAATGGTGACCTTACCAGACTTGGTAGTTCTTTGGCTGATCTTCAATGATAGCTGTAATATACTTAAGTTCCTCATGAAGATCCTTTCCCAAAGACTGCAGGAGGACTCTCCGGAAATGCCTGTATAAAAGTCAAGCATTTGAACACCGCAACAGGGCTCTCCTAAAATTCACAGAGGAGAACACAGAAGAACCTTTGTTCACAGTTCTCCTCATAGATACTGAGTTAAAAAGACCGCAAAACACTAAACTACATATCCAGTTCTGGTAAAGGCCATTCAATTATTGAGCAGTGGAGAACTGGAATACAACTGGTTACAACAGTATTTATCTAAGATCACAGCAATCCTGTTTGAAATTAACCTCTGTCTACCCACACGAGTCTTATCATCACACAAACTATGACTTATGTGCTTAAAATAATAGAAATTTTCTCATTTTATGCAAGTAGTGGAATAAAGACACACAAAAGGTACTTGTTAGCATTCACGAGTTAAAAGGCCCTACTCTGAACATGAGAAATTCACTGTTTATTCATTACCTACCTGCACATTAAACTGACAGATCTTCTAAAGTGCACTATTTAGTAAGTAAACAATCATTTAGCAGGAAATAGCAGCTATCATGCTTTTATGCCACTTCTTGAAGTCAAGTGAGGGCACCTTCAGCGTTTTGCCAAGGCCACGTTACCTGGCAAGTGATCTAATTTTAAACAGCAAAGTTCTTTTTTGTGGCCAATCCTGACCTTGATTGATAATATCCTCAAAGCCAAATGAATGAAAACCACCAAATCAAAATGAGGCACAGAAAATACCAAACAAAGGCCTTCTTCAGAAGGTCACTGGAAGTCTACGCTACTCCTCTGTGTAAACTCATCTAGTTATGCCCTCATCAAACTAACAAAATTATTAGAGACGAGTTCAGCAGTCAAATGATGCCAGAAATAATGCCAAGATTATCACTTACCATACTGTGTAGTTTGCAGCATTTAACTCAATGGCATCTGCTGTTAGCTCAAAAGCTCTTTCACTTCTCTCATCCCGCTGCACAACAGCCCGGAAGTAATCATAGACATCTTGAACTAAATAGATAACAGCATCTTATCCAAGGCTGAGACAATGGCCTGATTAGGGGCTAATGCTAATAATTCTTTTAATTACTTCCTATTTTGTGTACTTTAAATATACCTCTTTAAAAATGACAGCTACATATTGCTCTGACAGCACTGCTGGTTGAAACCTCTAAATGAGATTAGCGTAACAAAAAGCTGCAAAAATATCTTAAAAATACATTATCTGAATAATACCAAAACCAACCAAAAATTCCTTGCGGCTTACTCATACTATTTCCCCAGATGCAGTAGCTTCATACACCTCTCTTCCACTTGTGGGCTAGAAATGCCATAATTATGTGAACCAGACTGTCTGTTGCATTACCTCTTAATCCATACAATTTTAAAAGAAAACCTAGGCTAGTAACATCTCAGGTGAAGATTCAACTTCAGAGATGTTTGGTGAAAACATCACACACAACCACAATAACTTGCTAAATATTAAATTAATTTCTTCACAGTACTACTCTAGAAAACACGTTTTCCAAAACATGAAGTCTTGCTTTAACAACACTAAGGACAGATACAAATCTAACCACCTTAAGTTTTCAGTGCAGAATGTATTTAAAACTTACATTTTTCACTGTAGATGATCTGAACAACAGGACTTGGCCCATCACTTTGAGGGACAGGTTCAATATCTGCCCACTCCTTCCTGTCCCTGAAAATACACGGTTTTGTCTTTTCAATGTTTCTAAGAAGCACAAAATGCTATTGAAACCATTACACACACAAATCTATGTCCAGCAACACGTCCTTGTTCCCAACGCTCACTATATTATTGTCTATAACATAGATCGGCATATAAACAAGTAAGGACGTACTGACATATGTAACCGTATCCAAATCCAGCTGGAAGACAACTTAGCAGAGGAAAGCAACCGGTCACCCCGCCCGCACGCTGCCGCAGCCGCCCCGCTGTGACTTGCCTTTGCGCGGTGTGCGACGCCGGCGGCTTTCCGCCTTCTT
>VZSZ01006153.1:105000-197572 GCA_013398815.1 Ibidorhyncha struthersii | reverse complement strand
CCTCTTCCTTTTCTTTGGCCTTTTCCCTTATTGTGCCCCGTCTGGAGTGGGATCTAGATGAGGGATCCCCCCTGGCGAAGTCACTCGTGTGCTGCTGGCTGTGACACATGCGATGTGTGTCGCCTTTGTATGGTCCTGGCTGGGCCACATGCACTTAGCCTGCAGTTTATTGCAGGATTTGCTTTTCGTGTGTGTCGCGAGCGCTAAAATAAAAAAGCATTTCAAAGGGTACCCCTAGAGTTGACGTTTCAGGCCTGCTCTGGGTTTGAAATAAACCTTAACCCGAGGAAACGATTGTTCCAGGTTAAATGGCCCTACCCTGTCCTTTGTTTCATTATTTGGGTTCTCCTGTTTTGTTTGTGTGACGATTCTTTTTAAGAAGCTGGGGGAAGAAATCTCGTTTATTAATTTCATCCATGTTGACCGAAACATTTTCAGTGTTTTACATACAGCTGAAGTTATGTTTAGATTTACTTTTTCTCTATAGGTGACGCATCCGAAGTGAACAGAGTGGGCCCGATCCTGCCAGTCCCTTCTTGAGTGAGTAACCATCGATCTGGCCCGTTGTCAGAAACTCTCGCTACGCTCAGCGCCGCCGTTTGGTGTAAGGTCTGATAAAATGGCTTTACCTGTTTGGGGCACCTATAAGGCTACCCAGAACAAACGCTGTCACCTAGCTCATACGATTCTGGTTTGCTAAAAGCATGCTATATGTTTTTTGAACTAAGCCTCTAATAGCTAGAACTTTCTGCTTTGCTTAAATATGCTTCAGGGAGGAATGATAGCTTTTACTTTAAGTGTTTTGCAGTACCGACACAGGCACGAATGGAAATGAATCTCTGAGATAGTTTCAGACAAAAAATACAATCCACAAACAGGGCAAACAACATCATCCAAAAGTCTGATTAACTAAAACCCAATGTAGAAGTGTACATTTTACAAATATTTGCCCAGGAACTTAGACTGTTAAATTCTGTCGATATCTCCATCACCCCTGAAATTATTGCTCACCTATATCCACAGTGACCCCAAATTGTCAGAGAGAAAGCCTACCAGTTGTAAATCCACATGGGGCTACAACAGGATTGCAATTTATTATAAAGCAGAAATGTTACTGAAGGGAAAATTGGTGCCTATTCCCAAGTCCACACCTGAAAGGAACACGCTTTCCAGAAATAAAGATCTTACCAGAGGATTGTCTAACATTTCTTGTGAGATAGCATCATCGTATTAGGTAGATGATATTTATTCTGAATTCATTTTAACCCACTACGAATGCTTTTTAAAAAATTTGTTTAAAAATAAAAGCAACTACTGAAATTCACCAACACCTTGAAAAAATTAAAATACACACTTATGTTGCAGACTTTATGCGTGACAGTACATTACAGAATAGTCCAGACAGAGGTATACTTTTTTCCTTCTTTCTCCAAAATGGTCTAGCTTGGAACAATATTCTTGCTTCCCTCTGAAATGATTTTCATGAATGCAGAAATATTTTTTTATATAATTTAAAAGAGGAAACAAAAGACTATTACAAAACTAAATTTAAGAGCGTGTTTTAATACTTTGAAAGAAAAATATGGAATATATGTATTTTGGGAGAGATCTTGTATATGGTGAGGAAAGAGCTTCTTTTAAACAAGTGTGTATGTACGTTCCTTCAGATGACAGTGTGCACGCTGTAGTTACAGACATAGGGTTTTTGATCTTGTGGTCTACTTGTAACAGAAAATGATTGTAATGTAAGAGATGCGTAAACAAATTCAAAGAGCATCTGAAATTTACTCATAAAGATAAAACCAGTTAAAAAGTCTAAAACGCTATTGATTGTGAAGACTTGTTTGTGAAACACCTCATTCTAAAAGGGTGATCATAGCATTTTTTAATATTTGCTCCCATAATAAACTTGTGAATCTAAAAAGGTGCTAACCTGCCTGCGCAATGTGGACAACTCTCCCCTTTCAGTTAATTTCTGGTGTCAGTAATAACAATGAACACAGGAAACGTATTCCACTCTTATCCTTATACTCTGTTAAAATTACCTCTTCACAGAGACATCCTTAGAAATTAGCAGTGCCCTAGGAATCAGTATTTCCACCAAATAATTATTTTAAAACTGAATGAATGTGCCTTTTTCCTTTCTTTTTCAGTAGATACTTGAGAGTATTGATTGATAAGATAATTGTCAGTAAAAAGAATTAAATAAAAACTAAAACGTGTCGTAAGGCAACAAATAGATATTTTTACATTTATGCTAAAACACTTGGATTTGCTTTTAATAGGAAGCCTTCATGAATTATTAAAATCGCACCTGATCCAGTTACTAATGAAGTTAACTACCGGCAGGTAAAATGCTGTTTTCTGTGTAGGATTTATACTTTAGCCCCACAGACACTTCATATCCCCGTTCCACATTTCTTTTGTTAGCATAATGTTATTCAAACGTTTATTTTGGGGCCATTGCAATAAGTGAAACATACGTGTGTGTGTGTGTGTGTGTGTGTGTGTATGCACAAACACACAGAAACAACCAATCTGTCTCTTTTTCACCCCAAAATACTTGTGTGTAGCTGTGTATTTAGATGCATACGGAGGTCTGTTCAGGTTTTGGGTCTGGCACAGTAATTAAGGTAGCAGGATTCAGATATGGTTTAATGCTGAACTTTCAAAATTTAACATTAGAGTTCCTGGTTCATCTACAACAGGATGGATACTGTGTTTATAGAGTTCATTCTTGACCTTACCTGAGTAAGTACTTTAAGTTAAAGTATGAGATGCACCTAGAGGGGTAATACATTGAGTTTAATAGGAAGACAGTTAATAACCTTTTTTCATCCTCATGCACTATCAATCATGGCTGTCACCAGTCTGCTGAATCAAAGCAAAAGTGTTCTTCACAGATGACTGATTAGAAACGCAAAATCACAAGATCCATCTTCATGGTCACTTTTATTATAGTCATTTTTAAACTGACAGCAACCTGCTCAGTTTCAGCAGACTGGGCATCACAAATAGTGTCACTCAGTGCAGCTAAGCATGAGAAGATGTTGGCTGGATTATACTTAAAAATAATTAGGCCCAAAGCCTTTTGTGGAAGCAAGAAAAAGGATTTTCTTGGTTCCAGCCCCATCTTTTCAACACCGGCACTAGCCTACGTTTTTACAGCGGGTTACTGTTGGAAAATATTTTCATTCTTCCACTTCTAGTGCATTAATCAGTTTTAGGTGGCCCTTGGATACTTTTTGAAAACAATATCTTTGCTGGTAATATGACCAGTCAGTTTTGATAGAACCACTCTTAAGCATAGGCTTAACAATTACACACTGTTATTTGTATAGTGCAGTGATGAACTGTTGGTTTCCAGCCTTCCGAGGAATATTTCAAAAGCTAATTATCTTGTTAACTAGATTTGTTTCAATAACACTGTCTCCTGTTCAAATAAACTAGCGAACAGTTCAACAGTTTAAGGTTATTTATAAACTAAATAGGCTCCGGCAAATTTAAAATCAAAATGGTATAGGCGAGAGGGAGGGGGAAAAAGAGGGAGAGAGGGAACACTGAAACTGCAAGGTGTGTTTCTGAAACACAGGGAAATCTAATGTAAGGGAAGGTATTCAGTAATGTTGGAAAATGAAAGTATTTTTTTTTTGTAGAAATTTGTTAAATACTGAATTTACATTGTGGCTTACAGCCTTTAAGCTTTGTACATACTAAGATAAATTACATAAATTGCTGTTGACTCCAAAGTGTGTTTTTCCGGTGCGAAAACTGTAGGATTGGTTCCTCAATATAAATAAAAGCCTTTCACTCTACTTAACGCTGCTTAACATGGGTAAGAAAATAATAGATTCTGATTTGGAATTTTGATTCAAGGACTGATGAAGTGAGAAGACAGCCAAGACTAATTTTTAAATTAGGTGGAAGCTAAATAGGCCTTCCGCAAAACTCTTCAAAATCTTTTCCCCTTTTTAAAATTTAAATTCCACTTCATCTTGCGAACACAAAATAACGTATTACACCAGCTGAGCATCATTTTAGAATTATCTTTAGAATTCCAATGAAACGGTGCGTCTGGTTTGCCACTTAACTCTAAACCCCAAAAGGTAGTCTTATTAGTAAGCCTGATTTGTGGGGCTGTGAGCCCTTTAATATGGCTCAAAGGACTTGAAGCAGCATCTATCTAAAACTTTCCTTGAAAACACGGTTGCTAGCTACAAGTGACTTTGGTGGGCTGCAGCGTTGGACCTTTTTCACGTGTAGTGCCCCTTCCCACCCCCCTCCCTCAAACTGGAGGGCAGGACTTCTGTCAAGTAGGGCTCTTCCAAAAGGCGAGGCCGTTCGTTTCCACCCTCAGACCTTACTCTCACTTTTCTCACCAGGCTACACACAGACACACACACACACTCTCACTCTCTCTCTCTGTCAGTGGTGGTGAAATGAGGTTTAGACAAACAAACACGCACGCAAACACACACACACACACACACACAGACTCAAAAGCTTGCCACATACATGTTTTTAAAACTATACAACATGAATTGGCATACAACCACTGGTTCCTGCATAGTTATGCTGACAGATTTATCCCAATTAATCATGCCATGAGAATATCTTTAACTAAAGTATCTTTAATAGTTTTATAATGTTTCCATGTACTGCATAAACACCTGTGGGACCAAAGAAGGGAAGCGGGAAGCAAAGTAGGCAGTTTTATATCCAGTTGAGAGTCACAAGTGCTGTAAACAGTTTGATTTTTTTTTTTTTAGTTAATGCTTATCTTAAGGATATAATTAGCATTTGATAACATGCTCCCGTGTAGAAACTCGATGTTTGTTAAAGTGGTTTTAACATGCATTTCTATTTTCTGATGAAAAATTGATACACTAACGCTGACTGACATCTGTCTAAAAATCAAAGAGGCTAAGTAAGTCTGAATTTAAATTTATGAGCATTAATCAAAAGCTAATCAAGCAGAGAAACTAACAATGTCTACTGATAAATAACAATCATATTTTAATAAGGATGCTTTTTGGGGGAAGACAATGTTATTTAATTAATCTTTTTTTCCCATTAGGTATTTTTAATAGTATATTCTCAACATAAATAGCTAAGGAAACTTGACTGTAAATTATTCATGCGCACCTTTGTGTGTAGCGAGGACCTATTTTAAAGAAATCCTGAGATCTGAAAGTATAAATATCTGCATTACAGAAATGAAATAATACATATGTTTAGGCTACAAATACTGTCAAGTTTCAAGAATAAAAATTGTATTTTCTCCTAAATATTAAATAGTACTAATCTACTTCCTAGGGTTTTTATCAAGCCCAGTTACCATTTTAAGACAGTACGGAAAAGGTGACCGGTACAGCTTAACTTAAGCACATAGTAAATCCACATATGTCTAACAATGAGAATGAGTAGGATGAACAATGTTAAGAAATTTTGTGGTGTTTATTTTTTTTCTCCTGTCACAATGAAGGAAAACACAGGTCATAATAATTAAAGGCATTTTTAATTCCTTAAGAAAATAGCTATATAAACCTGACTTTGTAAACTTTAAGAATGCATATGTTGTTTTACTCTACATGCTGTATCTTCCGAAAAATGCTGTATTGCTCATTGTGTGCTTATTTACTATTTCGCTATACTTGCTTATACAGAATATTTATTACATATTAGTACAGAACACAGAGTTAGCTTTAAAGGAGCAGGATTTGTAGAAATAAATGTTGAATTAACTATATTTCCAACTACAGTTCTATCAGTCCTTATAAGACATGACTGAAGTAAGTACTGACATATTATTGGTTTATACTATCTTTTCACAGGAAATGTTACAGGAGGACTGTTACAACATATTAAAGTCCTGAATGCATATAAACATTTTTTAAGATTTCCCAAGATGTAATTTATACAATAAATAAGTAAAAGAATTTGCATCTACTTTAGTAAGTACTAATGTAATTGGAAGAGAATAATAGTTAATGGGTGGGTACACGCAGAGAGGACAGCAGCTGAAGGACAGCGTAACTTTTTTTTTTTGTTTTTTTTTTTAAATAAGCAGATCTACCCAAGTAAACAGACCGAACAGTATCTGGAGGATTTCTCTTTCCAAGTGCACTTATCCTAAACATATTTAGACCCATGGAAAATAGCCCTCAAATCCTTCAACAGCAAATACAGAGCAGCAGACACAAACACCGGGGATTCCCATACCACACCTGCCTTTTTGCTGCCTGAATATGCAGCTATTTCTGTCCTCCCTGCGTTGTTTGTTTTTTTTTCCTTTGGTTTCTGAAATGTTCTCTGTAGAAGCTTAGAGAAGGGAAAAGGCTTTTCTATGAGCGTCAGGTTGCGATAAATGTGTGTATGTGAGTGAGAGAGAGTGTGTGTGTGCGCGCATACGAAGATGTGTTAGGAAGGCCGGACTGGTCATCTTTCAGCATCTCTCTCCTACCTGGGGTTCAGAACCTCAGCTACCACTCACGGAGCTTTAAAGGGAAAAGAGCAGGGGAGCAGAGGCCATGCAAAATGCTTCTATTTTTATATTCAAATTAACAACGTTTAGAATAGAGCCTATTGCCCGATATCGATATTCCCAGTGGCTAACTAGTTAATATAGTTTTTACCTTCCCTCAAAAGCACTTAGATGTGTCTCGGTAAGTCCAGACGGCTGCTCGTCAGGACTTAAAAAGGATTCTGCATTTTTTCCTTCTGGATTTTCGAAAATATCAACCACGTATTATAAAGCAGGGATTTCTGTTTTGTTGTCTTTTTTTTGTGTGTGTGTGTCTTTATACTGCCAAACCTCTTTTCTTTGCCTCCTGCAAAAGATAATAGCCATGAATCCTTGCAGGTTGTCTATGCATTTTAAACATTTCTTTGCCAAATACAGCAAACCCACGTATTTTTCTTCCAAAAATTAGGAATGATACCTATTTTTATCCTGCTGCCAAAGGATGAACATAGAAATTTCAGAATAAACATAATGGATGTGCTAAATGCACTAAAACATGTGAATCTAATACAGATTGAAAACAACAGAAAAGCTATCTTACTCCTCAAGTAACAGATTCAGGGATAAGCACATATACTCTGTTTTTCTTCTATCTTTTAGATGTAGTCTAAATCATGGTTTAGATCATAGTCTGGTAGGCTAAAAGATTATTTTTGCGTAAATGTTCAACTAGGGTTTTAGAGCCCTGCTGTGGAATGCAAAAGGGGTAGAAACAATTCCCCCAAATTTCCTTGTCCTGATGATAAAAGAATAGTTTAGGTGTTACAGGGTGTTTTTTTTTTAATATTTGATCTTTCTTTGTAGTTTTTATTCTAACTTAACTGTATTTAGGCCCTGTTTTCATCTTTATAAAGCACTAGGTTTTCCTTCTTTGTAAGTTATTCTCCCATAGTGCATCTTAGTTTAATTCATTTTTAGCAAAAGAAACACCCAGGTTCAATCTGGAGACCTCCTTCCAACATAATTTAGCTAGACCTTTTCTTAGTAAAGGTTTTCTGGTTTTCATTTTCACTTCATATTCTCAAATAAAAGATCCTTTGTTGTCTACCATTTGATTGGACTTAATGAAAAACACTCCATTTTAACTTAACAGTATTTCCCTTTGAATTTATTATATTTAAGGACACTGTCAAAAATCAAGCATTTAATCTCAGGTTTTTATACTTAAAATTATATTACTATCATATGGTTCAATGAGGTGATGTAAAAAGTATATTGAATAGATTTCAAAAGGAAAAGTGAAAAACTAGCCTCATTTTAATATGAAACTAAATACTATGGCTAATGTGCAGATTGGGTATGGTAGTTGACTTTAAAGACTAACATGTGACAGGGTGCCAACAGCTGAATTGTGCAGTATTGACTAAATGAGGTTCACTGATTTGTATTGAGGCTAATATCTTCTTTAAACAATTCCGTGTAAATTGTGCGTATAAAGTCATTGGAAGCTATTTCTCAGGACAGCCTCGCTGGCTAGCTACCTGCTGGAGTGAGGAAGATAATCAATAGAAAGAAATAGAGCTGAGCATGAGACTAGGAAGCTTCAGAGCAGTTAGTGCTGATAAAAGTAGATGATGTCAATATTTGGGAATAACACAACTCTAGGATAACAGACAAAAGAGAAGTGCATATGTTGTAGAGTGTTCAAACAGGGGCAGAATTAATGCATAAGTGGCAGATGTTGCCCCAGGCTGCAAAAGGCATTATTTATTCCAGGTATTGTTAAATTCCTAGTGAAACACCACTGCTCAGTATAGTATATTAAAATTATATCTAGCAATGAGAGAGTCAGAATACTTTTTGCATGACTAGAAATTCTCAGATACAAAGAAGCTGATGCGCTCTATTGATATAGAGCATTTTCCACGTCTCCTTGACCTCATAAGAAAGAGCCACTGTCAGAACTGAATACTACAAAAACAGCACTCAGTGCTCCCTAATTAAATGAATATTTATAACTAATATTTAAAATATTAACAGAACCAAAATGGAATAGCATAGTTTGGCAGAAATCAATTCTTTGCTTGTAAAGATATAGACATCCTTGAGTCCACCCTCTCCCCCCTCCCCATTTTAGTGTTTAAAGATTATTGAAACAAAAAATTCCCAATGCTCATTCAGAATTATAATATGGTGAATGCTTTTAGCCGTGGTGTCCTTATTGGTAGTGAAGTATTGGTATATTTTTGCTAATTTAATAGTAGAAATCAGTTTTCCTCTTGCTGTCAGGCAACGAATTTTTGTTCTTCTATGCTGATCTTTCTGTTGATGTATTATGACATAGTCTGTCAACATGAACAGATATGTGAAAGGGAGATTGGGTGACTGAGACATGCAACCTGAATATGGCTCCTCTTGAATTTTAAGCATATTATCATGTTTGGATACAGTCAGTAGAAATGTAGGATTTTTTTTTTTTCCTCTAAAGAAAGCTTTTATTTTGATGTAATTTAAGCAAAAGCAAAACAGGTGGACTATGACAAGGTCCTAAAAGCAGAATGTATGAGGTAACTCCAAAACATATGCATGAGAGCTTAAAAAGCTTTCACGTCTAAGTTAATAGCCCTTTAAAACTAGCATTTGCAAAGGGCAAAACTTTTTGTGTAAGAAGAACCAATCCAGGCTTATCTGATTATTAAATATTGCTATCGTTTTTTTTTAAATTAAATAATTCCACAAGCTTTACATGGTTTTGTTGTCACAGATGTTTTTATTGTTTGGTGTTAGATATCTGGATTACATCAAGTAGGTGATTACTATGTCAGCTAAAAAGGTCAAGTTCCATACTTTTTATTTCAAACCATCATAAAGAAACCTTTCTATAATGACACACATGTCTATAATGTAGATCTCTCCATACTCACTTTAAAAAAAAGCTTCTATCTGACAGGCGGCTTAACAAGAAAGAATTTTGTATTTTGGTAGTTAATACGTTGTCAATATTCATGTACAAAAGAAACAATTGTGCACTGAAATAATTAACTTTTCCACAGCAAATTTCTCATTAAAATATCTGATTTAATCATGAAATACACAATTTATAACACTAAAAGTTGTTATTATTAGAGCGATGTGCCATTAAAGCCTTCTTATACAATTTTTTTCAGGTTGCTTTTCTTTAGTTGTCATACGTGCCATCATTCCGTCTTAAAATTACAGGAATATATAAGATTCCTGTTTAATACTTAACTGTAAAGAAATCTTCATTTCAAATAAAGCATGCATTTTGATTTGGGACACAGTCAAAAAATCTTTAAAGATATATACATCAACTAATTTGTTAATCTTGTGCCACTTTTAGCATTTGTCACACATATAGACCAGGAAATTGGCTCCATCTCATTCTAGCTCTGTGTTGAATTAAAAACCTCTACTGCAAAGAAGAGCATGATGTGGGGAAAGAATAAATTTAGTTCTTTCTTTAGTAATGCACATATATTTCCATACATTTCACATCCTAAGGGAGCCTGTGAACACATTCAATAAATACAAAACTGTAATTCCAGGAAAAGGGAATTTTTATATCATAAATTTCATGTAGTATTTTATTCTTAAAAGAACTGAAATTATAAATGTCTTTATGTTTTTATTCTTTTATAAAATAGAGGGTATAGAAAAAAAATGAAGGCACTGAATTTTAGGTCATTGGTATTTCTGAGAGTATTAGGTGGTTTAGAACAAAAACACATATTCAACAATGGTACTTGAAAATTAAGAAAAAATTAGCTATGTCCAGCCAAAGTCCTTCTACCTTACATATCCTAAAATCAAAATCATATATGTAAGCATTTATATGGAACAATTGCCTATCTTCACCTTATATATTAAGGTCAGCGAAAAGAGCAGTTTATGGATAAAGGGCAATAATAAAGAGGTAGCCTTTAAACATGATTAGTTGGTGTCTATTAAAGATGTGTTAAAATGAAATATATACTGCAGGTGAAGGAAATTACTAACTCCTGCTAGGATGATAGACTTGCTATCTGTGTATTTCACTATACCTCTAAAATATTTGTGAATTTGACTGCATTCTGAGGAGACGGAGCAATGTGGTAGATTTATGAGGGTCTGAAGGAAACAGGGCTAGGAAAGATTATGGCATACTTGTTTAGAAAAACTGAGAACCGAAGGTTCCTGATTTACACTGACATATATCTAGATGAAACTATAGTTTGCAAATTGCCTAGAGGAGCTATCTTTTATTAAGTGTTTGATGGGTACAGAAATGTACATATCTATTCTAAAACAGTCTAGGAATACTGATGCAATATTCGCAAATACAATTTTAACATTTTTAGACTTTCTGAAGTCTTTTCATTTTTATGGTTACCTCACCCAACCCTGTTCTGAATGCCTGTGCCTACTGAACAAGCTGTATGTTTAGACAAGTTTTGTTGTGTTATTTTGAATTCTTGGGATAGTGGTATGCTGAAATGCTCTCTGCACTGCAGGACTAGGAGAGATCAAACTGTAGCTTAGGCACTTTTTACCTTTTTCAACAGACTACCAACATCTTTGACACATTCTATGTCTTCACGGTTAGAAAAGGGAAAGAGGGTGTTGTAATTGCCCGCTTTCACAACTGGTATATTTCCAAAGGCTTTCAACTTTCATACTATGTCGTGATGCCGTTATGTATGTTTATTATGAAATTATACAAAGTGTTACAGATAAAGCATGCAGTTTTAGCAAGCACCGAAAAATTTCTTGCAAAGAAAGCCTGAAAGACTGGTAGGTTCCTTACTCAGGTCAATTTTGCTTGTTTTATTCCAACTGATCACTTCTCTAAGGTGTGTGGGGGGGCAGGCTGGCTTTGCACTATTATTTTCGGTACATTAACTTCCTCTTTCTTTAGGAGCTGTTACTATTTAATCTTATTTTAAATCATTATTATCATAGTGAAAATCTGTATTAGTCAGTATAATCCTACTTTCATAATTCACATTTTATTAATGCAATTAAAATTGGTATTTACTGGTGCTTCAGGAACAAAATTATGAATTTAATATCAATTTAACAATGGATGATGTTATGCATTCTAGTTCTGTCAGCATATTTTCAAGCTAGGTGAATGCATTACAGAAATATTAGGCAATATTTTTACATAATAATCTACGTATTAGGTGGGAAGTTTTGTCAGGCTCATAGGTACGCTTGGTCACCAATTATATATAGAAAATATTTTTTTCCACATGCAGATGTGGAAACAGGATTAAAACATGAACACTTTTAAAGATTTCACTGGCTTCTAATAATAATATAATAAGAAGTATCTGTTAGTGTAAGCGTTTGGCCAGCAACAGAGAAAATGATGTTTACAATCAGAGAACTCTTTATGCTTTCATTATGAATATATGTTCAGTGCATCAATAACTTTACCAAAGGCTTTCTGTGTTATCATATTGTATGAAGAATTGTACCTCTGTGATAAGCGACACGCACTGAGTCATTTTTGTCAGTAGCTAGCATAGTTTTCTTAAATCATTAACTCATCAGATCAGGGCAGGGATGCCTGGATCTTTCTGGATGTTTGGATAGTGCCTAGCATAATATAACGTGTACTAGAATATAAGGAAATAATTGGCACTTGTTAGTTATAAGCAGCACTTGTTAGCATAGGCTTTCTAGCATGCCAACAAGCAATTAACCTCAGCATCAGTCAATCACCTTTTCCTAGTTAACTCGCATTACACTCTGAGGACAGCTGCCATCTTCTTGTGGAAAAATACATGTAACTATGCCCCTAACTGTCATGCGAGTTCTAGACCAGTGTAACTTTATTTTATTCAAAAGGGTTAGAGCTTTCTAAATAGGAGGGTAATAAAGAAAATTATTTTTCTTCCATGACTGTAAATTAGGAGTAAGTGCACTTAATTCATTGGAACTACGTCTGTGTAAAACTGGGGCACTGAAATCGGAATCAATCTTGTCTTTCTGTACCAAAGAGGTGAAAGTGTAGTACTGTACGTAAGTCAATCAAAGTAATGATGTTGCTTAGCAATGTAAATGCAAAAGAGTAGATTGCTGATGCCAAGAAATTTGCACCCACGTATTGCACCTGTCAATGAAAGGGAGGTTGCATTGCAACTGCAGTGCAGTGTGGAATTAATGCCCTAATTAGCGACTTCTTCATCTCTATTAGATATGCCTGACAAGACAATATGGTGAGGTTATTTATCAGCTTATCATTGCTATGGGTGGCAGGAGGAGCTGGTTTTGTTCTTTTTCATTCTGCTTTTCTAAGACCTAGTAAATACTTTCAATCCATTTTTTTTAGGAAGAGATGACCATAAGAGGGTTTATGTGTGTTATTTGTGTAGATCAGATAGGTTGGCGGTGGGTTAATATAACTGTTTTTTCCCATTTCCCTACATGTAAAAGTGATTTTCATGGAAGAAAGATATGGGTGATCTGAGCTGTGATTTAAAGCAGATCATTTTATTCCAATAGCAGGAAGCAACTTCCATAAATGACAACTTTTTTGCTTTTGATAACTCCAGTGAAATACAGAGATGACACCTGTATGAAGCATTATTTTTAGAAAGAGGGACTGGGACACTTCTTCTCCCCTGACTATTGAAATGACATATAAATATCATTTCTTTTACTTTTTCTGTGAGTTTTGTGACTTGTGCCTTGGTGTGTGACTGCGATGTGCATTTTTTGTTGACAGATGTGAATAAGGTATAGAGAGTACTAAATAAAAGCGTGCCTGGTCCAAATAGGGAGAAATATGTAGGATAACTTAGGGAAAAAAGAAAGAAAAAGTGGATTCGCTGTAAACTTACTTCTTCTTGGTCGGTCCATTTGGGAATAAACAGACCACCATGGAGTATTTTTATCGTGAGTGATGGAAACAAAAAAGGAGAAAGTTGAGGCCTGCGAGGTATTTTCACACCATTCTTAAGAGTTTTACATATTCAATTCTGAATAAATAAACCTTTCAAGTATGAATTGGAATCTATCCTGCTCAGGTATGTAAACCATTAAATAGGAGTTTTTTTTTAGTTTCAGAGAAGTTTAGTTATTATTGCTTAATATTCTCCATCTTTCACAAGAGAAAGTCTTTTGGGAATGTTTCAAGAACTGACTTTTTAGTGGACTTTTTTTGGGTTCTTTTCAAATAATCGCTGTGGAAACGATCCTGAGGCACATTCTGATCTCAAGTCACTTTACAGTGGATTAAATCTCCTTGTAAAGTTCTTATTACTAGTTAGGCATTACCTTAGTGATGTTAGTCACTTTTCAAATATAAAATAATGTATTTGTCAAACAGTCATAGGAAAGCAAAATATAATTATGTTTCATTTGGTCCTTGCTAACATGTTTTCTTCCAAATGTATCTGTGGTAGCTAAAAATTACAATTTTCATCTTGCCCTAAGCTTCTGATCACTTTACTTAGTACCAGAATTTATATTCCCCAGGCTGCTCACGAGTGCAATCCCAGGCCTGTTTGCTGAGTTACTATTTAAATTAGTCGGGTTCACCCTGATTGAGTTGGGTAAGGGAGTGACTATATGAGCAGCTTCACTGGCAGCCCTGAAGGAGCAGCAACCTCCATCTGGGGTGTGACATTTAGCCTGAACAGACTGAAACTGCTTATTTTGCAGCTACCACAGTGATGGTCAGAAAACTATAGGTAAGCTATAAGAATGTGAAGCACTCTCTCATGCCAATGCAGCAATACAAGAAGCTACTGTACTTACTGCAGAGCTATGATATGACTTTTTTTTTTTTTTTAAGAAACATTATGTAAACTTCATGGTGCAACTGTGGTAGAATAGGAAGATATATGAAGATATATATTCTTGTGAGCCTCAAGATAGCAAAATATTTTGGGCTATATTTCTGCTTAAACTATTAAGCACACTACTGAAAAGAGTTCTTGAAGGAAAGCTGGATTATGTGGATTAAAATATTTTTCAATTAGTGTGATTAATTATGTAAGAACATGAGCAAAGTTGAGAGGAATTAGAACCATGTGAAGCAGAAAGAAGTGTCCTCACTGGTAAAGATGAGGTGAGAAAATGTTACGTTTTGGTATAAAACATGTTCCCTGGTAGTGCTTCTGCTGAAATCAGCATTATGGAGCAGACCTATGATGATCATTAGTTATGTAAACTCATAATGCAAACATGTAATGTGTTGCGAACCTGGGAAATTTGTGAACTTTGTTTTTTTTAGACTAACTTTTAGACTAGCAGCTTTTACTCATATTTAAAGATGGTAGACACAGAGAGAATAGGGTAATTTTTTTTTGTTTTGCCCCAATAACAGTTCTATTGCCTTTTTGTCTAGGGAGTTAGAGAGTAGTCTTTAACTCATATCTTCAGCGTGTCCATGCATTGCAACACATTTTTGCCTGTTGGTTATTAAGACTGGCCATAAAAATCCATTTTAAATGGTGACTTAAGAAATGCATCCTTGTCAATAAACATGAATTTGTAGCCTTAGTCATCTTTGATGATTAAAATATATGGTTGCATAACATGAAATTGTATTAATTATTCAGTCTAAGTGCTCTATTCTGATATTTTTTTGTACTTATACACACATTTTATTTTCCTAGGTACCTTTTTAATGCTGAAATGGGCATACTAATTGTGAACTGTGTGGTAAGAAGCTCCTTCTAAAATATGCAGTAACTTACTGGAATGTAACAGACTGTGTACTTCTCTTGCCTGTAATCACGTGAACAAACCTTGCAAGTCATATTGCCAGCTTGAGATTCGGCACAGCAGCAGCAGCGCTGAAGCAGCCCCCGCCGTTAGGAAAGGTACAGGAAGGAGTTGGCGACCTGCGATGGGACAACAGACCTCGCTTACTGGGATTTGCTCACAGTTATGCTTCTGGCAACCAATATTTCCATTTTACTCAAAGCTTCTACATCTGGGTCGTCAGACAGAGCCCCATGAGTGGTGGCAGAGCAAACTGTAGCCTTCATTTTCGAGTGCGAAGAGAAAATTATTTACATGTCTAAATCCCACAACCCGCTGTTCAGAGGTCACTCTTTGTTACCCACTGCTTTAAACCATTAAGGTTTCCAAAAGCTCTATAATGAAACAGGACTTGGTTTGGCAGAAGATTCTTATTTTTTTCATTTTGTTTAGTTTCTTTTTTATTGTATTACCTGATTTTTGTCCTATCAGAGGAACGTGGAAGATGGGATGTTTCTGTCATTGCTTACAATGAATGACTGCTTAAAGGGACTCTCAGAGACTGCAAGACAAATCTTTGACCCTCCTTAAGATTGTTACAAACTGAAGGATAATGTCTTTTAATTTTTTAGGACTTCAGAGTGTATTTTGTAAGGAAAATTATTGAGTAATGCAATGACTGCTCCTTTACTGTTCTATCACACTTCCAACTCGGTATTTTTATATTCTTTTGGTTATGAATTTAGGCAAATGTTTAACTATGTGTTTTAACATTGCACTGGGGTGTTTTTTCTGTTTTAGACATGTTTTCCTGAATCAGACCCTCAAATTTAGTGACAATTAGTACAATTTCCAGAAACATCATCAGTAAAAGTGCTGTGTAACATGTGTGAATGTAGACATTAAAGGGGAGCACAAATAATGACTCTTCTTTCCATTCACAGAAACAGCACTTAGAAGCCAAGGTTATTCAACAGAAATGAATAAATGCAGCCTGGGAAAGTATTTATTTTCCAAATTGCAAGTGGATCTCAGAAACATAAACATAAAAACAAAAATCTAAAGAAGTTGCTTAATTTTCTTAAAAAATAATTGAAACTGAAAAAAAAGAAAAGCGTTTCATAATGAAGAAAATCATCAGGCAGGGAAAACAAAGAGTTGTCTGACACAGTGTTTAGAGTAGATTGAAGGAATGGTTCCAGGGGCTGTTCTTTGCTGCTATTGCAGAAGCGTGTAGGGCGTTTTATCTGTCTTTGTTGCCCTACCTGTAAATAGAAGATGATAATGCCCACTTCTGTCTAGTGTCATGCCGTCTTTAGATGTTTCACAGTGCAACAGAAAAGTCCTTCATAGTGTACTTAAAAACCGCCTGTTGGACCTCATGCTTTTGCGATAAAAACCAGTTTGGGCTACTCATCCTGAAAGAGCTGATGGGTTAAGGTGGTGGTGGCAGCTTTAAGTTTTTGTGGGGTGTTTTTGTTGGTTTTTTTTTGTGTTGTTGTTTTTAATTGTTTAATGGACTGATTTTTGTATCATCTCTGGAATATGCAGGTCTCTGGAGACTGATAGAAGGGAGGGTTGCTGTGAATAAAAAAGCCTCCTTTAGGAGATCCCATGATCTGCAGAATTCTGTCATCCTCACAAAAACATACTTAGCGTTAGCATGGCCCATGTTTCTTATTTCAGCTACTAATCTTTCAGGGACATCTTTGTCTGGCTAACGTCTCAAGGCTGTTTGTTAAAAGATTTTACTGGAAGACCCCTTACCTTTGGACCGATTCAGATTGGGGCACATCGTGGTATGAAAAATAATATGCAAATACCACAGCTTTTCCCATTAAATACTCAGGCTGCAGTTCTTTCAAGTATTTCTTGAAAGAATAAGATAAAAAAAAAAAAAGACTTAAATAGTTGTGAATCTCTTGTAGAGAATTTCAGTGACAGAACTGTCACCATGTGGCTGTGCATATTTCGTGCTATGTGAAAGGAAATTAGAAAGAAATCAGTGGAACTTGTAGAAAACCTATATAAAAGTAAAATACAACAAGCAAACAGTCTCTCCCTAGATTATACTGGCAGTACTGTTGATGTCTACTCTGACAATAGGCATGGAGTATGCTCAGGGTGGTGTGTCTCCTGAACCCCGCTCCATGTTGCCAGCCTTTAGCTCTCCTCAACACTGAGCCGTCGGGTCTGCCAACAGCCTGGATTGCTTAACTCATCTGTCTTAGCAACAAGTGACCTCGGGGCTGTCCTAGGATGTGTGACATCATTGCCAAAAAAGGTGGTTGTCACTGCAGAGCTATGCAAGGGGACTGTGAGCACCTGAGATTTCCTCTCTTGCATATCCTAAACTATGCCCTAGGCTTGACCCTGAGTGTAGCTTTATGGTTCTGCAACCAGCCTTGAAATGTGTTCTGGCCTGGAAGACAGGTCCAAGTTTGTAAGGTTAGGGACCTTAAAAAAACATTCATTCTCGTTTGAAACTTTCGACATTTAGGGTAGGAAAGACAATTAACCAATCAAATACAGAATCAAAACATCAGAACATCAAAACAGGAATGCAACATCTTGCCTTTTAGATTACCAGTGAAGTGACAAATGTGTCTCTTACCTGCTGCTTTGCCAGTGGTAGACCTGAGCTCACAGCTGAAGCACAGGTGTATGAAATGCTTATCATATCACTGACATATGCTCACCAGATGCTACCAAAGATATCGGGCCCTACTAAAAAATAGAAATCCATTACTATATGATACAAAGAGATGCGTTAGGATTGTTGGTAAATTAAAGATTAAAATTGAGATTAATCCTTGAGAATAACCTTTCATATATTATCTGTCTCTAATTAAATCCAGAGTGGTTTGGTTTATAGGGGCATCTTTTGGTCTTATGTTTTAATTGTGAAAATGGCTAATTTGTGTATAGTTTATTCATGTTGCTATTTCAAGTTACTTTAATTGCAGTACTTACGTAAGTTCAGGAAGCAGAATTTCATTCCATCTGGTGATTACTTATTTACTTACATTAATCACACAGTCAGAAAACATAGAATTAAAAAAAAACCTACTGAAAACTTGATTCAACATACTAGAGAAATTAATGTGACTAAATATGTCCATATGGAGCCTGAAAATTTGAACACACTTCCAAAAATTAATGTAGGAAACAAACAGGGAGCTACAAATGCTGTGATTTCCCCAAGAAACCTATTTTTCCTACTATTTCAACTGGCTTTTATATCAAGAATAGACCTATATAAAACTGCTTCTGAAGCTATTTTTGTTTTTATTTTTTTTGAGTTCATGTATTATATGTACTTACTGAGATTGAAGCTGCTTACTTTCACTCCACTGTGAACTTCTAACCCAAGTTAAATACTCAGGGAGACCTACTATGTTAATTTAGGGACCAAAAAATATGTTTTCACTTGGTCATATTAGATCTGGCAGTAAAATATTTTCAGACTTAGCAGACACATGACTCACCTGAGGAAGAGGTATGTTAAACCATTTACAAGTTGGGCACTTTCCAGATCACGAGTCCTGTCATTCTCATATCTTTGAAATCCACTAAGGTGACCTGCAGACCATTAGCCTCTAGCAGGTAATTACACAGGAGCCTCCCCTAAATCAACAGCAAGCCTACAAGCGGACCTCTATACAGCGTGACATGGCCATCCTGTCTCCTGTCCTAGATGTGGGAGCCATTTTGTATTCTTAATAATTTAGTTTACCTCTGATATACTGAAAATCAGAGTAATTTCTCCTGGCACAATGTGTCAGATTACATCACAAAAAAGTGGTTTTGCTGTATTGTTATGGACATTTAGACTATGCAAACAACAGGTTGCAATGCTATTCTTTTAAAATTCCAGTGGTATGCGAATGTGCACATGTGCACAGCAGATCACTAGTTATTGCAGTAAAGACAGTGTCTGCTTCTGCTATATATTTTCCCAACTGATATGCTCTTTTTTTTGAGGTTGTCATATGGTATAACACTTTTACTAGTTGACTCCTCCCACTTTTCTTCAAACCACATCCTGATTTTTGGCCTCAGAAACCAAACATATGCACAACTTGCAGAACAACACATGATATTGTTTCTGTATAACATCATACCAGCTGGGATATAAATTCTTACAGACAATTTTATGCGAATGAAAAATACCTACATTAAGACATTTTCCATAGTTATGCAATACATACCACAGTAGAGCATATGGTCAGAGATCCTCACTTAGAATTATAACAAAAGCCCCAAGTCAGGCCTCAGATCTTCAGAAAATGTGATTTCAAATGTATCATTCTAATTTCTCTCTATTTTATTTCTTCCTTTTTCTATTCTTTTTTGGATTTCTGAAATCCAACATCAGCTACTTTGCTGGTATGTCAAAGACCCTTAAATTTTGCCTAGTTGATTTATTGGATGTCAAGTCCAATAAAATTATTATTTAAAGAAGAGCTAATATTTGGTGAAATTCTAACTTGTATCATGGTTTGAAGATATGCCAATAGGAAGAATTCATCATTTTGGGGCAATATATTTCAACATTTACTGTTTTGTTTCTGATTTGTCAGTGTTCAGCTTCCAGAATTATTTGGGTTCTTTGTTTTTTTTTTGTTTTTTTTTTGTTTGAGGGATGGTGGTAGTGGTGGGGTGGGGTGGTTATTATGTTATTTTCCCTTCAGGATAAAGAGTCTTTGCGTATGAGGGTTTTCTCCCATGATCTATACACTTTAATCAAGTCACCCTCATCCCTCCTTTTTGATAATCAAACAGATTGAGTTTATACTTTAACAGCAAATAATTTTCTCCTGCTCTCAAATTAATTTAGAAAGCAATTTTGTGAACTCTTCATTTTTTTTTCACCATTCCTATTAAAATATGGACAGCAGATCCATGGGAATTTTTCCAACAATTGCATCAGGATTCAAGGATTACATTAGCTCTGTTCATGCAGCTTCACAGTGGGAGCTCATGTTGAGTTGCTGGTCCACTATGGCCCATAAATCCTTGCGGAGTCAAGGCATTCCAAGGCACCATACCCCATTTTTGGGGGGTGAAATTCCTTTGTATTGATGTATAACTGTGCATTCACCTCTCCTAAAATGCTCATTTTTTCAATGTGTCTAGCTTGTAAAGAGATTTCCTCTTCCTTGATCTCATCATTACATACTACTTAAGCAATCTTTCTTCCATCCTCAGATTATTAACATGATAATTTCTCTTTGCACCTCTGGATTACTGCTGGGAATACTGAACAGCATTTGGCCTAGAGCTGATGCCGGCTGGATACCATTAGAAACAATTCAGAATTTATTTTCTTTTTAACATAACTTTTGATGATCTGTTGGCCAGCTCTTAATTGAAATTGTGAACATTGATGCTATGTAGTAATTTTTTTTCTTTAATAAAAATATCATGCAACATTTACAAACTTTCATTATGTGTTTATCAATTAAATGAACAGAAGATAAACACCCCATAGACAAGTGAAAAAATTCAGTTGACCACGTAGCAAACAAAATGCCCAGGATCAACATTCTTCAGTTTTCTCTGCACATGTAACTTCATTTCCCCATTTCAAAACATTTAACATATAAATAATACTGTTCATGTTTCAGAACTGAAGGGATTCTGATTTTCCTGACACATATATCTCAAAATGTGTAGGGGCTTTCTGAATTTGTTGAAATTGCCTTTGGGAAGCTTACAGAACTGACGCCAGACACTGGTGCATGCGCTTTCTTCAGTTGTTTTTAACACATTTTGCTAACAGTTTATCTCTTGGATTGTGTAATGTATGCTCTATAATTTGCCACAAAATATAAAATTCATAAAATTGTAAAAAAGCTTCTTAACTAATTCTTAATCCGTGCTTTGGCAGACTTACCTTGCATTCATTTCTGTCTGTAAAAAAGACAGCATTACAGCTGTTATGCTGACAGATAAAGGTACAACCACAATCATCTCAAAAATTTTCTAATGTCATAACTCCCCTCTCCCCACCCCCAGTATTCAAGGGAATTTGGTACTGTGCTTGAAAGGTGTTTGAGATTTTCCAAGTAAAAGGAAAGAAGGGGATGAGCTTTGAGAGGAAGCGACTAATTTAAAATGTCTCCCTTTCTTTTTCTCCGTTCCAGAAGAGAGTTCTAGTGAAGTTTGTTAAAAAGAAGTTTCCAAGCAGTTTATTCTTTTTTTAAACAAATCCAAGCTTTTGAATTTATTGGACTTTTCTGTCTTTGTATAGGTTGAATATCACAGCTAATAGCACAGTAATAATTACATGTCATTCTCTCTGTCCTCTCTGTGCACTGCCAATCAGCAAAGGTGTCTAATTTCACACATCATTTGCGACGTCCTATGGTAATACCACTTATTTTGGGGAACAGCTTTGAATGTAGTCATTAATCTCCATTTTGAGATGTGTAGTTCCAGATTCTGGACCCAATTTGGTAATTATTCTAAGCACAGAGTTCTTGGTGAAGTCACTGGGCTAGCAAGACTATGCTCAGGTCCCAAGAGAAAGAGTACAGGTAACTTTAAACTGACCTACAGGACTGTAGGATTTCCCAGTCCCATGCCGGGCTGCACCGGCCACAGCCCAGCGTAGGGAAGCAAGTTACTCTCTTTGTCTGCAATCAATGACCCATAGGGTCACTGCAACAGGTGGGAATTGGGGTTCACAGGGTATTCTGGACACTCTTCCCACATCGTAGAGTGAAAGCAAGCTATTCTGACCGTCCTCTTCCATTCAAGGCAGCTAGCACAAAAGAACACTGTTAATTCCTACTGAGGCAAAGCAGCCGCAAGTCAACAGCGATCCAGACCCAACTTCAACACAGAGACAGCTTGTGAAATTGAAAAACAGGAACAAACCAAAAAGTACTATACGTGTCTGAGAAATCTTATCAACCCTGGCAGAGATATTTATTGCTCAGTGATGACTGAGAATCTCGTCTTGCCCAGTTGCGAGTTAGTAATGGAGTAAAAATATGGGGTGAGCAGAGAACGACAGTCTATGGCTGATTACTCTGATGTCACGCTTTGGGAACGGCAGCCAGAAATGTGCAACTCATTCTGCCCTTAGAATCAAAGGCACCTAATTACAATCTCATTTTGTTAAAATACAGTGCTAATGACTTGCTTGTGCAGTAGCTGGATACCATATCAACTGCCATATAAGTGGAGTTTTTCCATTTTAACAATCCTAGTTACAGTATCCGACTGCCTGTGCATAAACACTCGCCAGTTGTTGCTGTGTCTCACTGGAGAGGAGAGATGCAGCAGCTTCCACTAGGCAGTGAAAATGAGAGGAGTCACTGGCAGATAAACTTTGGGCTACGATGTCCTACCTCACTTTAGAAGACCTGTTTTGAGCCATTCATAAAAACTGGCCTTTTAAAAATCCAACCATGCTTGCTCGGGTCAGATTATTCTGTGGCACATCAACAGAGGTCAAGGCCTGTTCTCTTTTGTAGTGTCCTCCTCCCAGTTCTTCCTAATTTTTGTAATCTGTCTTTTTTTTTTGCTGGTACTCAGCTGTTTGTACCTTTGAATTCTTTTCATACCTAGGTTGCTTCTGCATGTTTGATACAAGTTATACATCATCTTCCAAAACTTTGTTACCAAATATATATATACACATTTTCAGAGCTCTCACTACTTGCAAAAATCTCATTTTGGGTTAAGGGTTACTTCTATTATCTTCCAAGCATTCTGCTGACAGCAACTGTATCGTTAAATATCAAGGGTACCTTGTTTTGTTCCCTACATATGCCTTTCCTTCAACAGATCCCAAATTAAGCACGTGCATAGGTGATACGCATTGACATTTGCTGTTATTTGATCTTATTCCATGAAATCCTCCTAAGCAAACTCTGCACATTTTAATCTGTTAATTATAGCAAAGCCTAGACTATTAAATATTTATCTGAAAGGAGTTCTCTGAAAGTACAGAAGTGAGGATAGTTTTCTAAGTAACTGTGTTTTGGCACACAACAAGGACAAACTTTATACCAAGGCACATTTTTCACACGACATTAGATGGCTGCAGAGCTTGATATGTTTGTTTTTTCTCCTACATGTCTGATGCAATCTATTACATGTGTAATTCTATTTCTGAGTATGTTCTTTCTTCAAATGTGAACTGCAATAATTCTTTCACTGTGGCTGGTACTGTGGCCGTGCCCATCCCTCTAAATCTATGTAAGTGGCATTTTCTCCAAGTGCATAGTTTTTTCTCCCCAGGTTTCTGCCAGTTGTTTTCAATAGTCTTTCATATGAAGTAGTGTTACTATAAGCTGTTGTGTCAAAAATCAGATAGGATCTTAAAGAAAGCAATGTGTGTATCAAGCTATTCACGCTCAAGTAGTATTCAGAGTCTATCAAGAGGAGAACAAGGTCTGTAATTATTATTTTTGAGGAGCATGGAGGGCAGCCAGAAGAGTTGAAGTAGCAACCCTTCCAAGTACATATCCTGAAGAAGCAAAAGGGGCAGTAATAAAACTAAACTTCCCCCTCCAAAGAGAAATATTGTTGGAAGGATGGACTCATTAGTTAGATGCTGGGGGCCAAGTCATTCTCTATTTCCTTTTCATTACTTCCAGGCCATGTCTGCGTTCTAACTATATCCCAGATCAGAACACTACCTGGGAATATTAGTGAACTGAAAAAGAAACCAGTAAAACAGTTATGGTCCCAATGTCAGTATGAAAATCAGGACCATGATCTTTTAACTGCTCCAGTAAAAAGTTATGTCAGTTGTAATTTCTGCTTCTTGGAGTTGTCCAGCATTCAAAGAGCTCTCTACAAGTATACATTCAGTTCTGCTGGATTAAAAAAAATAGGAAAAAGCTCTGATAAGCTGTTTCCATAGGTTGCTTGCAGAGAGAGTCAAGAAGCCAGCCCACTCCCCAATCTCTGCTAAGAAGTCCTGATCTGAGTGTAGGTTTACTTGTACAAGTTGGCACCATTCCTTAAGTTGTTTGCCAGCTGTACGTAGTCAGTGTATTGGGTATCATTGCTGTCTCCTCCTTCCATAAGTCTCCAAAAGAGAGTCTTCTGGTGACTTCTTTGCTCTGCTAGACAGCAGAGGGATTCTCTAGCTTCTGTTCTTGGGAGCAGTACCACAGAACAAGGGCAAGCTATAACAGACTGCCGCTCTTATTCCTCCCAACGTTACAAATTAAAACAAGAATATGAAAAACCCGTATGACTTCATCCTTCAGACCACAAGTGAAGCTGAGTCAGCAAGTGGTGAAGAAAACTACATGTATTTATAGTGAATGAGCAATTATTTCTTTTTCATGAAATGTTTGTAGCTAATCAACTCAAATAGCTGCCTATCTAATAAATACAAGCTGCATATGATGCTGCCAAAAAAGTGCACTGGAATGGTATATTTGGCAGTGCTGAACAACTCTCAAAGCATATTAGATGTTCACTGTTGGAGTTAATAGGCTAAGATCTGAGTAAGATTAAAAAAAAATATTTTGATCTTGTTTTTCATACTATATGCTGCTTTTATTCATACCCAAGTTTAGTTCCACAGATTTCTATAGAGGTAAAGTTGGCAGGAACTGAACCCAAAGCTAGCACTGAACTGCATCTTGTTGTATGTCCTAATTACGTTCCCAAGCTTTCTTTGTCTTTTTTTTCCTTCCCTCACACTTTTTTAGTGTATTCAGCTTGAATCTTTTTCAGTTTGAAATTCACAGAAACCCAGCAACTGTATTTATGCGTTTAGGTTAAACTGTAAGTACAATCTCTGAGTATTTTTTGTTTTTTTGTTGTATAAACAAGTGTCCATCTGATACACTTCAGTAAAGTGTCAGACTTCAATATCAATATATTTCTTACATGATTTAAAAAAAAACAAACATATTGTGCAAAACACACTATGAATAAGGAGATTATGCTTTTAAAAGAAATTTTAAGGAGACCATAATTTGAAAACTACCTTTTCTCACATTCAATATTGATTACTTATTTCCTACCTTTGAACACATACCATAGACCTCTTAAACTCCGAATGCCATTGCTTTAATCACTTTATACTGCTCCGTCCTCTCCTTCCCCCCAGGATCTTTACAGAGGTGCAGGTAGCCAGGCACAAAGGTTCAGAGAGCAAAGTTGGGAACAGTAAATTCTATTGACATTAACTTCTCATAAATTTCAGCACACAGATATGTCCATGTAACTGCCATCAAAATTAATATGAATCACATGACTCAAAACTCTGCATATTGAGCAGTTTCTTTAGTGTACTGAAGAGTCTGTGTCTAGTTTCTGAGTCCCCAGACAAAATGGTGAAGGTTTAGTGACCGTATATAGTTTAAGTCACATGCATTTAGTGTATTATAGACCTTTGAAAAAACATCTATAAAAGCCAGCTTTGCATTGGAAGTCAGAAGTCCCAGGGAAAGTTTAATTTATATTGTAAATTCTGGAATGGTTTTCATCATAATGATAAAACAGACTACTGTGTTTGCAATTTACCCTCTAACTACACACTTTTTAATTTAAATAGCCACAAGGAATGCAATAAATGAAACATTTTTTCAGAACAATAGTTTAAGCTTGGTCTTACTTTTTAATCATTTAAACTTATTTTAAATGACAGCCTATTAATAGGCTTTAATATAAACATTATTTTAAAATGAGATTTCAAGGAAAGGTTAGACTTGAATAAGCTACAGTAAGATTAGGCAGAAGCTGATGAGATGACTTTTAGAGAAATAATGCTATAAACAATATTTATGACGTTATGCCCAAGCAATTTGAAAACAAAGGCTATAATTTACCTTTGAATTTTATATATATATATTTCTATGTCAATATTTAGAAGTCCACTGAATTAATAGGAAGCCATACAAGCATGAGGACATGTGCAAATTATATAGTGAAATAAATGTATGTTCTTCTGAGTGTCTAAGTGGCACACGGAGGCCCTCGATGTTCCAAATACACTCTGTAGATTATCCCAATTCCTTCCCTCTTCCTCTTCTTTCCCTTTTCTCCTCCACCTCATGCCAGGGTGCCTTCTGCCTTTACCCACCACTCAGAGCTAACTCTTGTGAAGTTGTGGATTTCCTCGTGTGTCACTGATGTCTAGGAAAGCTCTCCAGTTGAATATTCTTCAGGAAAGCTGTCTTCTTATTTATTAAAGTAAGGAATTATGTTTCTTAAATTTATGCTACAAGACAAGCTGAAAAAGATAATCAACATTTTTCCAGTAAGGTGTAAGATTTGCAGTATTGACCTTTGGGAAATTTAAATTTAATGCCTTCATTTTTGCTCGTACAACCTATCACTGAATGTAAAGAAGTTGGTAAAGATTAAGGTCCTCCAGTGCCAAGCCATGTACTGTCCTCATAAAAGGTGTAGTAAGTGATGCTTATAGGCTATAACTGCCTGATAAAAATAAGAATATTTATTCTAAGACTTTTCTTCAAGTTTCTCAAAAGACTTTACAGATATTAATTATACAACTACAGTCCTTTTGTGTGGCAAGAAAAGATAAGTAGGTAGATAAATAGGGACCATTTGACTCCCATTGTAATAATTTTATCTGGATTCAGTGTGTGTGGCATAGAAGAAAGAACAGCAGCATCACAGCTCTCTTGGCACTGCATAAGAACAATATACTGTATTTTATTGCAGGATGTGAAAGCTATAGAATTCGACACAAACTTCAGAGGAAATTTCTGCACAATTATAGAATCACGGAATAGTTTGGATTGGAAGGGACCTTTAAAGGTCATTTAGTCCATGCCCCTGCAATAAGCAGGGATATCTGCAACTAGATCAGGTTGCTCAGAGCCCATCCAACCCGACCTTGAGTGTTTCCAGGGATGGGGCATCTATCAGCCCTTTTGGAAATGTGCCAGTGTTTCGCCACGCTCATTGTAAAAATTTCTTCCTTATATCTAGTCTAAATCAACCCTCTTTTAGTTTAATACCATTACCACTTGTTGTATCACAACAGGTCCTTCTAAAAAGTCTGTTCCCATCTTTCTTATAAGCCCCCTTTAAGTAGTGAAAGGGCACAGTAAGGTCTCCCTGGAGCCTTCTCTTCTCCAGGCTGAATAATCCCAACTCTCTCAGCCTGTCCTCATGGGGGAATTGTCCCACCCCTCATGATTTTTGTGGCCCTCCTCTGGACCTGCTCCAACAGGTCCATATCTTTCCTGTGCTGAGGGCCCCAGAGCTGGACGCAGTACCCCAGGTGGGGTCTCACCAGAGCGGAGTAGAGGGACAGAATCACCTCCCTCGACCTGCTGGCCATGCTTCTTTTGATGCAGCCCAGGGTACAGTTGGCCTTCTGGGCTGTGACTTCACATTGTCGATTCATGTACAGGTGTTCATCCACCAGTACCCCCAAGTCCTTCTGCACAGGGCTGCTCTCAAACCCTTCATTCCCCAGCCTGTATTAATATAGGGGGTTGCCCTGACCCAGGTGCAGGGCCTTGCTCTTGGCCTTCTTGAACCTCATGAAGTTCAACAAGAGCTCACTTCTCGAGCTTATCCAGGTCCCTCTGGATGTCATCCCGTCCTTCAAGTGTGTCAATCACACCACTCAGCTTGATGTCATCTGCAAACTTGCAAACGGTTCACTTGATCCCACTATGTCATTGATGAAGATATTAAAGAGTACTGGTCCCAGTACAGACCCCTGAGGGACACCATTTATTACTGAACTCCATCTGGACATTGAGCTGTTGACCACTACCCTCTGGCTGTGACCATCCAACCAATTCCTCATCCACCAAAAAGCCCACCCATCAAAACCATACCTCTCCAATTTAGAGAGAAGGATGTTTTGGGTGACCGTGTCAAAGGCCTTGCAGGAGTCCAGACAGACAACATCTGTAGGTCTTCCCTTGTCCACTGGTGTAGTCACTCCATCATAGAAGGCCACTAGGTTGGTCAGGCAGGACTTGTCCTTGGTTCTCCATGTCTGTTAGCATAGCTTCTAGGAGGATCTGTGCCATGATCTTCCCAGGTACAGAGGTGAGGCTGACAGGTCGGTGGTTCCCAGGGTCCTCCTTTCCACCCTTTTTAAAATGGGTGCAATGTTTTCCTCTTTCCAGTCACCGGGGACTTACCTGACTGCCATGACTTTTCAAATATCATGGAGGGTGGCTTGGCAACTATACTGGCCAATTCCCTCAGGACTCAGGGTTGCATCTAGTTGGGTCCAACAGACTTGTTCATGTTCCTCAGGTGGTCACGAACCTGATCTTCCCTTACAGTGGGAGGGACTTTGCTCCCCCACTTCCTGCCTTGCAGTCCATCCTCTTGAGAGGTGTGGGAAAAGAGGTTGCCAGTGAAGACTGAGGCAAAAAAGTACCTCAGCCTTCTCCTAATCTGTTGTTACCGGTTTGCCAGTCTTGTGCATGAGGAGAGGTATGCTTTCTTTGACCTTCATTTTCTGGCTGACATACCTTAGAAGCCCTTATTGTTATTCTTTGCATCCCTTGCCAAGTTCAGATCCAGCTGCACCTTGGCCTTCCGGACCCCATCCCTACACAACCAGGCAGTGTCCCTATACTCTCCCCAGGATATGTGTCCCTGCTTCCACTGCCTGTGCATTTCCTTCTTGCCCTTTAGTTTGACCAGCAGGTCTTGACTCATCCATGCCTATGTCTTGCCATCCTTTACTGATTTCTTACATCTGGGGATCGAGAACTCTTACACTTTATGGAAAGTGTCCTTAAAGATCTGCCAGCTCTGTTCTGCTGCCTTGTCCCTGAGGACAGTTTCCCAGGGGGTGTTATTGACTAACTTCTTGAAGAGCTGGAAGTTTGCTTTCCTAAAATTCAGTGTCCTGACTTTACTCTTCCCCTGACCGTATCCCTCAGAACTGCAAACTCCACCAGTGTGTGATCACTGCAGCCCAGGC
The DNA here is from genome assembly GCA_013398815.1 of Ibidorhyncha struthersii. Lineage (NCBI taxonomy): Eukaryota > Metazoa > Chordata > Aves > Charadriiformes > Charadriidae > Ibidorhyncha > Ibidorhyncha struthersii. Next base: position 168,479 of record VZSZ01006153.1, on the reverse strand, counting down.
TGCTTCCAGTCTTGATGTTGCTGATGAGCTCGCTAGAATTGGTGACCATCAGGTGCAGTATCACATCCCCTGTGGTAGGGCTGTCTGTTACCTGGCTTAAGAAGTTATCCTCAATGGACTCCAGGAGCCTCCTGGATTGCGTACAGCTTGCTGTGCTCCTTGTCCAGCAAATGTCAGGGTGGTTGAAGTCCCCCAGCAGGATGAGAGCCTGTGCCCATGATGCCTCCTGTAGCTGGAGTAAGAAGTCTTTGTCAATAGGCTCCCCTCAATCAGGTGGCCGGTACTAGACACCAACCACAAGGTTCCCTTTGTTGCTTCAGTCTCTATTAGGTTAGATGCAATTTACATTAAATCAGAGTTGCGATGTGTCCTGGCCATAAAATCTCTTTCACAAAACATTAGCTTGCTCTTAGCCAAAAAAACCCTCAATCTTTCTCTCATTTAACAGATAATGGCATCAACTATACAGAACTTACTAAACCACACTAGATTGTTTATTTTTGACTCAGTAAATGCTATAACTTCTTACTATGTTCAGCAATAGTTTTGTATTCTTCCATAGTTTAATGGGCTGAATGTAGGATCAACTGCTATGAACTTCTGTGGTCTCCATCACTCATATGAAATATAGCCTTGGCTGTTTTAACGTTGCCTCTGTTTCATCATTACCATATACAGCACGTACATATTGGTTTATCAGTGGTGCTGAGAAGTAGTTGGTGCAGCTAATATTTTCACGGTACTTTGACTAGACAAGCATAACAGAAATATTTTCTATTATTGTTATTATTGCTTTCAATGATATCTTTACCGAGTGGGTTCTCTGCTTTGAGATGCAAATACACAGATGAATGGACTTATTTGGTTCTGCTATTCTTGAAATTACCTGGAAATATGAGGGAGATAGTTTGGGTGGTTTATTTGTTTTGTCCTTTTTCCTGATATATTTCTTTTCTCCTACTGGTTCCCAGATACTGTACTATAGATTGTGGTTTGCAAAGATCAGAAAGGATGCTGACACAAGGTGTTATTGTTGAAAGCAGAAACTGAGATTTTACTCATCAGCTTGAGACACTTTAAAAATAAATTCCTTACAAAAAAGTTGAACACAATCTTATTCATGTACTGTAGAGGACAGTTCTGAGTTTTGTACTAGCATGCCTTCATTTTTTGTTGCTAAAACGTATGACTTTTTTTTTTTTTAAATCATCAGACATTTCTGAAAAAGTTCAAGATTTGAATGTATCTTGCAGTCTTCATGATCATGAAAGCAAAATTAATACTTAGATAAAAAGGAAAATATAATCATGGCTTTGAATGTAATATTTGGGCATTAGCCCCAAATGTTTACTAATTATGCCCTTAAGTAACACCTCAGGATCAGAAAAGCTAAATGGGGGAAAGAACGTGAAGAAAAACAGCTATTCTTTTTGAAAAATTAAAATTGTTCATTCAATTAAAAAATCCTTAGTAAAAGTCCGTGCGTGAGTTCAAGTTGCCCACGGGAAGGTCTAATTCATGCTGGCCATTAATGAAAGCTTTATATGACTATTAAGGAAAAACTGACAAGTTACCACAGCAACCTTAGTAATGCTTGTTAACATATACAAGAAATAAAAGCTGGATACTTAGAATACACCCTAAATTCTTATTTTATAAGGTCAAACTTAGCAAAACGTTAATAGGTTTAAAAGATCTGTAATTTCAGCTCCTGATACATTCCTATGTATGTTTGTAAATGCTGTACTGAAATTTCTTCCTTTTGCAGATGACAAGTCTACTGTTTGATTAAATGTGCACCAATGTCTGGCAATAAGTTGGCCATTGTAGTGCTTTTTTTCTCAATTCACTTAGTGTAGAGACAATATTTTCTAAATTGGAACTTAAGCATTTGTACAATATAAATCAAATTAATGTCTAGAACTGGTTCTTGAACAAATGAAAATGAGTAAACTATTTTTTAAAAAAGAGGTTGGTGAAAATTAATAATTTTGAGAACTTACATATTGCTTCTTGCATTTATAACACTCCAGAGCTTCAGTTATAAAGACAAAGTAAACAACATAACTCTCATTTGGAAAGAAAAACAATTCTGAGACACTAACACATTATTCTGTTCATTTCTGATGCCTTTTCTTTTTCTTGCTGAAAATCTGCCGATAGGCATTCTGAATTGCATCCTATATAATTCAAAAAAGTAGATTTACATGTCTTAGACAAAGTCATATAACAGGATAGTATGATTCTTTTATGTTCTTTTATGTTTAGTTAGTTTTCATTCATTTCCAGAATGAGGGAGAAAAATAAACTTTTTTTTAATTTAGAACTCTATCCTAACCACGGGATCACAGCTATCTTCATATGAACCAAATCCAATGGCTTTCATATAAAAACATTTCCACTTTTGCCAGAAGACATTTGTAAAGATTATGCAGGATGAACTGGTCTGCAGTGTTGCATGGATGTTTCCTCAGACTATCACAAAAAACAACTGTAGAGCAGAGTTTATTATACAATGCCACCAAATTAATGTAGTAGTTTAGAGTGGTCACTGTAAACCATTGAAAAGTGATGCAACCACCAATTTTTTCAGTGGTGACTTAACTTCAACAACACAGTTGGTAAAAGATTTATTCATTTTGATTTTTTTACAACACTGGTAACATGTCCATTGCTTTCATGTGGATATGTCAACACAACAGATATTAAAAACTTCCCAAATCACTTATTACAAATAAATTAAAATTTTAAACCACATCACCATCATCTTTAACTTATATCTTGGAAAACTCTGAAGTCAGAGTGAGATTGGAGTTCTGGTCATAGTTGGTAATATATCTGCTGCTTTTAAAAATGATGTTATTGTTTCCTGTTAAGACCCAGGATGGGAACAAACTGAATATCTGTCAACCTAGAACACAGACATCTCTGTCCTTAGAATTAGGTGGTACTGGCTTATACATATATATATTCTGCCCTGCCCCCCCCTCCCCCCGGAATTTTAGAATTTCTTCAAGTCTTTTTTTATTGTTTTGTTTTGCACCCCAGTCTGTGTTCTGAGAGCTGTCTTTTCCTTATGCTCTCTTTGTCAACTCACACTTCTCTCAAAAAAATCTCTGAACATCCCATTTTACACTTCAGAAGCCTCCTTCATTTTCTTTCTTTCCTCATGTTTTTTTTCTAGGCTGCTTTTTTCCAGCAGTGTAAGTCTGTTTGCTCTCTGTTTTTTTGGAGCAAGTCTTCCTGTTCTTCGCAAATATTTGTGGACAGTCTCTTTACTTCCCTTTCTCCCAGGACTGCTGTGTTCTTCATTTTCTTTGGTATAAGCAAACTTGGTAAACTTTAAGCCTAATTCTGTTGTCTCTTTTGTCACTGGTGACATACAGGGCTTCTACCTGGCTTATTTCTGCCAGTTTGACCAGTTTCACTCTTGGCCTGGGGCTGCTGTTGGCTGTAGTGGGCATGCCTGGAGGCTGTTTGACTAAGACAGCTCTGGGGTGGCTTTTCTGTCATTGCTTGTTTTTTGTTTGTCCATTTCAAAGGTAGCAATCTTATTCGCACAGGGATTTCTTCTTCTAGTGCCATTTTGGCTTGTGTTACTGTGTATGGCTCTCCTGCCTAACTCTGAGGTGACAGACGCCATCTACATAGTCATCTTAACTCCTTGTAGCCTATCTATCCGTTCTATTTAGTCTACCAACCTGTTTAGGTGCCTATCTGTTTTTTAGGGCCTATTTTTCATCCTCAGGATTTATTTGGCCCTTTGCCGGCCTACCCTTGTGTTGCTTACTAATCCAATTTTGTTTATACAAACCAGTACTCAAAATGATACTGCATTCTTCCTGCCATAGTTTAAACAGGAACCCTAATATTTTCTGGAAACCCTGTACCCCCTGATCATGTTGCCACATGGACGCTGATACTTTTATTTTGTCTCCCTGTATTCAGTAGCAGCTATAATCCAGCACGTTCTCTGCAAGTTTTATCTTCTCAAATATATAACAACTCCATCATATTAATTTCGTCATTTTGCAAGCTTTGTTATGTCCAGGCAGCCAAGTCTTTGCAAAAGACAATACTGCCTGATTCTTCCAGAAGTCACAATGTTACTCTTAAACGTGCAGTGCCTGAGATGGTTGGCATAGCCCGACAAGCTCCCAGCAATCATCTACCTCATATAAAGACAACTCTTGCTAAAAGTAACAAGTAAAAAGCAAGAAAGGATGCTCATATTTATATACCACCTACTATATTCCTGACTCTGCATTCCCTAACAGCGAGGTGACAGACTAAAGCTGAAAAAAAATTGCTCAAGGTCTTTATTTACTTTTTACAGTGGATTATGGGCAGATGGACTACAGAGAAATGACATTATATACTGGTAAGATTCAACTAAGATACAATTTCTTCTATAATCTGCCATGACAGCTTGAAAATTCTAGGTCTTAATTGCTTGCTATATATAATTTCCCTTCTTTTCCCAGTATAAAAATATACAGTCCAATAGTAGCAGAAAATACAGGACAACAGAGGTGACACAGAATTAAATTATTTTGTTATCATACAAGTATATTTCCCTAATAAACCCAAAACAGTTAACATAAACCAGGAAGAAAAAGAAATGTCCTAATTATAGTTTTCCAAGATCTACCTGAATATAGGAATTCAGGACTAAGAGTGTGCTCCTTAATCAGAAAAACACAGTAACTGCTTAAAAATAATATACTTCACTAGGAAGTCCATACTGTATTTGTACTTCAAAAAGAAAAATGGTGTTAAGCGGTCCTCTTGCACATTTCCCATGGATTCTTTGAAATGATTATAATGTGTCCTTTTCTGCATGTTTTCCATACTTCATATTTTCTCATAAATCTAATATAAAAATGTCTTTATATACGGCAGTTATATTTGCAGTCTAACGGTTGAAGATTTAAAGAAAATGTGTGCATTTGAAAACATGTCCTTACACACATTGTATTTCAGATCTTCTCACCTACCATTTCCAAACAAAGGACGTTCAGCTGGACTTTTCCCACTCCAGAGCAGGGCCTTTTAATTTTCATTATTCTTTTATGCTGGGTTGAAATTTAGTTCTGCTTTTACATTTATTTTCCCTTTTGTTGCAGTGCTACTTCCAAACCCAGATCTTTTCTGTGTCAACGAAGTCTTCTCTGCATCCAAGATATCAGACTGTCAGGCTGTTGTTTTTTAAAGCCAAAATTGAGTAAATAAATAAAAGAAATAAATAAATTAGGTTGTTTGAACATGCCTAAAGCAATAGTACAAATATGTAACTGTTTTCTGCCACTTAATGTGAGTCCCACTGAGTCCATTGGGCAAAGCGTTTTCAAAGACATATCTGCGTCATTCATTCATGCGCAGGTAGAAAGACAGGGCATTATTGTAGGATATTCTCATTATAGTCTAGATGTGAAATTCTTTTTGTAGCTGTTGTGCACCTTGAAATTGTTGTACTTTGCATAGGTCCATGACTAATCATCCTCTTTGGTACACAGCTACCAAGAGGAAAATATCAGAGAATTTTTCATATTATCTTGGACTCCATTTCTTCAGTACTTTTAAGAAATTTTAATTCAAAACCTTTAGCTGAAGGTGTAGGATTTTTCAAAAAGTGCATATTTTACTATTACTGATGTCTTCTCAATATCTATACAAATAAATTCACATAAAAGGTTACTTACACATTCACCAAAGCACTTTTCCATTGGCTGAAAATAATTGTATACTGCAGGATATTAACTGAACATGGTTATCAGCATCAATCATTCCCACTGAACTACAGTTTAAGAAAATTTAACTGAAAACAATAGAGCATGAGGTGACTGGCAATGGATTTGAGCCATCCATTATACCAGTTTCAGTTTAAATGGAGGTGTTAACAGAAAACTTTTCTGGTAATAGCCATTTAAGATTTAGGGCAATAGGAAAGAAAGGAATCCCTGACTATTGGAGTCAAATTCAACAGGCAATCTCTTTGTAAACTTCTTGAGCTTTATGTCAAATGCAGATAGTTTTAGTTCTCATTAGTGCTGTTGCAGAACTTTATCCTCATCATATTTATAAGCATTCTGCAAATTTCCACGTCAATTCTTTTATGTTTAGTTAGTTTTCATTCTTCTTTAGCCTAAATAGCTCTCCACCTGCTGTACGGTGTATTTACAAAGTATGTCTGTGTTCTCTCAGCTTCCATTTTGCTAAGCTAAAGAAGTTAAGGTGCTTTTCAGGTGTTGCCTGAGCTTCTTAACATGTCTTTTCTGTTTCTCTGAAGCACTTCTGGCTTGAATACAATTGTCTTGCAACAGAATTGTGTGTGCTATTCCAGAGGCAGTCTTGCCAAGACCTTGTGCAAGTGGTACTCTCTACCAGTACTAGAAAACATCCCAGCACATCCTAGGATTACACTTTCCTTTTTATGGCAGCTTCACACTGGTAGTGATAATCATCATGTGATTGACTGATTAAACCTGAGTCTTTCTCCTCCTGTACTATTTCCAACTGATGAGCTCCCAGCTTATAGCAGAAATTCTCATTATTAGTCCCTGAGTGCATGACCTTACACTTTGTACTATTAAATTTCATCTTGCTTCTATTACTACAGTCGTCAAGGTCATCTAATTCTTCCTGTACGATATTCCAGTTCTCCTCAGTATTGGCAACTCTGCCAAAGTTTTTGTCATCAGAAAAATTTCATTAGCACACTGCTAGTATTTGTATCCAAGCTATTAATGAAGTTATCAAATAATACCGGTCCTAAGACCAGCCCCTGAGGAATTCCACCAGTGCTTCTCCAACCTTATAGAATTCCTTTCAACAGAAGTCATATTTGTCTCTTTTTTAAGCCATTTTTTCAATGTTACAATTCTTGTGCTAATTACTGTGTTTAGCTGGCAGTTACCCATGTGGTACTGCAGTGAGGTTAAGATAGATTAGAGCGATTTCACTGTAGAGGGAGAATTATAAACAAGATATGAAAGTGGGGCCTAGGGGACGCAATTCGATCAAACCAGGCCTGCATATCACCCAAATTGTTTGGAATGTTGGACAGGAGAAGACAAAATCTAACTGATTATATAAAGATTAAATCTACTGAGAAAGATCCAATGGAAACTAGAAAATCAGCAATACTGGTTTGCAAATAAAAAAAACTTTGCATATAACAAATAAGTACTAAGGTATTTCTGGACACAAGTATATTCCTACATCCAAACAATGCTGCTTTACATTCACTCAGTATACCATCATTATTTAAGCAATAATGATGCAACGGTCCATTATCAGTTGGTTGTTCAGTTAATGAAGTGCCTGGGGTGAAGGCCACTGCTTTACTTACCCAACACAAGGTTTTATTAAGAAACAAGCATTCATCTTGATCACGGCACCAATTCAGCATCTACTAAATTGACAGCTCTATCTGGGAATATATTTCTATCACAAAGAAAGTGGTATCTGCTGTCATCTGACAAGTGTACTTCATTCCCTACCTAAATTTAACAACTGGGACTCCTCTACTGCACAGAGTATCAGCTCTCTTGCTTTACAGCTGTAAAATATACTCATATTATCAGCAGTTATGTTTGTTGCCAAAAGAAATGTGACTTATTGATAGCTACTGTTCCCAAAGATTAAGCCCCTTCGCTGAATGTTTCTTCTCATATGTGAGTAATTTTTTAGGTTAATTTTAATAACTGGGATAACTTCACTGATTTGACTAAGACCATGGCCCCAAAAGCAGTGGTATCTCCACCCAACTGATGTGGCAGTCAATGGTGTCCCAGGCCTGGAGCAGGGAGAGGTTGACTCTGGTTTGCTGTCCTTTCCCCTTCCACCACCCCAAAAAAGAATGGTGTAGAAACACTTTCTTAAATGTGGGTAACCCAGACATTCTTAAAACTCAAGTCTGCTGAAGAACAGAGTGCCACAAGTATGAAAAACTCACAGGAGAGAGCAACACTGAAGGAGCTCACCCTCCTGATGGGCTTGTGATATCCGGATGACTGAGAGGAGAACTAAATGCGGAACAGTGTGTTGCAAAATCTTTCAAGCTTTCAAAGAACTGTTCCTCATTTTTTTTTTAAAAGAAGATCCATGATGCAGAGGCCAGGCTACTTATTGTTCCTTATTTTTCCATCACGTTGGCCAGAAAGGGTGAGACAGGGATACCTTAGTTGGGTGAAGCGCTTGGGATATCATCCACAAGTAACTCAAAGGTTAGGAATTTTCTGTTAGTGTGCAAGGGCCACTCAACAATGATATCTCCTGACCAAAGAAAACCAGGAGAAAAGGTGTCTAGGTCTGCATTTCAGCCCGTACATTCAGTGACGACGGTTAGATTCTACCTGAGTGCAGTTAGCTTGGAAGCTGCAGGGAATCAGCACCTGGACAGTATATATTTTAACAGAGATTACATGATCCTTGATAACTGCTTTTACATTTTGGTTTATGCCACACATTTTTCTCCAGATCTCCTCCCCTTTTCCTTAGTATTTAGAAAATTCTTGCTTCTATAGCCTTGGTGGATATAATTTTATACCATATTAGAAAAAAAAGATTAAAAATTGTTATACTACAGGTCAAAACCATTGTAAATTTAAACTATGATGAGCCCCAGAATTAAGTAAAATCCTGGGTGGAGTTAGGACAGCTTTGCACTACTTCACTGATTGCAAGTTGGCTTTAACGCTGATAATTTCTGAATCAATATTGTTAAATTTGATCAACTTCTACACAAAAACCATGCCCTGTATTTGATTCAGTGTAAGGAAAAAATGTCTTCCTTGCTCTTCACAATATTTATGAATAATCACAAGTCCGTAGTTGATTACTTCTATTCTCTTCTGTTATCTCTTCTTAGGGAAAACACATATTATATACTGATGCTACTACCTTACCCATTTCTGTTAATTTACCAATGGCTTAAGGCTTCTTTGTATCTGGCAGAATAGCCCTACTCTTTTGCCTAATCCTTCAATCCAGCAGCTCCACAATGCATCAGGAGTTGCCCCCGTTGTAAAGCAGTGCATGTCCCTAACCCATCAGCTGAAAGCCTTTCTACAGTATGTCAAGTGTATCTGCAATATTTGTTAAAATTGAAATTTAGATGATGCTCTCTTCACATGCATCAAGATGTTTTATATTTCTGTGATTTGGAGTTAATGTTTCTTCCAATCCCAGACAGAAAGAGAGTTCTGATTATCTATGGAGGATGATCCACAATTCTTTTTCATTCATCCTGGAATAGCAAATGAGTATGTTTACTCTGTCATCTGAAAAGATGATACCCTGAAACCACACTATTGAGCCTGTCACAGCTGTGTTAGAGGGAGGTGACCCATTTACTGACAGAAAAGACTAGAAAATATAAAGCTAGGCTGAGGTTATATTTAAACAAAACTAGCCCTGATATGAACTGCTTACTTGCTCAGACAATGGACTAAGTAATGCTCACCTATTATGACAAGACTGCTACAACTATGAATACCATTTTAATTTTTAGAAATACTTTTCATCGTGTTCCTGCTTTCATTCTAGTGAATCTTCTCTAGAACACATTTTTGAAAGACATTTTCTACAGTGTTGTTTAAAACTTACTTGAAAATTTAAGCCATCTCATACAGAAGCAGTACAAGGATTAGTCTTGGACATAATAAATAGCATTTACGAGATGCACAGTGGGGTTATCATCTGGGCATTTTTTCTCATAGAGGTTAACACCACGACAGGTCATTATATTATCCTATTGGCTTTCCATTATGGGCCTTCACATTTTATCCCGTTCTGTACTGAGGCCAATAACTTGTGTTTGGGTAAAGCATATCTTCCAGAAAGAGAATCTGTCTTGATCCGTAGACATTAAAAGATAGGGAAGTGATCCTACCGTTTTATAACTTGTTCCAGTGGTTAACCACTCATGGTTAACATGTGGCTTAGTTCAGCTTCCAGCCATTAGTTCTTGTTATCCCTTTCTTTGCCTGATTAAAGAGCACTTTAGTACTCTGTGTTTTCTCACTGTGAGAGTACTTATACTTTCACAGTTACCTCTCAGTCAAGTCACCATTCAATCTTCTTTTCGATAGACTGAACAAACCATGCTCTCAAAGTCTCTCACTCTAGGCGTTTCATCCAACCTTGAATCATTTTGTGGCTCTTTTCTACAACATCTCCAAATTAAAAAAAACCAGCAAACAACAAACCAAAACTCTTTAAAGTGTGGACAACAGAAATGGACAAAGTATTCTCTTGTCTGTGTCATTATTGCCAAATAAAGATATAAAAATTCAAAATCCTGTTTTTCATTTGGTTGTTTATAGGATTCCTATTGCTGTTTTTCAGAATTGTGCCTGTGTTTACCTCTCCACTATGATACTTAGAGCTTCCTCAGCCAACGTATTCCCAGACAAAGATGCCCATCCTGCTGGACTGGCCTGGATCTGTTCCTTCTATGCACAGTTTTGCATTTGACTGAGTTGCAACGTGGGTTGGATTTTTTTATTATTTTTCAAATTGTCTCATTTTACCAGCAATTCAGAGCACAATGTATGGCTCTGTTGTCCTCATTATTATTTACTGATTCTCCAATCTTTCTGTCACCCACAAATTTTCTAAGAATGATTTATGTTTATGTTTTAACTCATGGGTGAAAATGTTGAATAACACTGAGTCTAATGTTGATCCCTGAGGAGCCTCCTAGGATCACTTCCATTTGATGATGATTTACCACTGACTAACTCTTTTTTGAGATCATTCATTTAACAAGTTCTGCATTCATCTACATTGTGCTCTGTGGAATTTGCATTGTGTTATCAGTGATCTGAAACCAGAGGCTAAAAGTATGCTAGTTATAGTGACAGGAATTCTAAGCATTCAGTGGGACAGAATAAAACACAGGTAGTTGCCCAGGTTGTAAAGCATCTGTCAGCTGAAAAGTCTTTCTATAGTGTGTTAAGTATTTCTACAATATTTACGCAAACAGAAATTTAGGTGGTGGTTTTTTTCACACCTGTGTAGATATTGCGTATATTTCTCCATTTAAAAAATAAATTTAGAAAGACTGAAATGTTAGAAAAGAAATTAAAAAAACCTCAACCAAACACTTCTATTTTTCGTTGTGGTTCTAACCCATTTCTTGTGCAGCAGAAGAGGGAGAGTAGCTGTGTGGGTAGTCTCAGTCAATGCTTTGGAAACTCATGCACCACACATTGCACAGGATGTGCAATGTTTTTTGTTCTATTCCAAATGGTGCACATCTGGATACTAGACAAGAAGAATACAAACTCATTTTAGGATATTAGGTCCAGAGACGCGTTTTCAAATACAACTGGGACTAGAGTAATGTGATTAATTTAGGCATACTCTGAGCGTTAAAATTAGATGTGACTTTCACCTATCATCTGCAAATACAGCAGCTTCAAATCTTAATTATTTTAATTGCTAGTCCCTACCACTAAAGAATTTACTTGGAATAGCATAGTCATTCTTGAGGCATCTTAATAAAAAAAGATTTCAAAATGCCACAAAAATTGCTGAAAGATTGAGCATTTAGACTTGACTTTGTCACCTCACCAGGACCATCTTGGATACTGCAACCAATGCAGAGTCACCAGGGATAAGAAACATAAAATTCCAATTTATGCTGATGAACTTTCTGTTAAAAGGCAGAAGCTGGTTACCAGCTGCATCATCTGCTGAGATAAAAGCAGTGAATAACAGAGGCACAAACAGAGGGAAGGTGAAATAGAATTGTATCGTTTAGCTCCCGTATTTTCTATAGAAACAAAAATGCCAAAACAGGCTAGAGCAAATAATTTCTGAGAACACAAAATTATCATCAGTGGACTAACTATTGTATATCTTTATAACTGCTCACAAACTTTAAAATATGAGTGTATTATGAAGATATACCTATTTCCATTACAGAGTATTCCCCCAAAGAACTGAAAATAAATGTGAATATGCTTTTCTAAATGATGTCTTGACAACCAAAAAAGTACAGTAGTTTCTATATTTGGCTTTGCCAAAAGGGTGCCCTTATCAGGAGCCTTAAAGATCTTGATAGACTGATTGAAAGACATCCTAGCAAATTGATGTAGTTATCCACTGATTTTTCCTCCAGCCCAAACTTGCCTGAAGACAGAGTTGATGTGCTCAAGTGGACCAGCTACTATATTCCTAAGTCCTCCTCTAACTTTCTTCCAGTTACTTAGATTGCATATTTGTACTTTAGGACCAGTGCAAAGAATGATAAACCCTTAAAAAAATTCACACAACTTAGCTTTCATCAGATTAAGGTACCTTAGCAACTGCAGTGGTATTTTATCTATATTCATTGGGATTTGGTTCTCTTTATAGCACCCTTGAACTGACCCTGATAGCTGGTGTTTCTATCTTTTATCAGCCCTGAGTCTTTTGAATCACCAGGTTATTGAGTTGTGAGCCACTGCCATCTTCACATGTGTGCCTAAACTTGCTTATCCTTGCCACCCAATTTGGGTCTTTAATAAAGTGCAAGGAAAGGTGCATCTAGGTCCTATCTGCTGTATTATGACATCAATCCCATAGGAGACTGATGGTCAAAATCTGATAACGTTAACTTTATTTTCAGCATGAATTTATGATAACTAAGTGCAATTTATAGCCTACATGCTGACATGGCATCCTTTTTTTTTCTTTTTTTTTTTTTTATTTTTCCCCCCTGAGATCTTCTTCAAAATGCTTCTTCAAAAAGCATTCTCCATCCTTTCCTATTCGCTAGCTGGGATCCTTCTATATAAATGACTCATCATAGAAGAGAGTGGCACTTTTGCCCTTTGTGGTGTACTCCTTCCGTGCAGTAGCTATGGATCTAAATAAAAGGCAGCATGTTTCCAAGCACTTTTTTCTCTCAGGGCTCACTTGCTAAAATAGAAACCCAAGTCCACATGGTGATCATATTTGCTACCTCAGGGACTAATTTTCTTTTACCTTCTTTCCTGTATTCCAAAGCTTCATTGCCATTATCCTCTTGCTCCCCATGCACTAACAAAAAGATTTTAATGTATTCATTATGCAAAATCTTGTCTTTTGTGACCTTTGCCAAGAGTGCCCCCAAAGGACTGGCCAGGCTTAATAAGCTCACAAATAAACTACGATGTCAGCCAAGGGCACTACTGGCCAATTGAGCCTGCACCATTGCCCTCTCCCCAAGCCCCCACTTCACACCTGAGATACCCCGAGGTGGGATCACGGGGGTGTTGTCTGCTCTGGAAAACTGTTAATCCTTTCTGGCGGCTCCCAGCTCAGCAAACAATCCCCTTTGTGAAGGCTGGAACAATCACACAGGCAATATTGCCTTTTGCCGCTTCTGAGATCGACTCTGCCTTCCTTTAAGTTCCTCTTTTCCTCTCTCCTCAGCTACATTGTTTAATGCTTTCATTCTTCTTATTTCATTTATGTTATGTCCTGTAAGAGCTTTGTCATGGGCAAGCCAGCTGGGTCATTGGAGGAAAGGCACTCTCTCATCAGATCCTTATGTTAGTCCATTTTCCTCCTGCCCAGAGTTATTGTCTAGGTTCTGTGGGGAAAACATCCGCTCCCCCATTCAGTCATAGATGCTGTGGCAGATTACAGCAGTTTCTGTCTGCCAGGCAGTCAGGCAAAGAAAGGAGTAAGAGGGATACGGCATCCTCTTCATTTCATATATAAAAGATGCAGATAAAGTATATAATATCAGAGAATGACATAGCTGGTAAAAAATCTGAATTTATTGGGGAAGAATATAAACTTTCAAAACTCTAAAAGAGATCATGCTCATAAAAGATAGATATTACAAATGTTAATGCAAATTATTAGTAAATCTGACCCCTCTCCCCCACTATGACACACATTTAAAATTTATTATGGAACACATTCAGGGGAATAGCTTTAGGGAATTCATTGCTCATCTTTCTCTTTCTTCCTCCATCTCACACACTAGCAGTCTCCCGACAGCTTCTCTGAATTCTTCAGAAATACTGCCACTCTGACCTCTGTACCATAGATCCATTGACTTACTTCATTTGACTGTCTGGAGTGACAGCTAAGGTACTAGTACAACATGTTCTCACAACTTTCATGGCAGTATACACATCTTCTTTCCAGCTCACCTCTATATTATGATGCAGAATACCATGACACAGATTGCTTAAATAAAATCTTTTTGAACTTCTGATGTTTTAATATACACAGTCCAAAGAAAAAGAATGAACAAACCGTCGTCTTTAGTTAGTAGCAGAATTTGTCTTATAGCACTTACATAAGTTCTGTTTCTGAGATCATGTCAAATAGGAAAGACTTTCAACATAACAAAAAGGTTTAGGTATCCAACTGCCATTAGCTGCAATGGGACTTAAATACATATAATTTTTTTTGCCTTCCCCCCCCCCCTGCCAAATTCCCAGTCTGTTCCAAAATTCCCTTTGGTTTTATCTCAATTTAGATATTAAAAAAAAAGAGAACAACCTGAAATGATGACACTGCTTTTTTTTTTTTTTTCAGAAATCAGCTAGAAAACTTAAGTCCAAGTTTTCATAGATGCTGAAAATTTAGACAGTTCTGTGGGTGCTCATCACTGTGGAAACCTAGTTCTTGAGCTTAAAATTTCCTTGATAGCAATCTTATACAACTCTTCTCAATGCCATAATGCCAAAACACCTCCTCCAGCATTTTAAGGAAAAAAACACCAAAACCAAACCCTAAAACCTTCTCTCATTTTAACAGGACTTTTACTAGGTTCTGTTTGCAAACTTGAAGAAATATATATTCATTAACCTGACAGGGTAAGGCAATATCAGGATAACACATTTACCATATGTGGAACTGGAGTGCAGCCATTTAGTCTTTTAATGTGTGCTTCAGACACTCAGGCTGCACACAGTACGTACAAATTATCTGTCCAGAAGCTCAGGAATCAAAAAAGTACCTTTCCTTGGCATCTCTGTCTCGGGATAGGAAAAGGCCTCCAAATGCCTCAGTAAAATGAAATGAAGGCAAGGAAGCTAGAAAGGCTAGAGTGTTCATCAAGGTCTGGGCAGAGAGAAAAAAAAAGGAAGGAAAACAAAAGGCACTTGTCAATAAATACAATAAACACCCCCCTTGTATTACTGCGGTTACTAAGTGCTAACAATGAGCCTCTGGCAGGCAGCGAGGTGTGCAGACAAAAGGCCCTTGAGAAGTTGTACCGCTGCATCCTGTATAATAGTTGAAATCCGTGAGTGTTTTTCAAGGTTAGGCACAAATAAAGCAAAATTTCTTTATTAAGGTTCCAAATTACTCATCTTCTCCTACATTTCAGTCCATTGTGGGGCTCTGAGTACTGTAAGTGACCTTTGATAAACAGTCATTTCACCACATTGATGAGACTACATAAAAACTGGTCTGCACAATATAATGCAGATTAACTGAGGGGCATTCCAGCTTTTCTTAAAAATAAGCCAGAATGACACCAGAGAAGTTGCTCGTAATCTAGCCCGTTGCGTGTCCACATATTCTATGTGCGTGAAATTTCTTTCCTATGAGATAATTTAAACAATGAAGAAATTACTCTTGATATACATGTAGCAGGCAATTCTATAGTATTTCCTTCAAAGGAGAGTCTAGTTAATGCTTTGTCACAGGTGTGAAAGGACTGATGATTCAGTGCTCTTATGCTTCACCGTATAATGAAGCTGAGCACTGATGTTTAAAATACAGGGAAAAGACCTGCAAATGTGAAGTTGTTACAGGTTGTGTCATGCACAAGCTTCATCCTTCTGAGTGAAGCCAGTGAGAAAGCTGGTATTGTAAAGCTTGCACAGTTACCTAAAAATAAAACCAAGTGTCTGTTTTGATCAAGAAATCTTTCATCAATAGTTTGTCTAACCTCGGAGATGATTAAAAATATCTGTAAAACACAAATACAAAGAGTTAGCATACTTTGTGGCACGAAAGATCAAACAGAGTGATCATGTCATGCTGAAGGTAGTCTGAAATATTGACAAGAGACCCCGCTGAATTAATTAGGCTATAAAGTTTCATAAGCAAAGCTGTGTTAACAGTGTGGTATTGTTTACAATTTATATGAAAAATTATCAATATCAATTTGCAAAGGCATTTTAGCACATTTATAGGAAAAGAAAGAGGAACAAGATGAAAAGATTACCACAAGAACTAGCACTACCATTCTGTTGTGTTGCACTATCCAGTTTCTGTCATTATAGCTGCTCCCAATTTATCCTGTTCTCATTTTACAGGAAAAAATCATAAAAGGCACTAGAGATGAAATGATCAGTATTATTGTCAAGGCATTTTAAACAAGAATGCAGAGTCCTTGGGCCAGAGCTCCAGCAGTTCAAGGCAATCTTTAATCCAGCTTTGTTTCTCTTCCCTGTGTTCTCAATTTGTGTGTCTTGATGCCCATTCGCAATGAAGTCTCTAAATTACCTCACAAAAGGCAGTTGTCTTTTCAGAGGAGAAGCCGTAAAATTGAGCTAGAATAATACCAGACATTATTACTGAAATGGCAAAATCCAAAAGTCCATGAAAATAAAATCTGCACTTGAGGGTACAGATAATTGATTCACCTAAACAAAATGCTGTGGTCTACAAATAGCACTGTAAAAGGCCAAACTACTGTTCTTGCAGGAAATAAATTTTCAAATTCCACTTTTAATTATCAGAACTCTTGGATTGCACTTGATAAGGAGCAAAACCATTTTTAAGAGCTAACTGGCTTTATTTTCTGAATTTCTGAGCACTTACAGCACCTCATAGTTTCAATGGAAACTGGTGGCGCTCAGGTCCACTGGAAAACTCATCCGTATACACGTATCTATTACTTGTATTGATATTCATATGTTAGTTATATTATCTGTATACAGAGTCACCAGTATTTCCGACTGTGAGTTTGATGTATAGGAAAAATATTTATCATAAAGGCAATATAAAAGTACAACCATTCTGCCAATGCACGTGCTAACTAGAATTCTCTGGTGCGGGCTTGAACAACTATGGGCAGTACAATAACATAATATAACGTAACATAACGTAATGTAATGTAACGTAAGGTAACGCAATGTAATGTAACGTAAGGTAACATAACAACACATCCTGCCATGAGGGTTTTCTTTACTGATTTCAATGGGAGTGAGCCCTGAATATAAAGCGTCTATCAGTTCAACCTCCTTTTTGTTATTTGGGATAACAGAAGAATTGACATGGAATGAAATATTAAGAAAAATAAAAAATACCCCTTTAGTCACCTTAGGACATATTAGGAAAATCGAAGAACTAGATTGCCAGTGTAACCAGTATGCTGCTAATTTCAGAAGCTTCTTCCTCTGCTAAGAATAAGCCCCGGAAAACATTCATAGCAATTGCAATTTCTGAGGCACGCAGTACAATTTATTTAGTCAGTCAAATTTACGCAGTTTAACAGATTCCTTGATTCTTGTCTTGCTTTTTCATTAAGCCCTTTAAACTGGACTTCTTGTCGATAAATAAAACTATTGACGTTAAAAGGTCACATCTCTGACCTTTCACATGTTTCTCCTGCTCTGTATCTATATACACTGTATACTTTACCTCGAGAAGAGATTCTTTTATTTAAGCGGGCTTAAACTGTTCAAATTTGTAATGTACTGGGGATTTTGGAATATCTAGAGGGCTTAGTGGATAAAGAACTGACCTTTCATCTCTGAACCCAGTTCCCATCCAACCTAAGATAAGTGGCAGAGTTTTGTGTCAGCTGCCCATGTGATAAAACTAGCTTTACCTTGTATCATTCAACACAATTTGGCATGACTGGCAATTTTTTCCTCTCAAGAGAAGTGCATTGAATATGGAAAATGAATTGCTTCTGTCTCTAGAGAGGGTGGTCCTCCAGGTTAGGCTTTGAAGTTATAAATGGGAAGTGCTGGAAAGCTCGTATTATTGCTGGTTGCCAGCTCCACATCAAATGTACAGATAAACAGTGGGTCAGTGTTTTAAATCAGTGATAGAAGATGATTTACAAACACAAATATGTAACCCCTTCTGTGGCTTTTCCTCACCCAAGTGGAAACTATGTGATGTAGCCCAAAGTCAAGACAAGCAATTCTAAGGTCTACACTTACTTCTGTAGGTAGTAAATTTCCACATATATCGCCAGAGAATATGTTCATGTATTTTCCCCCAGGGTAAAAACTTCTCCAGATCGCCAAAGAACTACAACACCATGTTTTTCCTCTACGTAAGCCTCCACTTCACTGCAGCCGATATGCCGTCGGGAGGCTGGGGGAGCCCACCTCTGCCTGCGCTAGAGACACTTCCAAGCAAGTGGCTCCGAGAGGCTGTGCTCCCTGGAACGGCAGAGCTACTCTCTTCTCGCAGGCTGAGCATCGCAGACTCCGCGGGGAGCACTCATCTACGAGCAGAGCATTACACCCAGTAATCAAAGACAGGTCCCTCTCATGGCACAGTAGTGGCCAAACCACAGTGCTGGGGTTTCATTTTCGGCTGGATACAGTGCTCTTCTGCTGGGAATATATTTTTTTTTTTTAAAAGAAGTTTTCATTTGTTTTGATTAGAATTATGTACTGCGCCTTTGTGACAAACTTTAAAAAGAAACCAACAACCTGAAATGTGAATTCAGTTCATTTTGTTACTGAAACTTGGAACCTGCAATCAGTTAACGTGCACCCAGTAATTAACTGGATTTTTTCTGTCTAGTGAATGTATTAATTATCTGCAATATAACATAATGCTCCCTCTTCTCTTGCAGTCCTTGGAACTAAGTTTGTTTCATCTGATACTTTTTATGACTCTTTAGTAATATAAAACCATTTTTAAAAAAATAGCAATAGAAAAGTGCTCTGCAAGTATTTCTGGAGACAAGATATTTTTGTAAACAAGACCCCCCCCCTCAGTGGCATTCATTGATTAATTTTATCTTTATGATTTATCTATACATCACATAGATGGAATTTTTCAGAAGTGCTGTAAATCGCAATTTAAAACCATGTCCACCTATTCCATGTCTCACGGCTCTGATCTCATGTTAAAAAATCAAGAAAATAAATTTCCTTTAAAGATAATGATGTCTTTGGAATGTTAATAGTACAAAACTTTCAAAAGGTAAAATTATTTCTTAGCTGAACTAGCAAAGAAGCAGGTTGGCTTAGTCCATTTTGCACCTTTGTGCTAGAGAATGACTGGGTTTAAATTACAGCAGCTTCAGTCTTTGCTTTTCAATCCCTTAATCCTTAAGGAGCAGAGGTTTCAGTTCAAGACAACTTCACACAGAACATAAGAAAAGATTCTGTGAGCCTACCTCAAGTATGATGATCATTTTTTCAGCTGTAATCTTTCACTTGCATCCCACAGCAAAAAAATAAGTCTGAGGAAAACCAGTGTCAAATAATTAATGCATTTTCAATGAAGGGTTCTTTTCCACTACGGTTTAATACACGCGCATGAAAAGCGATAAATGCTTTCATGTGAGCCACTTGCAGATATTCGTACCTATGGTTTTCATCACTGTTTTACTGGTATCCCCTCACATTAGAGAGCCTTTGTGATATGCCCGAGCTCAGATGGAAAAGGAAGCTAGCCTGGGAGGTTTTACATCTGGTAGCCAACACTATTGCTTAAACAAGCTACGTCAGTTTTTAAAAAAAGCTACATAGGTCGAATCAGGGCAATTACGTTCTGATCTAAGTCGCATACATTTGTCAATTATTTCCAGGTGTTTTTTTGGGGCAACATATTTTCCTTATCTATAATTAATATTTTGCTAATAGGGCTGAAGTGAAATGTCAGGGGCCTCTCCACTTGTCTTGATTTCATAGAAAAAACAGTCCTGACAGTAATCATTTGACAATGTTTAGGTTTTAAAGCATTATGCTGTTTTGTGTTACAGCTATTTCAAGCATAGTTTGCAGGTAACTATGTACATTGCGTTTCTCTCTCTCTCTGCATACATACATACATATGTATATATCTCAACGAGGACAAAAAAGACTTACTTGGAAATTAAACAGTAAATGCTTGGAATGGACAATACAATTACAGAACAATTCTGGAAACAATCATGAAAACATTTATTTAAATTTCTACCTATCATTTGGAACCTGTTGTTATTTCTTAACTTATGGAGGGTTACAGTTGAGCATTCTGAAAATGGTATAACTAATCAGTGTATGAATAAGTAAGTATTCTTTACTAATACAAAACGTTCAGACTAACCTCAAAGGTCCAGAAGCCATTGTTGTTGGCACAAACAAACTATAAAAAATGTTAAAAAAAAAAAAAAAAGAAAAGCCAAGTTTTGAAAGTCACAAAGACAGATGTTTGTGGAGAAACCAAAGTGACGAGTGGGTTTTTTTGGTGACTGTTCCCTCTGAATTATAGGGGATGCCATGTGACATTAGATTTGTAATTTTAGGTGAACATTTTCTTTTTTATCTTTCATAAGTTTGTGCTAAGAAGTGCTGACATCTCAGAATTACAGAACTCAGTTCACAGTCTCTTCTGTTTCAGCTGGCTAAAGCAATGCTTGGCACTTTTTGAAGAATGCAAAATGTATGCAGCAACACAGAGTTAAAAATTTTATTTTTGATCTTCAAACATTGTTTGACCTTAATCAATGTCTTCCAACAAGCTTAATGTGACATAGCCCTGAAACAAAAACACACAGCTCTCGGGCCCGGCTCTGGAATGAAAAAGCTGTGATTATTAGTCCTCTGTGTGATCTTTTCAGATTGCACTGATGAGATGAAGTTTAATCTCGTTTCTCTCCTCTCCAGTACCACAAACCACAGGCAGTTTAAGGCAGCCTGGAAATCTCTTACATCTGGAAGAGCAATAATTCATGGGATTTCACTTGACAGCCATGACAGGCAGCAGGGCAGCCAGAAACAACTGTCTCTTATGTTGTGCTATTTGCAAAAAGTCAGAAGAGGAGGAGCAGGCACAGGACCACATCCTTCTTTAGCATATGTTAGAGGAGGAAACCCTTTTATTTTCTGCCAGATGCTCCATGAATAGGTCCTAAATATTACATAGACAGTAGCTATCACTTCCAAACAAAATTCCTTGGTGTCTGCTAAGCTGCAAAGCATATGAAGGCCTATTGTCTGGCAAAGGGTCATGGTTAAATTTGCACAGATTTTTTTTATAGATATTTCAGATTCTACGTTTTGATTTATAGGCATTTGCACACCCTGCTGTGCATGAATATGATACCATCTTCTGAGCAGGATTATTTCATGAAATGTATATGGGATTTAGCTACAGTAACTTTTACTGGGCAGCTTAGAATGGCCAGCAAAGTACTAGAATTTACTGCAGCACAGCTTGTGCTGTCAGGCTCATGGCTGGTGTTTATGATTTCTGCAGAAGCAGAAATAAACAACTTCTCCTTAATGGCTCTCTTTATGTGTAGGCAGCAGTAGCTCTATCTGGTCTCACAACAGTAGCTGGTGCAGTGGTTTGTCCCATTTCATGTGGAACCAATGTCTGAAAATTTGCATTTCTGCTTTTCTGAGTTTTCAGTGGAAGCGACCGGGAATGAATAAATCAACTGCAAATGTCTGAATGAGTAACATTCCATTCTACTGCTTTTTCGTGCTATAAATACATCTGCTTGAAACGGCCAGGTTTCGGAGTAAGAGCAAAATGATCAGATTTAATCTTAGTTTGTCTTAGAGTCTATACCCACACTGTGAATACTCTGGTATCAACTGAGGCTTACTTAAATTACTGTCTTAAGAAAGGAGTTCTGTTTTCTGAGTGTCTGTGGTCAAGTAGCTTAATCAACATTTTTATAGGCATTTACATACATATTTAAGTAAACACTAAAAACTGGATGAGTTACACCAGTCAGTGTGCAGATGAATTAAATACCAATTTTCATCATTTATATCTGCATATATATAAAAAACAAAATAGCCCAAATGTAATTGTCTAAGTAAAGCTTTTTTGATGTAACAACTGTTTTTGAAGTTCAAAAGAATGTCGACACACACTGTATATATAAGCAGGCAGAAAATATTTTTTTTAAAAGAAATGAGACAACTGCTTTATGCCAAAGAAAAACAATTCCTTTGCCAAACTACACATTGTTAAGTTAAAATGTGTTCCATGTGGAAGTAGGAAGATGGATCTGATGGAAAGGCTAGTGATTTAAAGTCAGCTGGCTCTGTGCCTGTCAACTACACATTCTGGCTTCCAGTTTTACAGCTAGAATTGGAATTTTTTCTCTCTTTTTTTTTTTTTTTTTTAGGGAAGGGTGAAGCATAATTTTTTATCCTTTTCTGGTGATGCAATGAATTTACCAATAAACTTGCATGTATAATCGTCCAGACTTTAAACAAAGAGGATATAATTTTTGGATCACATGTACAAATTTAATTCTGTGTTTTATGACCTTTGTTTTGTGTTAGACTCATTTTCCAAAGTGAATTTCCTGCTGCTTCTTTATACTCATCACAGTTTTTCTAGGAAGAAATTGTATTAGCCTATCTTTTCAGTATGGAAAAAGTATAGAGACAAGTTTAGTCTATATTCTGAGGGAAGTACAATATTTTATGGATTGCAATATTTCACCTTTCATACTGCTAGTATTACCTATGTTGATCAAGCCTTTAATCTTTGCCCTCCTCTCCTGCACATAAGACACACGGTATTGTCTCTATACGTGGCCTAAAGGATATTGGAAACACAAAATGTTCAGATAGACAAGAATGAAACAGCTACACTACACCTGGTAATATCTTAAAAAGAGGCTATCATCCCATGGTATTTTCTGCAGGATTCTCCAAACTTCATTTGTTATTCACATTAAACTTACATTCATCATCCTATTTTAGTACATATTTTCCAGTACATGCTGCATGGCAATTACGAACACAGAAGGTTCTATTCATTGTGGAAGTTTTTTACATTCTTTAGATACACAGAGCACTGTGAGGTTCAATTTTGATTACTGTACTGGATTTCTGGGCACACAAAACACACTTAGAGCACATTTGTTCTTATTTTTAGTTTTAAAATATTCCTGAAACATCTAGCGAGTCTGCAGATACTTAAATGGCAGAATTTCAGACACAATTCAGCCAGAGCTGTTTACGGCAAATATGGTTGCAGAAAGCCTCTTTCTTTTTTTTTTTCTTTTCGCTAGGATACCCACGTTTTATTTATGATTTTGGATTTTATTTCACAGCATTCCAGTTTAGTTTAGCACGATGTATTTAATAACCATGTCTACTGTCTTAATTACCCTATAAAGCAGGGTTCCATTGGCATTTGACCCTCCACAGCATTCCAGAGAAACTGCAGGACCATGATAATTACCAACTGCCTGTGAGAAAATTAAACAAAAAAGGCCTAACTTTTAAACCACCATTTTAAACGACCTATTACATCTCAGGAATAAATCATTGATGAAATAGCCTGCTTAACAGGAAAATAGCTATTCCATAGCAAAGAATTTCCCCTTGCATGATCATGAAGAGAATATTAAGTATTCTTCAGCGCAAAAGGTTAGGTTTTATGTCTGTCCAATGCCTTTTAATGACACATTTTTGTGTAATTTTACTGCAATCAAAGCCTTTTCCTATGTAGGTTGTAGACTATGACTATTTTGTCAGTCTTAAACATTTTACTAGTCAAAGAATAGAAAATCTATTTAAACATGTACCAAGAAAAAAATGTTTTGTATATGTTGTATCTTTCACCACTAAAAGGACCTGCATTAATGTAGCTTGATTTCCTTAGATTAACATAGCCATTTGCTATATATTTTTCAAAAAAGTGCTAATCAATTTAAATTCATAATAGTACAGCATATTAATTGCTAACACAGTTAAAAAATTCAAATAAATTTTGAAAATCTAAATCATGGCTTGATTAATTTGATCACACTGGCTTTATTCTGTATCTAATGGCAATTACTATACTTATTTCTATTACCATTCTGTGCTCCATTTCTTACTGCTATACTTAACAAGAGTTCTACTTCATCTGTCTTTTCCTAAATGTCAGTTTGTATTTTACTAAATAATTAATCTGGGCTGAACATTGACGATCATTTCCAGATCAGATCAGCACTCCACATAGATAGTGTAACGTTAGGACCATAATCAGAAAAAAGATTTAAAAAATTATTAATTCTACAATTAAAAAGCATTATTTTTCACTTTTACATGTATGATACAAGGATATAAACCCAGGGAATATCCATTGCTTTTAAAATTCAATCCAGAACATTTTCTAAACCTCCTTAAAACATTTCACTTGAAAGCTTCTCTGTTTTCAACAGAAGCAACTAGAAGTCTAATGAACAAAGAGTTTATGGAAGAGCCAAGCCACAAACGAAACTTAAATTAGTTTGAAAGGGAGTTTGAAAAATAATTCTGTATTCAATCAAAAATAGTGCAACCCTTCTACTTTGTGCTTTGCGGCTCAAAAGAAACCTTGTGACATCTATCAGCATGGTTAAAGGGCTCTGGCCACAACTTTTATTTAAATTCCAGTTTAATTTATAATCCAAAGCAGAGATTAAATGCGTAGCAGGCAACCGAATCCTAGCGGTATATTATAAACTTCTGGGTTTGATGATCCCAGTGCAGTTGTTCCCAGCCCAAATTTGACACTGCTATACTATTGTTCCCATACTACTGTCTACTGAAGTACCACCTGTGTAATCACTTAGAGTAGAGCTGGAGTTACTGTTGCACTATTGCAGCCTGGGAACTTCTGGAATAACATGCAGTCTAAAAGCATAAGAAAATAAGAACAGCCATAATGGTTCAAACCAAAGGTCTAGGTAGTCTCATATTCTGTCTCTGAAAATGTCCTGTAGCAGATGTCAGGGGAAGAGGGTAAGAAGCAGGCAAGCGTGTAATACTCTTTCCCATATTGGTCCAGGCTCTAGCTGTCTGTAATTCATACTTCTTGAATAAGAGGGTTTGGGGTTTTTTTTCCTCAATAAATTGGAACACATGACATTTTTAAACATCCACAGTGTATAGCGATGGGTTCCACAGATTAGCTATATTCTGTATAGAGAAGTATGTCCTTTTGTTTGTTTTGAACTTGTCAGCTGCTTCCTTCACCTGGTAGCCTATATTTTTGTGTGGGAAAGTACAGGGATCAATAATTCTCTATGTACATTCTCAAAGGTGGTTAAAGACTTTGCAGATTCTAATCAGTTGCTCCCTTAACTCAACTCTTCTTTGTTATTTTATTTTATTATTTCATTTTATAATATTTAATTATCTTCCCCACACTGCAGTGCCCTGATCTATTTAATAATTTTTCATGTGTGGAAATATTTCCACGTCTGATCATTTTTATTGCTCTTCTCTGTCCTTTTTTCAGTTCCACTGCATGCTTTTTGGATAGAAGAACCAGAAATGTCTACTTGGTTGAGAGAAGCCTTGTTTCATATAATAACTAAATTTAATTATATGCCATACCATATTGTGCTGCAGCGATGTGTACAAGAATCCAAAATCACAGTCAGTCATTTTGATTTCTCTGACACTGAGTGTCAGTCTGGTAGGTTCAAGCCCTAGAAGAAGCTAAAAGTTACAGCATTAAAGTGCTTACCAAGTATTAAGTAGATTAGTCTTTTTGGAGCCTAAACTCTCACGCTGTAATCAATGCTTCCAGACAGCATACATTTGAGCATCTGGCACACACCAAGCCCCTGTTTGTTTCTGGTAAAAAACCCTGTCACAAAATCCTGCACAGACAGTACTTCACTTCATTATCTAGAGCACCAGTCTGCTCTCTGACTCAGCTCCACCATTATGTGGTTTATTCACACATCAGACCCATCCCTACACCCAGATGTTGTTGCATGGATCTGAGTCTTCATCCTTGGAGAGATACTCAAAAGTGGTCTGAACGTGGTCTTGGGAAACTGGCTTCAGGTGGTCCTGCTTGACCAGGGGTGTTGGACCAATGACCTCCAGAGGTTCCTGCTTACCTCAACCATTTTTTAATTCTATCACCTTGCCGAGCAGTTCCTGATGACCTCAGCTTCACCTAAGTTAGCTTGTCACACACCAGCTGATTTCAGGAAAGATTTGTTACCAGTAAAGATCAGGCATACACCAAAGAATATGGAAAACAGGAAAAGCCTTGATTTCGTGTTTTCTGTGGTGCCTTAGTGTCAGATAATCAACAAGAATGAAAACTGTTATTTTCATTGTAGTTATATGAGGTGGTAGAATTGTTTGATGATTGTTATGAAGGTATCATATACCTCCTTACAATATCTCCATACCTGAAGAAGTCAGATGATAGCCTTCTACATATGCCAGAGTCTGAAGAACTGTATAAGGGGTGAAGGGAGAGAAGAAAGTGCATTATGGAAGACTTGGGGTTATGAAGCATGGATGAAGTTTCAGCATATGTAGAGTCAAGACACTGTACATGTATGTAATATATGATAGCAGTGACAGGCATCTCTTCAGAAACACAAGATTTAGGAGGGGAAGCATCACAAGAGGTATTTTTAGTTGCTTTATAAATAAAAGCAAATACTATATGGAAGCGAAGATTTGTAAGGACACTTGTAGGCACGAGCAGTAGTGGGGAAGGGACACCACAGCTTCTCAGAGTACTCAAGGAAACAAAAATTTCACAAGTAGTCAGGACAGTACCATGGGTATACTAAATAATATGGTAAATTTGGCTAAAATGTCACAGAAAATACTTGGGTCAATCCAGCTATACTAGTAGGGAAATAACAGGGCAAGCGCAGTAATCCTTCAGCTGTAGTTGAAGCTAAAGACTGAAGCAGCAGAATTATTATCAAGAATAATTCACGTTAGCCATATATTGCATGGTCACTTATCTGGGCTTCAGGCTGACATCTTTCTTCTGCTTGATCTGAGGCGAGAACTTGACCACAGGCTCCACTACTCAAGATTAAATGGTATAATGGTTTCAGTCTTTCTTGCCATAGCTACCCCACTGTATAATTAACTTTAAATTTGCGAGTAGAGAAGGAGGGAGAATTGGAGGAAGAGACTCTATACCTTTGCACCGAGTCCACTTAGCAAGGGCATGAGATGATTATCCCGGTGAACATAGGTATTTAAGTGTTAAACTTCTTTACATTGCTTTCAACTAGAAAACTTAAATTCAGCCACTCAGACATCTTTCTGGATGCCAATCCCTGAGATTACGTCACCACAGCAGCCCTAATTGCTTTCTGCACCAGAAAACAGTCTTGCCCTCTACGTCTATGTTCAAATGCTAACTAAAAATATGTTTTTATGGAGATGACTTGCAGTTCCAGGATTGTTTCTTTCTTCTGAGGACAAAGAAACGTATCTGCGTCATACTGGTAATGGTGCACTAAGCCCATCTACATGGCTACCGGCTTTTCAGTGCTTATTGAGAACTTTGCACTCAGGCCATGTGTGCAGTGCAACTATGTTATAACCAGTCAGTTAAGTCTATACTGATAAGCAGAGAAATCATTAAAAAGGTCTATGACTATTTTACCCCATCAGTCTTCCAAAATAATTCAAGCAACTAGGTCTGCAGACCCTTAGCTAATCTTTAAAACACATCTTTCCCTTCTATTCTTTCTTATATACTGTAAGTTAATTTTTATGTTATATTCTCAGAGATCTCTGTTGATTAGATGCTATCTGGATGCTTCCAGAAAGTCAAAGGGACCAAAATTCTTGTTTTCCCATGAATTTATTTGCTGATACAGTAAGACCTTCAGTATATGAGGTCTTATATGCCTGTCCACTAAGAAAAGATTTTCGACAAGACAACTTTTGTATTTTTAGTTTCATTTGTAATGGATATGTCAAAGAAAAGGACTGTCAGGAGATAAAGATAGACATAGGCAGAATGAAATTATTCAGCACAGCTCTGGACCCATAATTGTCTGAAACTGGTTTTCAAGTAAACACCATGTAATTAGGAGATGCACCTGCAAGGCTTGAGCCTTGGCTATTTTTTATATCCAGACTACAGCGCAGAATGCCAGGACTTCTGGTTCACAATGTTGGCATAGTATTCCTGAATGGAACCAGAGCTTTTACATGTGGATAGAAGACACACTAAATACTTCTTCAGAGTTCAAATTACTTTTCTAGATAGCCTTAAGTGATCCATAACAGCTTCTTTAAAACAAAGCATTATTTGTTTGCTCAAAGCTGCAAAGCAAGTAGATGAAGCAACAAGAGCTGTATACCCTTACTGTTTAACTGTATTTATTTTCTATAATTTGTATACTGTTGATAAGTTCTACTCAGCTGATGTGCTTAATTCAAAGGTGAGGGTTATCGCCAGTTTTTGTGGAACCAGTCTTTTTTCTGGCAGTTTTCTTCAGCTGCTGATACCTCTACCATTTTTAAAGACTTAAATAGGTTACTGTCCCCTTGGATCGCAGATTTGGACCAGAAGACAAAACTTGGTTAACTTTGTTTGACTTCTCTTAATAGCCAGGTGTAGGGAATACAGGTGGAGTTTTCAGGTTCTCTGTTTCCACAAGGTTTCTTCATAATCTGTCTAATAATTTATTTTCTTCACCATCGTTTGTCTTCTTTAAATATTCCCTAAAAGTTTTCTTGGAATTACACAGCCAGGCAGGATAAGATCAATGAAATAAACTCCAGAGCCACAGTTGGTATTCATAAAAATAATGTTGATGTCTCTTTCATTCTCTTCAGCAACTGATGAATATTATTCATATGATTCTCCAGTGGTTCAAAGAGGTAAAGCCGCATTGCTGTCAAAGTTGCTTCCATTTACAAAAGCAGTTAATTTTGCATAGCACAATGTAATGGAGGAAACAACAGAGTTGGCACCAGAGCCTGTGCAGCAGGCTATATTGTATATGAGCAAGAGATGGAGGTCTTTGATAAGAGATGATGTAGGGGGGTGGCTTTAATGGTCCAATTCATTTTCTGTGTGAGGGGGAGGGATGGCCTATTGAAAGTTTCATTTTAGGCCAGTTAACTAATACTACCCCTTACTGATTCTCTAGCCATGCTCAATTAGAGAGACTCCTTTGTCCTGACACCAGTCAGGATTACTACAATTCATCAACTTTACCCTGAAGAGTGCTTTTATACCAGCTAGACCTTTCAGCTCTAGCTGTGAAATGCCTAGTCACAAGGTTGCCAGTAGATATTTTTCCTTTTCCCTGTAAATAGTAGGCCACTACAGGTAGGTATGCAAAGCTAACAATAATAGGCAATCTAAATATGTAGCAAGTGTTACATATTTGGAAATTAATTTAGAGTAGTTGTCAACACATGTATTAATCTGTACCAGGAGTGTAGAAATACATCAAACAGCAAAGGAAGTTTTTTTTTAAAGATATTAACAACTTCATTGCAAGGACTAGTTGAGCTTGTCAGATGAGAAAGCTGCTATACCCCCAAAATAGCTTTACAACAGTTTGGACAAAGGCTCCAAAAAAACCTCATTGGCTTCAGAGTCAGGAACAAGCAACCACAGACAATGCAATATATCAGTTGTTGTAGCTGAAAGCAAGCCAGGCTTTGCAGCACAGCTTGTAAACTACAGAAGGTCAAATCACAGTGATTCAAAACATTTGCATACACGGCTATGAAAACCAAATGTTTTCCCTTTAATTCAAATGAACATGAGAATTAAACTAACAATAAAGATTGAAAAGAAAATTCTGGGGAATATGTTGACATGCAGCAAAAAATAAGGCTTCTCTGCAACATTAATTAAAGTGTGAGTCATAGTAGAAAGCTATCTCACTGCAACCATTTGTAACTAGTGGTGATGTGTCAGACCGAGTATTGTCAAGGTTTTAGCTGTCTTTCATGAGTATAGTTGAGCAAACTGCTGGTCACCAATTATAACCTGGTATAGAAAAGGCCTGAATCAATCTAAATAGTTCACATTTCACACTTAGTATGACCTTTTTTTTTCTACTGAAAATACAGTTTAATGTCAGTAAGATTTTCATAGGTTGAATCAGCCCTGCTAGAGAAATAATGTTGAAAAAATTCTAATTTTTAATATTTTGATTCACCTTGAGAAGGTTAAATATAAGAATTTTTGTAGTTTTATAGTTTGCTTTAAGAAAAAATCAGATCTGGGTAGGAAACCAGTAATAAAAGCACTTTCGAACTACAGGGCAAAGTACAGGCCTGCTATGTAGAAAACGTTATACCATCTAACTAGAAGTGTGAGAGTAGCAAAAAATGGTTATAGCAGTTTTATTTTCAGGAAGGGACTAAATTATGTGAAGAATTGGAACAAGTAATGAATATCAATTGCAGGATAAAAAAAATGTCCAAAATTTAAAATTGTTTTCACTGAAGTCAGTGTGGCCTTTGTATTGATTTAAATAGAAGCACAAGATATCCGTCAGTTAACACATTAGTAAATAGTATAAAAACCCCATAACTCTAAGCCAAAGCTAACAGAAAAATAAATTAATTCTCTAAGTCAAGCTCTGGACGTTTTTTAAGCAATTATTGAATATATGTGGTTATTCTGTCTAGTAGGTCTCTTTTGGACCTCTTGTTTCTACTCACTGCAGATGGATATAAGCATCAAAGTTATTTAAGGAAAAGGTGGGAATGAACAGAAAAATGGGTACTGGCAGGAGCAGTGAAATTGGGGAAGTAAGATCCTGGGAAACTTTGTTCCTGTTGCCCACTTGTCCTGGTTTGAGGCTGCTAAGTATTCAGTGAGCATGTTGATCACAGTTCCATTCCTGTAAAATTAAATGCCACCTTTCTAGCAAGAAGTGATCAAATTTTTTTCTGTGTCTTTGGCAAATTTTGAATTTCAATGGACAAATGGGGTAATATTTTTGGTGGATTCTGGTATATAAAAACACAGACCCTCTATTTCTTGGAAATGTAAGGGAAAATTATTGAAATCACAACACTTTTCACCTCCATTTTGAATTTTATCTGGAATCAGAAATATCTACACACAGCTTAAGCAAAAAATTAAAGAATGCACCTTACTTTTCAAGAGTCTCTGCTTTTCACTGCCAGCTCTTTCCCCTGCCTTATTTTTGTGACAACTCATTCAGAGTGGCGTTCCTCTGAGCTGAAGGTGGAGGAAAGTCAGAATTAGGTCACAGACATAGAGACTCGCACATGTATCTATACAAAAGTCTCTGTACTTATGAAAAGTTTGGGACAAATCCAATCTCAGGTGTCAGTGAGTCAATTAACCTTCAAATCCTGTATTTCTTAGGCATTTAGGTGTGAGTACGTATTGCCTCTTCCATACTGTATTAGTAACAAAGACATACAGTTCTTATCTGATACTCTACATGTCTGTTCTGCCTCAAAAATAACAATTTAAAATAATTTTTTAAAAAAGCTAGAAATTCAATTATCCCACATAAAGTATATTTTAGATAGAAAAGTGCTCATTTGATGTGTTTTATTTAATTTACTTTAACAATATACCAAGATCCTAGGGAAAGGCAGAGTTTTGCACATAGCACTCTGGAAACTTGAATGTTTCTAATGTACTAGATATGATTTCTGAACTGAAGAGAATTTTCTGAGTGTCATTACTGTTTCTGCCTTCTCAGCAATCATAGAAGCTCACATCTATCATTTCCTTTGTTCTGTGAGAGACAGACTTCTTCCAAGGAAGCAAAAAAAAAAAGAAAGAAAAAGAAAGAATGGAAAATCACTAGAAATATTTAGTGTGATGCAATGAAAAAAAAACTAAAGATCCAGTCAAAATACTCCCTGCACTTTATATTTTAGAGGTTTAAATATATATTAGTAGTTACACTGTATATACATATATATGAATTATACTGACGATATTATCAATTTATATATTTGAGATATCCATTATGTTAAAATAATTGTATAATATAATTTATTCTATGTTATTGTTCTTATCTATCATTTCAAAATCTATGTACTTTAAATTAGATGAAGTACTTGAGATGACAGCAAAATCCTCTTCTGTGTTTTCATTTACACTCATCCATTTCTACAGTTATTCAAATTAATCATCTTAAACGGAACATACACTAGTTGTTTTGCAGGCCCTTTTAGTGAAGCTTTTAGTGTATTACTGGGTTTTTTTAGCAGATTTTCTTTGGAATTAGCCAAACTTCTTTAATGTGCCATGTCACATTGGATGTATGCAAAAGGGATCTACATTCTCCAAAAGAGACAGTCAATCAGAAAATTAGGCTGAAAAATTTTATTCTGACTGAAAATTTTATTATAAACTGGTAGCAGGGAAAAATGCTCTCTGTGTTTTTATTCTTTTAACATATTTTCCAACATTTGGGACAATCAGCTGCACAGTTGTTGCACTTGTTGCATGTTGATGCCATTCTTGTGTACCACTCTGCAGCAAAGCAGGTAGCTCACAGGTGCATGGCCTTTCTCAGCTCCAACTTAGCGTTTCAGCAGATAACGTATATTGCTGTATGAATTTGAGACAAAAAGGGGTTTCTTTTCTTTTTTTCCTGAGGCATTTTGCTGGAGCATTTTCAATGGGATTGAATAGCACCCTGGGAACCCTCAATCCTTTTCTTCACTTTCTAGAGGACTCTATATTCTCCTTCTTCCTGCACATGGTTTACTTACTCAGCTAGGTGATGCACAGTGATAAACAGAGCCTACCCTTGGCCACTGGTGTCACTGAGGGTGCTGTCCACCCCCGGATTTCAGTTCTGCTGACCCTTAACTTCCGAGCAAAACAAGAGATGGAGATTGTTTTAGTCTTCCTAAATCCCTGCAGCATGAAAGGATTAGGCAAACTAAAGTCCTACACTAAGTATGACTCCAAGAAGTTGTTTCTCCAGAATCATATGAAACTAATTCAGAAATATTCTCAAAAAGGCAACGAGTGACTTCATTTTGCAACTTACTTAACTGCTGCTAAAAAGATGAAGGAAGGTAAGTAGCAAATTATTTCTGCGGAAGTATACCGAGTAATATTAAAAATGTGAAGATACGATTTTATTAATGCAACTCTTCTGTCTACGCTTTAACAAGTGTTAAGAAGCATTCTATAAAATGAGAGCAGATTCATCCTGACTTTTTTCCCAAGAATCTTTCTGTATTTTAGGAAGTAATCCACCACTGTTCCTTAGGTGTCAGTGTCAGCTGCTAAATGCCTTTTCCTTATCTTAATACTAAGTATCTCCAGGTCATTCTTAAAAATATAATTCTCCTTGTCCCACAAGTACATGCTTCATGGATAAAATAACCATTGACATTCCCTGTCACAGCTGACCACAAATCATTCCCAAAATTATTCTTCCTCAGACTTTTTTCCAGGTTAAATATCTACTGTGACACAAGTGAGAAACCACAGCTACTGGGTATGTATTGAAGTCAATTACCTCACTTTTCTTGCAAATACTAATAAGGTACAGGAATGAAGGTGGCTTCCCTCCCCAGTTAAAACCATACTTTCTAAAAAGTCATCAATTAAGAAATTTTTCTAATACATTCCCCCCTCTTTTCTGTTCCTCATGATCACCTCTTCTGTATGAAAGAAACAGCTAATGTTAGCACTGAGATGAAGTGGATCAGTTCTGAGTTGTGATAAACCTGTGTGTTGTTGTCTGAATTGATACAGTCCAGCCCTATGAATCTTTAAGGGATGCACTGAGGCTAGAATGAGATCATCTATCTGAAATTATTTATCTCAAGAGTCAATGACTGCAAAAAGCAGGTGAAAATCTTCATGAATACTTGCCGCAGGAAAAGAGAGTAAGGTGAACAGGACTGGAAGAGCAAGCCATGGCTTTTCAATGTGATATATAGATCAATTACAACCTACAGGAACAGCCACTGGTAGCAGCAAAAATCCAGGCAGATTGAGGTAACTGGGCTGCACCAGCAACAACGTTTTCAACCAAGCAAAGGACTTGTCTAGCAAACTTGCCCTTGTTTTTCTGCTTTTGTTCTCCATCCTTTTCAGCATCTCCTTCCTTGCATTTGATGCTAAGTCCGAACGTGGTCCTTCCTTCTTTACAACTCACCTGTCATCTGTACAGTTTTGTGATGGGCCACATAACCCACAATGCAGCTAAACACTGACCCTTTTCTCACACATTTAATTTTAACGGTGTTACCTACTGTGCTCCGCTGTCTGGTTCAGCTCAAAAGGTGAAATGAGTCTGCCTCTCTGAACAACGTAAACTGCCAACACTCAGTTATTTGATAGTTGGTATTTTATTAACTTCTATACCCCTCTCACCCTGAAAGTCTGGCCCTTTGTCTGGGGTCACTTCACCATTTGCATTGCGTAAGGCCCCATTTTGAATTTGGTGCAAAGCTGTGCCACTTGTGCACACAGAGTTTTCCCTCTCATTCACTGCTGGCTGCTTCTTACAGCTATCGGTGCTCTTAGAGAACATTCAGAAGGACATGAAGGCAGTGTGTTTGCTGACCCATGTAAGACAGGACTAGAAGTCTACAGTGCTCCTTTAGGGTGAATACATGGGATGGAGCTCTATGTCTCTCTTCTGATGCCAGGCATTATGTTTTATATACAATTTGGTTTCTAGCCCCCAATTTGTGCTCAGGACTCCATCGTGATCTGGGTGTGGTACAAAGGAGATTCAGTCTTTTTCTGCTTCTTCGTTTCCCAGCTCCAACGCTTCCTCTTCTCCTTAGCCATCAGGCAATGAAAATGCTCTGGCAGGCTACTTTAAATATATTATTTCTTCTGGGCTTTTTGCTGATTGGTAGGTGTTGTACAGTAAAAAGGTGTAGAGATGCTCGTGTGATAAATGGGAAGATACAGACCGGGATGCTTGGCAGGGCAGAAAAAATACTGCCATGTGCATGCAATACGGAAGTGAAAGGAGGGGAGGGAGACATGAGCTGTTGAAGTGAGAGGCAGCCACCTAGAAACCTAATCCAAATAAAAGGCCTCGGAGAAGAGGGGGACTAACGGGAGGTACCCCTCCAGTTTGCACCATCACGGAAGGATCAAACAGAATAGTAGTCCTTGCTCAGGCTGTACGAGCCTCTGCTGCAGATTCCCTCCTCAGTGGGAGCAGGCCTGGGAGGGGACCGGGTCACCTCGCCGTCCCCTCTGCCCTGCACAGCAGGTCTGGCTGGGGATAGGCAGGAGCAACACGCTGCAGCCTCAAAGGCTGGAGCAGCCAATGCACTTCTCCACAGGCCACCGCAGAGCTTCAGGAGACACTCCGCCTGCCTGAGGCACCATGCCTCCTGGAGCTCCAGCTGAGCAGCGCAGCTCTGCATCCCAATGCAAGTCTGCGAATATGATATACGACCCAGCCCCGAGTAGAGGGAAGGAGGCTGGTTGCCACATTATTATGCATCCTCCTTAAGACTCCAGGGGAGGCACTGCGTTCAGTTGTACTTCTACAGGATGAAAACTGAAAATACCTGTAAATGATTAAAATGGTAGGAGAGAAACAATCATAAATATTCATCATCTATCACTACCGATTTATTTTCCTAATGCTGTTGTTACTCATAGGACCAGATCTGGCTTGTTTTGGCTTCAGTAGCACATGTACAGCACACTGGAATTTAGCAATAATTATGTTTGCATAAATTTAAAACATCACACAGTTAAATTACAGGGAATTATAGGTATGACCTTTGTGGCATGTTGTAAGATTTTTTTCATCATCTCTCAAATGTAATAAACAAATTCACATGGTATTTAGAAAGCTGTGTACTTTTCAAACACACCTTTACAAGTAGCATTAAGTGAATATGAAGCTTTAAGAATTAATGTTACAGCTTGGCCTGTTCCTGGAATTCCAAGCACTGCCTAATTATTATTTTAATGCTATTTCAGCAAGATAGGTCTTTATTTTTCTTTGCAAATGAAAGGAGCCACATTTATCACTCTCATATATCCAGCATGATTTCAGCTGAAATTATTTTATTGGAACACATAGAGCTCTATTTCAGAGTGAAATGAATAGAGATATACTTGATGTACATGAAATTAAGAGAAAAACAGTGTAACATGCCAGCAGGCCTTGAACAAATCTATGGTTCATTTGGTATTATTGCTTTCTTTAAAAATCTCCTTTAGTTTGCAGTCAAGTCCTCTTTTCAGGTCTGTTTTGATGTAATATTTTGCAGAGAAACCATTCATCATACAATCTATATGGCAATAAGCAGGAAACAGTTGCAGTTTTTCATGCAACAAACCAAACACTGTCCTATTATTTACTAAACTACATGAGCCTTCTAAAACATAGGGACTTTTTTTAATAGTTATGTGGCTCAGATCCAGCAGGCAAACCTGTTTTACTGATGGGGTCTCTACTTATCCAGCGTTTCTGTCATCAGCCTGACCTTGCAGCTTTCTACAGTGCCATTATACCCTGGGTGCTGGCTTATTTTCATACAGCAGCCCCCAACTACTTGATCCCACTTCATCTACTTCACGGACACAGACATTTGTTGGGCTTATTAGCTCAGCAGGAGCCTTATCATATTTTGTATCTGAGGCTGTTGGAGATGTCAAGAGATGGAAATGCTGTGTAGCTTTTTATCCTGCCTTCTTGCACTTTCTCTGAGAGCCCAACAGTGCATTTGGATTCAATGCTCTCCTGCCACTAGCTGCTGAGATCTCTTTAAATATGTCTAGCTTTGCCATCTGTACCAATAACACTGCAAAGGCTTAGCCATGATTAGGCTGTCAAGATTTATTAAGTTAAAAAGTATCAAAGTTTCTTGCTGCAACCCCAGACCTTTTAAGAGTCCACCTTCTTTAGAAACCCTTCCCCCTCCTGACTAACACTACAGTCAATGTGCTTCGCTTGACCTTGACCAACATATGCACCCGGGGAACACTAATGAATTTGGGCCAATTCATCTTGGAACTCCAAATTTAATCAAGCTGACATGCCAGGGAAAGCAGACTGTAATTAACTCCTAGCATTTTAGGTAATCTGTAAATTTCATAAATTTAGCTCAATCTGTTTTTGTGGTATTAAGCATTTTTTGTGGATTTGTTTAACAGACTATGATTGTTAAAATAACACAATAATAACAATTAAAAAGTAAATGTTTTCTCATAACATTAAATCCCTTTAAAAATTACTATTTGTCCAGGAGAATAGGATGCCACCAAACAATGTATGCATAGCAGCCTGCCTAGTAAAACTAAGCGAATCCAGTGTTATCATTTCTTTTTGAAAATGAGTCATGCACTCTTTTCATGATGTGTGTGTTATGAAAATGTACAATCAGTCAAAAAAATAAAATCTTCTGCTCAGTGTTATCTTTCAATTGGTTTAATTTGATGAAGAAGAGATAGGAGCATTAAAAACTAGCCCATAGGGCTCCTGTTTTGTTCCGCTTCATTTTATTATTATTTGTATAATGGTAGCACTCAGAGGTCCCGGTCAGGATCAAGGTCCCACTGTGTGAAGTGCTGTATGAATGCAAGGTTCTAGCCCTGAGGGGAAAAAAGGAAATACAGTAAAATCTTGATTAAAATGACAATAGTAAAAAAAAAAATTAAAAAAAATTGAAAAAAAACACCAAACCCACCACCCTAAACCAGACTGCTCTGAGACTGCTACTCAAATCTCCAAGTTGAAGTAGGTCCTCCGACTATTTTTGTCTTCATTTCATATCTGCATGGAGCATCAGCAGCACGCCTAAGCCCTAGTCTCTCCACAGTGGTCCTGATAGGCAAGAGATTCTGGGTGGCAATGAAAGAAGAACAAAGTCAGAGCTCAAGAAATTGAATAGTTATATAGTGATATAAAAGAAAAAACCCACAGCTATTAGACACTGAAATCATGGCTACATTTATAGTGTATGATCTCAACAATTATAAGCCTTTGATATTTTGTATGTAGGAGTTAACAAAAGTATTAGAAGCGGGACTGTGCCAAAGATAGAACCATATACGTACATATATATGTATAGTAATGTATACTTATATTTGCTGTAAACCTTGTTAAAGGAAAGCAATCAAATAACACCAGATATTGCTTCAATCAAATAAATGCTATTTATTTAACAGCAGAGGCAGAGAAGAACCAGAGCCATTCATTAAAACTCACTTCTTGAATATGGGTTTTGTAAAAATTCCACATGTACTCTTCTTTTTCAAAGAGAAAGAGTAACAGTATTTTATTGATAGCTGATTACTGATGACAAATTCTTCAGTTTTGCAGTGTGTACATATTTAAATAAACACATACACAAATAAACGTATAGTGAGTGACAGAAGGAAGCATGTGCCTTAACCTTTCCACACTGATTCTGGTGGCTGTGACTAGAAAGGAAGAGTAAGGTCTGAGGTCAAGCATAATACACAAACACACACACTGTATTTAGACATCCAGCAATCATATATAGAAATATATATATATTCTATAGGATGAGATTTTTGACTTTGTTCCAAATGGTTTATGCCACTCTAGATGGACAAATCTGTCCTGCTATGTCTTTCATGAAAATTTTCCTCGTAGTGAAGAAACCACAGTGTAACACAATCATAGAAGCTCCTTTACCATCCTCAGTCCTGTGGTTAGTACGGCCTTCGGTTTCTAAATGCACTGCACCAAGGGGAATAAACAATTCAAGGCTTCCTTCCTTCCTTCACCAGGCTAGAAAAGCTAGAAATAAATTGCTTGTTCTCTTTGTTGGTATATGACTGTATGTGTGCATGGGTCTTCATCACAAAAACAAATACATATTTTTGCATTATTGTCCAATCTCAGAAAGCTGAAAAATGAATCTTACCTGCCCTCAGTCTATATCAAAAAAGCTGTGCAGACTTCTTCCTTAATGTATTGAGTACCCAGGACTTTACTTTGAAAAATGCACAAACACAATTCAAATACTCAATAAAAAAATGTGGAGCCTACATAGACAAGGCCAATAATGCGCTGTATGCTTGAAGAGATGCAAAAAGTGTCTTCACATATGGTATTATGATTTATTAAGAAAATTCCTGACCCTAATAGCTAGTAAAAGCTAGCAAAGTGCAACTGGCTACTTTAATGACCGGAAACATAAACGCTGGTTCACAGAAAGTAATCTCCCAACATAATGCGCAATAGATCTTTTAAGACACTAAACCCTTGACCGGAGTGATCTCACCTGCTGTTGAATACTCTCTAAAATCCTATTCTTGACTGGTCAATGAGAACATAGTCGTGCAAAGATATGACATATCAGCATATTGGAGCCCTCATCATCAGGCTACGTGCAGGAATAGTCAATGCAGACCGCTTGGGTGGTGGTGATGGGTGGCTTCCAGTGATCTAGTTAAGGAATAGCCAAGGTGGTGTAGAACCATTTTTAAGTGGATCTCAGTGAATTGTGAGATAGCTGTCCATCTAGAGGTTATCTATATGAAGCCCTGCAAGGATTTATCTCACCTCTCCTTTTCAGAAACAACTGGATCTGTGGAGATAATTGCAACACCACCATTTTGCTGAACTTTCACCAGCTCCACCACCTCCATCTTAGCCTCTACAATCGATGTTATCACCCAAAAAAGGGAACATAAAATTATGAAAAAAAGAGTTTAAATTGATACAAGGACCTGAGTAGCTAAAAAGGCCACTGATAGCTGAACAAGATGCTTGAAATTTTTAAAGCAACCTCCTAAAGGGAAAAGTAAGTTAATGCAAAACACTGAAAGGAGCAATCAGTAATGTTGACTGTACCTTCAACTGAGGATATCCCCCCACTAGCTGATAATGGAGAACAATCTTGAGGCTGCATTAGATTCACTGATAGTCCTGACTAACAGAGATAATTGTGGTAAGAAATGGTTGCACTTCCACTTTCCCAGGAGACTGTGCCCATTCCTGTCAAAGGAAGATCTGGAAAGTGTGATTCATGCTTTTATCATCTCCATGTTGCTAACTAGGGCTAAGGGCTCCACAGAAGTTTCATCTTGTGCAACACTCAGCAGGCCACCTCTTAAGCAGGAAAACCTGCCAAGAGATCATAATGGAAATCTGCACACTCTAATGGATTTCTGCATTCATTATCCAGATACAAATCAACTTCCTGGTCCTTATATTTAAGACCTTAACATTTTAGATACTGGCTTCTATCCAAGATCCACCAATGCAACTGTGCTTATTGAAAACGCTAAAGTGTATGGAACCCATGTTCAAATGCTCAAAAGGGTTTCTTTCCTGTATTAGGTTCCTGGCTCTGGAAGGAAAATTTAACATACTTCAAGATCTAATGCAAACCACATCTTTTCACAAGTAAATCTTCCCATAACAGTGCAACTTCAGGAGGAGTGACAAGGAGCGAAGGAAAAAGGAAGAAGAAGTCGGAAGAAAAAAAGGAAAAAAAAAAGCATACGCCCCCAAAACCTGTTAAACTTAAGCATAGCTATGGGTAGAATCTTTCTATAGACATCCATAATTTACTTTCGAGCACGAGAGTTACAGACATACTACATGTATTGATGGAATTAGGGAGACTTGAAAATTTTATGCCCAAGAAGCTTATAATCTGAGAGTCCTCATATGGTATGCTGAGTAGGAGCAAAAGGAAAGCGAGACGATCCGGGATGGAGATAAAACTTAGACAACTGAAAGGAAAACAGGGCATCACTTATTTGTGTACCAATACACCCACATACTCAACTCCTTTTTTGGCTACTGAAAGCTGATTTATCAAATGTTTTCTTTACAGTAAACAAGGAAAGAAGTGGAAGAAGAATGAGGAAAAGAGAGCAGAATACCAGTTAACAGGAGTTAGGACCTTAATTTTACTGTTTTTACATGTGTTTTGTTGCGGCATTAAGTTGCATATATTTTGAGCATAGCTAGGAACTATCTGAACACAGGATCCACATTTTATCGAGTTCTAAGAATGTACTGTGCATATCTGCTACTGCAGTTAAAGCTTACTTTGGTATTTTTTGGTAATATTCAGAGGAAAATTAATATCAAAATAAACACACATTCCTAGGTCTAAATGCCAGCGTAAATAGCTACTACGAATCAAAAGTATTTTATTGTATTTTGAAGTTTTCAAGGTAATATATTTTCCAAGCACAGACAAAAAATATTTTAGTGTTTAGAAAAGAAGGAGAATGCATCAAGATCCAAAACTGCCAATTTTTCATCAGGATCAACATTCGCCCAATTTGAGCTTTTACTGCTCTAAACTATGCATGTTCAAAGTAAAGAACTTTGAGGACATGGAAAATATTAATTCTGTTACAATATACAACATGGTAGGTTTGTCAACTGGCTGGTTTCCAGCCGGTCTGCCTAGTTTTATTCTAGCTCATTCCAGCTCTGCCAGAGCTACTAAGCATGGACGCGTTCACCAGTGCATGAGCAGCAGTCACTAGTCTGGTGGTCATTAAAAATATGCTGTGGTGGAATCTCTACACAAACTAGCAGGCGCTTTCTGTCCCATCAGGGGATGTGGCTTTCTCCATGCTACTCTACATCTGAGTTTCACAAACACAGAGGCTCAGGGATGAGGCTCCAGTGGAATCATAAAACATTTGCTAGTCTGTCATTACCACCAACATGGTTGTTAGTGGGGTGGGGTGCTCCATCTACTTTCTGGCAGCAGCCCCAAGACTGCTGACAGATTTATGTGAAGCAGAACACATATACACTTCCAGCTTCTGCCCAGTATGGTGAAGGTCTTTATTTTTTTCCTACAGCTGGACAACCCCAAAGTGCAGCTAATACTGTCACATTAAGTGACTCCAATATTGTAAAGCTGAGGACAGGAAAAATGGATAAACATTTTTGGAAATTTATCCAAATACGATGACAATTTATTTGTGTAGGGCAAACAGGAGGCTAGACCATTAAGGCAGGGAAGAAGCCAGAGTATTTTCCTTCATGACCTTATAACCTAAGCGGCATACAAACAAAGAACCCAGTCTTGGGAGATGCTGAGCTCATACATACTACACTGATAGGTACTATATAACAGCCTAGGTTAGATTCCTAGAGCATCCTAAATTTACTCTGAGGAGGCGAGAGAAGGTTAGAGTTGGATCATGTTTGATGCAAGGGATAAGACAAAGCCAAACTGTTAAGAGGTGTAAGTTCAGAGCAGCAAATCTAAGAATATAATTTTCTGGATTTTTTTTTGTAGAGTACAGGATGCTGTTGCTGAAAGGAGTAGTAGTGAGTCCTAGATTTCATTAATTAGGTGTAAGCCAGCAAGACTGATGCCCGTCTACATTTTTAGGATTTTTCTTGCTTTTGATTGCTGTTTA
This sequence comes from Ibidorhyncha struthersii, assembly GCA_013398815.1. NCBI lineage: Eukaryota > Metazoa > Chordata > Aves > Charadriiformes > Charadriidae > Ibidorhyncha > Ibidorhyncha struthersii. Next base: position 126,281 of record VZSZ01006153.1, on the reverse strand, counting down.
AAAATCACTGCTCCCATGGTACTGCGCTAACTCCGCTGAGTTTGGGATTAGCCTGGGGCAATAACCGGGGAGACAGTCTCAGGCTTATGTATAAAGGAATGCCTTCCAGGTCCTACTTTAGGCACTGCCACCATTTGGCTGTGGTTGTCTAGATGGAGAAGATACATACTAGTAAGCATTAATGGGAATGTGTAACACTGGCTACACTGCACAGGGACAAACTTCAGTAGAAAGCAGATTGGGCAGAACCAAACAATGCATGCTAGGAATATCCATACAAAAAGGTACTTGTTTAGACAGGAATGAAGACAGAGTACCTTCCTTAAAGAACTTATTAACTAAACAGCACATAAACAAGGAGCTCAGTCCTGTGAGGTGCTGTAGTTAGTGCTCTGTTAATTCACACCCTTGCTTACTGCATACTAACTTCTTGTATAGACAAGCAAATTTTAAGCCTTGCAAAACTGCGCATGGTTAAAGTGATCTCATATATCCTTTCTAATGGGACAGCATGCAGGCAGTGTCATTGGTAGCCAACTCTTAGGCTTTGGAGAATGCCCTCTTACATCGCTGCTGCTTACAGGTGGAGAAGCGACTCCTGCAGCAATATCTGATAAACTTTAATTGAGTGTGCCAATGGTTCTGCAGCTACAAATGGCAATGGGAAGACTGAGAGACAGGAGTCATGGAAATATATCTGGTCATGCCATGTCCTCAGTGCCTAAGAGTCCTTCCAGGTGTTGGGTGCTTCCTTAACTGTTGGGTGCTGTGCCCTCCTCAGCGCACCAGCTAACCTTCTCGACTCCTACCACTAGACATTATCTGTTGATATTTTTCTGTGGGGGCAGCAACAGCTAGAAATGCTCAGGCACATCAGAGGGACCCCAGAGGGAATTCTTCCCTTGCCTCTTCTAGAGCTGCTGCGCCTCATAAGATCGTACACACCGCAACATCATTTAGAGGCTTAGAAAAATCTGCCTGGCCCATAAAATATTACCAACTCAGAATTTTCTAGGTGTATCCAGTACAAGTTCAAAATTTATATTTCATAATTCACCAAACACATGAGCAATTTCTGGAATTGAACAGTTCTGTTCAGTCTTTTACTCTTTATAAATTTATGTGTGGGTTTGTGGCCTGTCACTAATAGGTCTCTAAATTAATAAGCTGATGAGTATCGCAACACTCTCTAGGGCAAGCTTCCTTCAAGTTTAGAGTCTAGCGACCTGCCTTATGTCATACTGTGGATTCACCCTTAGCAGACGGCTGAATTTTCAGCCTTTCTTTCTGTGGTAGTTTACAATAAGTCAGCTTCTCCTTCCATGTCATGAGTTAATGTTAAATGTTGAAAAAATAATAATAATCACTGTCTTCTAGCACTGAACAAGAAGATTAATCTCTTATTTTAATGGAATTCTGGAAAGATGGGAAGAGAGAATGGAGCTTTTTTGCTTTACAAAGTTTTTACAAGGAGGGCGGAGACACCACGGTTTCATTATGTGCAGGCCATGGTCAAAGTCTGTGAACTCCATAGCTGCCCAGTGTTGAGTCAGGAGCGTGGGGTGTCCATGTGTGCCTACAGACCTGTGTACCTGCTCACCACCTCCAGCATGGCCAACTTCACAATACACAGCGGAAGGACAGGAGGTTGCATTCGCCATGCCACAGCTGAGCTCATAGGATAGCGCTGTGTCTGCCCAGAGACTGCAGATTTTCTAGGCACAAGAGGTGTACCCTGTACAAAGAGGCTAGTCCAGGCTAGTTTTTATACTGTTCTCATCTCTTCCTGCCCACCCAAGACATTTCTATGAACCTGTGGTCAAAGAAATGCCCAGTCTCGCTATGGTGACAAGCAAAAACGAACCAGGAATTATGTTGCTAGCTCATTGTGTAAATGTATTTTTTGCCTCCTAAAGAGCTTTGTGATGCCTGCCTGCAAACAGGTACGCTTCCCACCCCTCATGCCCCCGCATGCACCAAGCTGATCTGTGAAACCATGTGAGGTGGTGCACATTTGTCTTATCTGCACTGGAAGACTTATGTATTGTGGGTTTAACTGAGCCTATGAAGAGAACAGCATGTGACTAGATATAGTCACAAAAGTATATCACGCTATTAGTTATTTAAAAATGGTCAAAAAGATAAAAAATCAATTTGGGGGAGGTGGATGGTGGACAGAAATAATGGAGCAAGCACTGCAATACACCCATCTTCTCTGCATTTAACTGTTCAGTCACCACACATCTAGAAGGAAAGCACACTAAACAAGACCTTCAGCTGGCATAAATCAGGAAACATCTCTGAAATCAGTGGTTTCAAATGTGTGCATCGGCTAAGCACTGTGTTGCAGAGTTGTCATCATTTCTTGAAGACCAAATGAGTATGATCGCTGCATATTATACAAGGATTATTTAGTAGGCAAAGCTCTCTTGCTAAGCAGGAACCTATTACAGAGGGAATGCATTCATATATATAGCAGCCAAGTGCCTGCAGTTCTGATTAAATAAAAAGAAAAGCACAAAATCACAGAAAATAGTATTTCTGTAGAGCATAAAAGTAAGCCCAAGCTTTTCACAAAATCACAGAAAATAATATTTCTGTAGAGCATAAAAGTAAGCCCAAGCTTTTTAACAATTTCTATAGGCATTCTATAAAACAGGACAACTATATATGTGGGAAAGAGAGGAAGAGAAAGACAGAGAGAGACAGAGGAAGAGGGAGAGGGAGAAACACTGACAGAGAGACAGAAAGAGAGAAAAACGTTTAGGATGCATGCTGCAAAAAAGTATTTTGGACAGGAAGAAGAATAAAGATCAGAGTTCAAACTAAACCGCCACACAGTCTCTGTACATGATCCGCTCCTATATTTATTGTTTCTTGGCTATTGAAAAATTATCATTATCACCACTATTTTCACCTGACTTAAAAAAAAAAGAAAAATACATGTTACCTTTTGCATCATCTCAATAGATCAGGTTACATACTGTACATAGTTAAACACACAACGATGAAAGATTCATATAGGCTGCTCTCATTTCCCAGCTTCTTGTATGTACACAGAGCAGTTAGGGGTGCCAGAATCCTTTTCTTTCCTCCTTTGGCAAGAGGGCAAGCAAGCAGTCATTTCAGAAACTGGTGCCAGTGCCACCTATGAGTCAGCGTGATGTATTTAATGCTCCATTTGTTAGAGGCTAAGTACATTACCCCTACAGCGCCCTAACCTCTAATGGCTCGGTGCCAAGGAGCCCAAGTCTGGTCCTGAACCTGAATTACTACTCCACATTTTACTGCAGTGTCAGTTGTCTCTAATACATACATTAGCTCTAGGCATCACAGTGCATCATTTTAGCATTAGAGTCTGGTATTATGAAATGTATCTTTTTCAGAATATTTCTTGTTTCCCTGTAACGCATGAAAAATGGGAATGAAAAATTAGACATGAATTTGAAGTGCAAAAATTTTATGTTTTCATCATTTTGTACTAAAGCTGGAGTAAAAATATAGGTGTTTGTAATATGGTGCACAGTTCTGACATATAGCTCTTGATGGTCAGGGTTAAATTTAAATCTACATTGCCTGGTTACCAATCTCCGCAGTTGCACCCAGGCAGGACTAGGAAAGATTGATGATTGTGATTGTGAGATTAATCCTGTAATGTTTACAAGACTCCTGAGCTGAAACCTGGTTGGTCATATCATGCTATCCAGAGAAGGCCGCTTGGCTTGCCAGGGTAATTTCTTCTGATGCAGTAAATAACTAGGCATAATGAAAATACTCTGATGTATTCTACTGCCTGATTGATGCTCTGCATGCGATACGGCAAAGCAGTGCACTTCCTATCACAAATTTACATATACAAACCAGCAGAAGAAGCATGATAATGTCAGCATCCTCCAGAAGCCCTAGGATGCTACACAATTTTATAGCAGTTATGAATTACTGTTGACCTTTCTGGCCTCTTATACCAGTATGCTAGACTCAAGCATATTGAAAGTCATCAGTCTGAAGCAGTCATTCTTTACATAATTATGGCTATTTGTGTGTGGGAGGATAGTGTTTCTTTTACTGTTAAAAATTAGCATTAAAGAATATCACCGCTGTGATTCAATGACCAATCTGTTTTAAGCATATATTTTAATAGAGACAAAGGGTGATTTGAATTCTGCAAATTATTTTTATAATCTAAGCAGTACTAAAACATGGACTTTTAAAATTCAGTACTTAATGAAAGAGCGTAGCTGGTATCCCATTTTCAACACAGATTTTTTTTTATTTTTATTTTTTTAAGCAGGCTAAAAGGTCTTAGCACTTAGCACTATCATTTAAACTAAATTTCTTGCTGGATTTTGCAAATCTAAAATTAACAGGAAATATTCAGTAGTGCTATAAAAGTCTTTCAAGTACAAATATAGATTAAATCTTTGAAATCATGTAGATGCATTAGTTAAAGGAGCTTCCATATTTCATACTAAATATTTGAATAATCAGGCTTTCAGAACATCACTAAAACACAGCTCCTTATTATCATTTGCATTTTAATGTCCTTAAAATTATTACACTAAGGGAAATGTTTTTGATACATTACAGCATTTCCTCTAAATGTGTGATTATGTTAATGGGTTTTCAATCAGGATCCTAGCCTGACACCATAGGAAAATTTATGCAAAGTTCATACCCTGTCAGGGCCTTTAATCAGGACCATTTATTAGACCCCTGCCTTCTTTGATGGTTGCTGCTCCCTTTATTAAATATACTGACTTGGCCATCTGAAGAAAAGGACAATAAAAGGTTACTGGGGATGAAAGCATGAATGCTATTTGCTCATGTTTCCTTTACAGACACTTCTTCAATAATTAAGGAAGGGCTTTCTTTGGCCTTTTAGGCTTTTGAAGCGCATATCAAACATAACACTTAGTTCTTGTTTTTATGGAACGTTTAATGCACAGATTTAGGCTTAAGCACCAGTAAACTAACTTACAGGTTGCTAACAGAATTAATTTAAATAATTTTCACAAAAATCACAGCAGTCACATGTGTCTACAGAATAGTCGAGCTCTATTTAACTGAGGCAATTAAACTTAGCGTAATTTAGGAGAAATATTAAAAACAATGTCTTTCCCCCACTGTCCCCCCCTTCTTTTTTCCTTATACTGGTCCTTTTTCTAGCTTGTTTCTAGGCAAACCTTAGCATAGCAAAGGCATCGCTGAATCTGATAAAACAGCTTTCAATGTGGGAACTGTTTCCTAGAGCCTTCAACGTGCACGTATGTATGTTAGTTACTTTATAAAATTAGTTAATACACTGCTTAAGGATTTATAGGAGGGTTGAAACTGGCATGAGTGACACTATTTTTTCCCCTGGATCACATGCAGAGAAAAACACAACAAACAGCGGATCTAACTAAGTAGTATTGACAACCTGGGGTTTGGATACAAATTCAATATGAGAAAACAGACTCACTTCAATGAAATACAAATAAACAACGAATTCTGTTTTAACATGTCTAAATAGGTAGTAGGTGACTGACAGGCTCGGGTCTCATAGGAAAGCCATTAGTAGAGCATTTGATAGGAAAACGTTTGATTTGAATGCAAGTTGCGTTTCCCCTCAGGGGGTGATCTGAGTGGTATACTGGGGATTCACAGGCGCCCTTTTCACTAGAAAATGCCTGCTGGGCTGTATCTTGGTAAATGAAATTTGTAGGATCTCCTAATACTAACAAGTATATAACTATATCATCTATTTAGAAGGCATGCTAATTATATTGGTTCACTGATGTTCATTTTCTCATTCTGCAAAAATATATTAAAAAGTTTTAATAATGAGCACCTGGGTCAATTCTGTGTCCAGCCTGGAAAAAATAATAATACTTCATTAGTTTAATTATCAATATTTATTGCTTTGAAAAAAAGAATTCATTATTTTTCCCCACAAGCAATTGGTAAATGTTCAGTGAAAAGATAGGATTACAGCAAGAAATTAGTTACGTAAATGCGACTGACCCCAATCTAGAGCAAAGTTTTAAGCTAAGAAACTTTAAACTGGCATTTTTTTTCCAGAAATTGAATTACCACAAAGAAACAATATCCTAAGTATTATCATAGCCATCATAAGTATTCATATAATGAATAATCTCTAACAAGTTGCTCAGATGAAACCCAGCACATCCTTATTGGTATTTAGATGCCTACACACCTTTGTGTACATGTCTTTAGATAGTAGGTGCTTTCGCAACAAACGAAATCGGTATCTAAATTGCAAAGCAAAAAATAGTGGTATATTTTACAAAATGAGGGGAGATTTGACCTTTTTCTCACATCAGAATCTTAGAGAAACACAGTTTAAGATCTTATTTTATACGCTAATATGTGACACACCCATACACCCTCTAAATTTCATTTTTTTAAATCACAAAACAAGAATATTCAAGGAATACAGGACCAGGCTCAAAATAAATGAACAAGGCACTAAGGAGTTAATGTTCAGAGATGAAGCTTAGAGTTAAGGATTGTTTATGACGCAAAAAAATGCTGCTGAGGGTAATCTTAGTAAAACAACCTTTCAAAATTAGTATTAGGTTTAATTGCATGCATGTGTTTCTGATAGATCTCATCAGTGTTAAGCATCATTTTATCTTTCTGTTTGTCCACACAAAGAAGCAGGCAGACTAAACGAAGCCGGTAATGCCTGATAGTTTGAAAGCAGAGAATGCACGGTATGCAGCTTAAAGCACATCAAAGAAAATGTAACAGGACCTCAGTATGTCTTCCTATTAGACAACACGTTGTTATTAAGTAGAAATACAATTTCTTGTATTTATGGAGTTTAGCAGATCAGAAGGTACCTTTCAGAATTAGTAAAAAAAACAAACCAAAAAAACCCCAGCCCGAACCATTTTCCCTTCCAGTGCGGCAGACAAATGAAAAAAGAAATTTTATATTTCCCCAAAAAAGGAAAGCAGGAGGATATTAATTTGTGTAAAACACAGTTTACTGGTTTATGCTGTAGTAAGCTCTCCTGATTAGCTAAATGGATCAGGTTTAAGGACATTAAAGGGGATAAGGTGGCTTCTGAACATATAAGAATATATAACATATCATATAAATATATATCTGTGTTTGTCTATATTGCTCATGCGCACGCACACACATTCTGCATATGTTAGGCCTTGCTGAGAAAGAGGCAAACAATATAGATGAAAATCAGCATCTGCAAAAGGCAGCAATCCCATGATTCCATCTGAGCCAATCACTTAACATATCATTCATAATGCTAGCCTGCTCCCATCATCCTCACCCTGTCACTGGCATCTTTCTTCATTTTCTTCTGCTTCTCAGTTCCAAGAAAGTGGAACCACTGTATCATTTACTGTCCACAACCTAAGCTGCTGATTTAAAGGCTGATTCTTTATTTTCCATAATGTTGTATAACTATCCTTTCTGCTTTCTATAAAAGTTTAAGTTCAGAAATATCTCAGGTAATTTTTACACTGAAAACCATACAGGGAGCTCAATTTTCTCCTTTACTCTCCCATGTTCTCTTGCTTTCATTATAAATTTTATAATTATAAGTTTTAAAAAAATATGATATGCAGCTCCTCCCCTCCTTTCTATGTTTTTTTTTGGTCCTCCAGGGATATACAACTAAGTCATGTGGGAAAACTTAAGTCGTAGCTTTTATTTATGCTCAAGAAAATTTCTAAATCCATAAAAAAGGCTGCTATCATTTTTTTCTTTAATGACAAGACATGTGATATTTATTAAATATATCTCCAAAATGTTGATTGTTACATTGCTTTTATTAATGATTCCTAAAAGCAAATAGACTGCATTTTTTCTCCTGATGATGATGATGATGATGATTATTATTATTATTGTTATTGTTATTGTTATTGTTATTGTTATTGTTATTGTTATTGTTACGGTGGACACTGATGACTCTGTGTCTTAAAACCTAATCACTAGTGCCTATTAAATTTGGGTTTCATATGTTGCTGGAGGTAGAACTGATTATCATAGTGAATGAAATACTTGTTTGGCGTATTCCCAGAGGGCAAAAAGTCATTCTTCAAGGTGATGCATCTCATTTGAGGAATACATTAACAATTGAAGGCAGTTAAAAATACATGTGAACTCCCAGTGAGGCAAATCTGAGGTTGACCACATATATTTACTGACTGACTCTTGCCTCATTCAGGGGAGAAAACTGTGATATGGAAGGCTGGTTTCTGCAACACATGAGACCTTAATTTACAACTCTAATGTGGCAAGTAGATCATAGCTGCTTAGAAAATATTTAGGATTTAACGCTCTGTATGGGTTTTAGATGCCTTTTGTATCTCCGAAGGTTAAAGAAAAAGTATGAGAAAAGATAAGGCTCAACGGCACTAAAGGTCAAGTTTGTGATAGAAATTAACTTCTTATTTCAAGGTTGTGTGATAAAATAAAGAATAAGACAGATGCATTTTTGAAACCATGCTGAGATCCACAGTGAAAAGTTTTATACAATAGAAAACAGGAGACAGGCTACATAAAGGCCAGTATGATTGCTATGAAAGGCCAGGTTACAGAATGATTGCATTAATTGAAGCAGCACCCTGAATGGATAGAGTGATAGAGAGGATATCCTATACGACGATGAAATATATTGCTGTAACAAATGCTATTTTTCCTCCAAAATAATTTTCAAAACATTTGATATTTTAGTGGAAAGAAGAGCAGAAATAGAAACAAAGTCATGGTACCTAAATTGCTCGGGTAGAGCTGAGCACTAACCATGTGAAATATGAAATGTAAAGTGACAATATGTAATAAAAACCAAAATAAGACAATGCAGTGTTTGAGCTTGTTTTGCCATCAAATTAGAAGTTATATTCCACCATGTAGCTTTTTATTTATTTGGAAAAAAGAGATTTTTCAAAAGGTGTACATATTATCATTTTGGCTCACAAAGAAGCACTACTAAATTATCAACTTCTCTTCCAGCAAGCAGAGTCAGACAAACATGAAGGTTTGCAGAAGGGAAGAGGAATGGAAGGCTGGAAAAGGTAATCTTTACTGCACAATATATTCATATATGAATGCATTCATATATTTCACACCCTTGCACAAGCACGATCAGAGTGAGAACATGTGTGTATTTGTCTGAGACAGGGTAATATAGCTGACATATATGTTAATACCAACAAAGTTGCAAGACGAAAACCAAACACTAATATGCTCCCTCCACCCTCCAAGTGTTAACACCTAAATTCTGACTAACATTACGACAGCAGCTCTGTTCCACAACCCAAACCATTTTCAGTTACCGGGTACATTATGGCTGAAAACTCTTGAGATCAGCTCCTCAGTATAGCGAAGATATCATGACATTTTACTGCAGTCTATCAACCCGTACTTTTCTTGAAACACAGTTAGAACTGCTGTAAGATTTCAGGATATCCATTTTCTGAGGCAGCAGCTGAAAGCAGACTGGTAGGCAGGGAAACAGAGAAATAGGATAAGGGTGAAAAGGGACAGAATTTTGTCAGAAAACACCCCTCTCACAAAAGGAATCATTTATGCAGTCCGTAATCCAAATTGTTACACAAGAAATCCTGTGCTGAGCCTAGGGATCTAACATTACATATAAAGCAAAATTGCATGGAGCTCGGGAAGCCGGCAGCTACAGGAGAAATATGGGCCTGGAAAGCCCGAGGATTCTGCACTGACACTGATGAGTTAGGATTTACACGGGAAGCTCTGTCTGTAAGTTTGATTAGCCAGACATGTGAAAAGGAACCTAATGCTTAGTCAGAAATTCCTGCAAGGGGCTGTTGGAGGATCAGGAGATGTGGTAGGAAGGAAGCAACAGCCCGGTTGTGTCTCGGGGGAGAGTGAAAGCCTTCCTAACTCTTACTGGTGGCTTGCTGAAAGGCAAGGGTAGGCTTGGTTAAAATTACCATCACACCATGGAGCTGCAAACCTAATAGCACCTAACCTGGAGCCACAGAATCCAGTGCCATGAAGGACCATCGCAGAGAGGCACGGGCCACAGAGTCAGTGAGCTTTACACATAGGTTGGAAGTGCGCCTGTTTCTCTAAAGGGTGTATGATCTTGCCTTTAAGACTCCAATGGTAAATCTACCATGTTTTGATGCTTAATTGTCATCACGATTTGGAATTATTCTGGGAGAGATTAATGCTTCACTCAGTTTATTTTACGAAATAGGTAACTGAGGAGCCTTAGCCCTTGGATCCTAACACCTATTTCCTCTTTCTTCCTCCAGATTCCTTTCTATATTCTTTTCATCTCTCTCTGTACTGTTTTCTATGTCCTTCCTGAAGTATGGGTGGATACATAGCCTGCTCACAGTGTTCCTGTGCTGTGTACAGTGAAAATGAGTTCCACACTGCTACCTGGTATTGGCTTTATTTTCGTACCAAAGGGACGTGTAAGCCATGGAGGCAGATCCTGCAGAAAGACCTCAGGATCAGCAGCTGTCTGACTGACTCAATATTGTGTTTCAACACTGAGTTACTGCTGCCCAGTATTATCCAATCCTCTAACCAGAGTCTACTTTATTTTTCACTCTCTGATATAATATGTTTTATTGCATTGTATTAAGCAGTGCAAAACCGTACCCATTTTAATAAGCCATTCAAATCACTTTGTAAAAGTCAGATGTCCTCATCATTTTAACTAAACCAGCCTTTGTGTGATCCGCAAGCTGGAAAGACGTGATATTGCCATCTACATTCTTGATAAAGAGGTTGGCTAACACCAGACCCAGATTAGAAACTCAGGATCTGACTGAAAAAGGTCCCCTCGCCATATCTCGGCATAAACAACTGATTTCTATGATCTGTCTATAAGCCAAATTTGTATGGCCTGTTAACCCCATAGAACTCAAGCTTTTTAACCATAATATCTTTTAGTAGTAAGTCAGTTGGCTGGAAGAATTCCCCGCTACCTGCAGAATGTTTTGATCACCGAAGTCTTTAATCCTATTAAAACACTCAAACAAAAAACCCCATACAACTTGATAACAACTGCTGTCTTTCAGAAAGTAATGTTGAGTGGCATTTGACTATATTTTTGCCTCTTTTTATAATTACATTTCTACCTACTTTGTGAGTAATAGTTTAAATTAACTATTCCATTTTTTACTTAAAATTAATATAATTTTGTCCTGTTGGTAGCACTCTGGTTAATCTTCTGTACCCTTTGAAATATTTGGAAATCATTTAGAGTCCTCTAGTCCCTTGGAATTTGCCCTGTTTTCCATTTTTTTATGGTTAGGATTTATGGTTTAGAGAGATTCTGTGTAGATCCTGAGTGTAAGATATCTTGGCCAGTTAACTTAAAAATGTTTAATTCCAGAAAAAACCTTTGCTACAGAGGGTAAAGTTTCAATTACAACAGCATCACATGGGACAGATACATCTCTCTGTTTTATTTCAAATAAATAACTGAAATATCTGCTGAACATTCCTGTCTTTATACATCAGTATTTGATCAAACAAACCTAGCAGTGAACCTGTACATGTTACCAATAAGATTTTTAAAGCATTCTTACTACTTTTAATTCTATGGGCAATTGATATTTCATTGAAACCTTTGGCTTTCCTTAACTTCTCCTAGAGGTTTTAACTTGCAGCTTATATCCACTTCCATTTGGTTTCCCATTTTTCCTTCCATCTTATAGTATTATTTGGTTTATTGTGCCTGTATCAGCTTAAAGCCAAGAAATCCAATATAACATTTTTTTCTTGTCTCTCAAGTTCTAATTTCATTAATATCTATCAGGATATCCTTGAGAAATTTTCACTTGTTAAGACTTCATAAGTTAAATGTGCACGCCAGTCCTACCAACAGGTATTGCAGATTTGGGATAATCAGGTGCTTTAATATAATGGTGATTATAGCAGTCACGAACACTGCTGCATTTGCATTTTAAAAACTTTGAAGTCAGAAAATCACTTTATTTATCAAAAAAGATCATAGAATCATAGAATATCTCAAGTTGGAATGGACCCATAAGGATCATCAAGTCCAACTCCCTGCTCTTTGCAGGAGGAGGTGTGCGTTCAGATGCCTCATATCAAATTATCCATCTTTGATGAAACATTTTCTCTATTGTCTTTAGAAACTCAGATAGCTTTTAAAATTTGCTGCATGACATGGCAATCGAATAACCATGTTACATTCTAATGAAACAAGTTTTCCCATGGGTGAATTCTCATGGAGTCCTCCATGCTGCTTGCGGGTGTGAACAGGTATTTTGTGTCAGATGCACACCTGCAACACACCTGCAAAATTGGTTTTAACTGTTAGCTTTAATTGTCCATTCATATGACAAATCCTATCAATTTTAAGTGAACCACTTCATATTTCTCCTTATGCATTATTGTCTTCTTTCATTAATAAATACTGAATAGAAATGCCTCTGTGTTTGGATTTATCGTATGTGGGATACGAAGATAAGTTCCTGGACATATATGTTTTGTATCAGTAGTGGTCTCTAGTTTTGGAAGCCTTCTACTTGGAAGCAAAAGGAAAATTTTGTGGACTCTGACTAAGCCACTTCTTCTTGCAGGTGAACTATTACTATTACTATTAGTTTTAAATTAAGCCAAACAATTGTATTTAACTAATAAAACAATTAAAATCAGCTTAATATTAAAACAGTCATCCATTCTTCCTTTTAATCTGTATTCTACCAAACAGAGAGAGATGTCTTTCTGCTTGCCCATTGCCCTGGTGTCCATTCACCTCACATTACGCTCTATGATCCTCACTTGTTTTACCGTGCTCATCTTCCCAGTAAGGTTATATCCAGAGGAAGGAAGACTGTCAGCTTCGTCACTGTCTCTGCTGAAGGCAGATTTTTGCAGCAAACTTGTATCTCATAACATTGTTTTAAAGTACAAATATGTCTTTGCCATCTACAATTTGACTCAAGGGCTGCTGCCCCACTTTCTTCAGATGGATACTTAAAAAAAAAAAAAAAAAGCAGCTTTCTTCCAAAATTGCTGCATATTTTGTTTACCACTTCAAAAATATAATCCCTACTGTTACAACAAAGGTTTAGATGACTATTCTTTTCTAACCTCCAAATGCTAAAGTACTTGTGTGTGTACGGATGTCTGTGCACAGGTTGCAAGCTTTCACAGATGACAATTTCACATGTCATAAACATTCCTATCCCATAATGCCTGATATATGACTGTCCCAAAAAGATACACTCCTGCCAACTTCTTCAAAGCTGCCACATATTCAGAGAACGCTCACCCTTTTAGCTGATTTCCCTAGTGGAGTTTGTACCATTCTGCTATAATGTTTGTTCTAAGAACAATATATGTCCTCAAAACATCAAGCTTTTAACCCAGTTTTTGTGGTGTCTGTCAATAGTGAGTCAACTTTTCTCCTAACTCTGGTCACAGATACTACCTTATGTTTTTCTTCAGTAGAAATTCATGAGAAAACAAGCCTTGAAGTTTTTCATTTTTACCAAATAAAGCTATTTTCATTGCTTTTCTTTCAGACAGGTTGATTCTTCCTTTTGTAGCCTCTCCCTGATGTGATTCTTTGGGGGGCAAAAAAAAAACCCTGAAGAGCTCTTAACTGATTCAGACGAATGCCAGATTCCTCACCGAGTATTCCCTTTTGTATATGGAGGGGAATCTTAAAACTCCCACTGAGTGTTCCTTAGCAAAATGCTAACTTAACAGAGAGTCATTCCTAGGAGAGATCGAACATAATTCAAGCACAGGAAAACAGCTCTGGACACAGCTCTGTAAACACAGCCTGACTTAATTAGAAGCATCACAAGTTGCAACAAAGTTTCATTTCTAGATTTGTAGTGTTCCCAATAACTCAGGCACTGGCAGGAGCACAGACACGAATTCCACCTAATATGTTCTTTCGGTTTCACCCAAAGGTTTCCTAAGCCAAACTCTCTCATCATGTGTCTCCCTGGAAATGCAAATTGTTTTTTTTAGATCCCTAAAGAACATTCACCCATCGTTCCTCCCCCTTTCCCTCCTTTCCTAAGCACTCCTGCCTTCCTTAGCCGAAGTCTGCACACAGACCTTTAGAGATTTTAGAACCAAGAGTAATTAATTTACATTTGATTGTTTTGAAATCCATCAGTGATTCACATATTATGTTTGTGATACAAATATACAAGAGAAAATCGGAAGAGGCTATGAAGCATCTGTGTACAAGCTAACAGCACTCTGATTTTGAAGCATGCTGAGTTTCAGATGTCTTGGCTGTTCTTGTGACATACCACTTAAAAATACCATCTTATGGGTGTCATGACAAGAACTGCCTCTAAATAGGCTAGAACGCCTTACTCACATTGAGAATCTCAGAAGGACCTTTTCCATTCCACCCACTCAATTCCCTCCAGTGTTGTTGTATAAATCTTTAAACTCCACATGCAGAAATTACAAATACTCAAGGTATAAAGTTACAAAAACATCATATTCTCTTTGGGATGTCACAGTTCCTGTTGCACAAGCCCACCCACTGTCAGTATTATTTTCATACTTAGGGCATCATAGATCTTCCAATTCAGGTGAAAAAGGTGCCATAAAGCCTTAGAATAAGGAACACCTATTTTTATCCTTTGAAAATTGTAAATTGCCCCAAAAGTTTAATTATGTGGAGTACGAATACCACTGTCATACCTGATGTATGTGTGAACACATACTTTCTTTAGCATGAAACCTACTGTTTCATTACCCCATGCAGTCTGAGCATTTTTTTTTTTTAAATTATTGGCTGACTCTCTTGTATCCTTTCAGAAGCTGAACAGATCAAGGGGCATAGCTAAAATAATTCTGCCAAATGTGGGGAAAGATTAATTCTTACTCAGTAAGAGAAGAGAGGGCAACTTTACCTAGGAAAAGGTGCAATTCCAGACCACGACATTTCTGGTGAAACTGCCCTGATCATTTTTTATGAACGGAGCTTTTTTATTTGATAGTAATAAAAAAACCAATTAGAAATAAAATCTTGGTCTCCTCACAGACTAGATGTGACAGGCTAGGTAGGTAATATTTATACTACACATGCGCAAGCACTGACACTCTTTCATAAGGCATTCTGGATGTTTTACAACTGACCTATTATTTGCAAAATAATTTGCGATTTTGAATCATATATTCCTATTTATAACAATTTTTTTTTTGTGCACACACTGGCAAAATCTCCACAAGCAACCCACTGTAAAACTTATAAGTGTAAAAAGAAATATTTCTCTTCATACAGATTCAATAAATAGACTAGCATTTCTTTCCACTGCTGAATACTGTGATTAATGCTAAAGTATTCTGGGTAATCGTGAAGGTGAAAAATTTGAAGCTTTGCAGCATTGCAAATTACTTAAGAATAATTCAACTTGAGTAAATTATCCATATGTTATTTTCAAATGACAAAGATATCCAAATCATCTACAACACTGACATCTTTAATGAGTCAAGGTTATTTTACCATTTAGCTTACATGTGAAAATCAATAGATAAGCTTTCTCTTTAGCTTTCAGTCAAGTTCAGACATGTTAGAAGCTGGGGGACTTAAAGTTTATTTGTGGTCCTATCATACAAAATAAAAATCTCAAGAGGGTTATTCTGATTTTACCTTTGCTTGACCTCAAAGTTTTACTAGTTTGAGGTTTTAGGATGTCAAATATATGTCACACCCGACCTTCTGTTGTCAAACAGTTTTCAAGATATTGTACGTAAACTTGTCTTTTAAGGTGAGTAGTAACACATTTTCCAAGTCTTATGGTATGAAATGAAATGCAGATTTTTGATTTAGCTGATATAGCTGTGCAAGTTCATATTTGGCACAGGGACACAAAATGCATAGCTTAAACACATAAGACCTACATCTTTTTTTTTCCTTGCCCAGTGAAAGGAGACACTATAGTCTCCCTTTAAGACCTTAATCTCGATAGAGCACATCCTTCACCATTGGTAATGTTTCTTCAATATACCCCAGATACAAGGAGTGGCATGACACTAGCTGGTCTGCCACGCTACATTTGAATCTTCTCAGCTTAGCAGTGAGAAGTATCTTCCCTAGCCTGGGGGGAATCCTCGGTTTCTGAAAAGGATGGAAGACATTCCCTATTAATTCTTCATAAAGAATATACTTCTTGGGAAGACCAGAAGCATAAGTGCATCCTTGCAAGAATACAGCTTATTTATACTTCCAGTAGCTATGGATGCAATGCAATCAACCAACCACTGTATATTTGCAACCAACAGTTACCAGCCTACTGTTCTTGGAAGCAAAAGAGAACAAATATTAAAGATAGCTAAGAAACTGTCCTTTGACACAGACACAAGTCCAATCAGTATATATATATAAAAGCATGGTGTGAGTCAACAGATGTAGACTACTGTCAAATTTTAATCCCATAGTTCAGACTGAGCTACTTGAAAACATGAGGGAAAAAGCCCTACAACACTGTTTGTCAGTTGGTGCATTTCAAATCATGTGTATTTGATGTCTAGGCTGCACATGACACACATAGGCTACATTTGCGGCTCTGGGTGATGTCCCTCCCTTGCTTATACATAAAAGGACACCTGTTATTCAGTCCTGTACATTCTTGTTTTTTTTCCAGGTTGTTTTGCTTGTTTGTTTTTAATTTTTCTCTATCAGCTACGCAGTAACAATAAGGTTCAAATGATGCCTTTTCACTGCTTTTTCTCTCTTAACCAGCTTCATTAATTTATTTCTTTATACATGCTTTTGAGCTATGTCTTTCATTATGATGTCCACCCAGAACATTCATGTCTCTCCTCTGGCTTTTTGTCCTAGTAAATATCATCATAAATGACATCCTATCCAGCCACTTAGGGACATCCAAAGAAATGACCATAATAGCATTTCTAAACTTTCCGTTAGTTCTTGCTGTTATCTTTTTCTTTATTATTGTACTTTGATTTCTATTCTTTTTGATGAGCTCACTTCTGCAATTAATACTCTTTGTTTGACAGCTTTGGTAGTTTTCCACCATTCTGAACCAAGCCACAATCAGTAGCGTGACAGTGGTCAGATATACACTGCAGTCGCTATCACTGACTGTCCCTGCTCTTCTACCCAAAACTTCTATAATCACTGATGAGAAATACTTGGGAAAGACTGAGAGAGGGAACAGTTTTTGCATGTGTATGATTAGGAGCAGTGTGTTGTTCTAGAGTCATTATTCCTTAACTACCAAAATCCTGTGTAAGAGCCTGGTGATATAATACGGACAAAAGGGGCAGCGGCATGCAGCAGATTCTGTCTTTTCCAGCCCAAACTTCCATGCTTTGCTTTTTCCATGGAGGAAAGATGTTCTTGGGATGATGACTTCAAGACATGTTGAGATAAATATCTCTGGAACTCAAAGTGCTGAGGTCCATAGGATTTATATCAAAGCCTGTTGTTTTTTCTAAAGCACCAAAAATATGAAAAATATTTTACATCCATTTATATGATTTCTTTTTTATTTAAGGAGTTTCTGAGAGAAGACATAAGGATGCTCAAAGAAAACAAAGATAATTACAATTTAGAGAATTAGAGTTTAGTATTCCTAAAATATATCAGCAGTACATTAGGTGAAATGACAGATGACATCTGCAACTGTATCTAACCAACACATACAGATGCAGAAGCATTTCTTGGCTTGTCTAAGAGGAATTTTGTCCATATGGTTTCAAACCCTCATTGTCTATGTCTTCAGGCATTCCAAATTATGATATGTGGCTTCAGTACATGACTTGAGGCAGGATGAGCGTGATTAACGCAGCTGAACTAGTCACATAACCAAAGAAGCTAATATGACTATGCTTGGCTTATTGTGGAATGTAGCAGTTTTTCCTTTTTTTGCATGTTTGGCTTTAGAGAGGTAGATGGCAAAAGATGTTCAGATAGTACCTGCAAAGGAGGCACAGATTCAGGTGCCTCTCTCCCTTGGCTTTTTCTCTTTGCTCAGTGGTACCACAAAAGGCATAGTTCAGAGGCACTTTCCCTAGTTAAAGTGTAAAATATGTATATGTTACCTGTGGATTGCAATGAACAAAGCAGCTGTGATCAACGCAAACGAGTACAAAACAGAGTCAGATTTCTATTTCCAACTCTGCCAATGACTGTGTGATATTGTCCCTTTACCTTTGTCTTTTTTAACCATCTAAAACCAATATGGTTTGGAAAGTGCTTTTATCTATAGGCAAAGGGGAAACAGTGTAATATTTACGGGAAGACTTTTAATCCAGTTTCTATAGCCCATCACCAGGTTTTGCAATAGAAGATTTTATCTTCACACAGATATATTTTAATAATCATCTTTGGTGCCTTTAGATGAAGAATGACAAAAACTGGTCTACTGTCTCAATATTAATGTTAAAAATAATATAAGCTATAAGATACCGTATGACAGGATTGCAGGAACATTCTGCAGTGATGGCGAAATTTGTGGTATCTGTGACAGAAATGGTATTAAAGAAAGCCCATTGTGAATCCATTCATTGCTTGTCACATTGTAGAGAAAATGATTAATTATATAGGCACGGGTATTTACTCGGTCAGTGTTTTTAGAATCTTCCATTATATTAACAGTAGCTGTACGGACTTTGAATACATAGAGACTTGAATGCAAAGAGACTTTGCCTTCAAGCCTGGCAAACCAGCTGGCCTGCTGCAGTCATGTACCTCAGTTTCAGCTGTGAGATGTCAGGTGCCAGAACCTGAGGAGCAGGAACCACTGACTCATACTACCTCTTTCACAAATTTGGACCTTGCTACCCTCTAGCCAGAGACCAAGTGAGTACCACTCTGCTGGGAGGCACCAGCACCCCTTAGCTGAATACTTGGGGTCACTGAAGCCCACGGTGGAAGTGGGAGAAGAAAAATAAAACCCAAACCACTCAAAAAGCAAGCACCAATATCCGTTGATAGGTAGCGATTAGTAGTGCAAAGACAAGTGCCTGTTACCTTCCAGTATCGTGGGACCCTCGTCTCAGTGGAGAAGCAGCAACTAACAGTATGACCTCCCAGCTGTGAATGCTCATCTTTTGCTCTGGGAGAAGGCAGGTAACAGCGTACCACCCGTGTGAATTGGGTGCTTGTTGCCCCCCAAGACTGGAAGAGAAAAGGAGCGTGCTTGTATTTGGGTTTCTGCCTCGGCTGGAACGCTATGCAGTTAATTGCTACTTACTGTGTGAGACCAGAGCTCAGCTGTACAAGGGCTCCTCCCTGCCTCTGTTCCTGGGATGCAGCAGGCACCAGTCTCAGCTTGCAGGCAGCCCTGTAAACTCATAATTCCCAAGGATGTGAACCGATCTCAGCAACGCATCCCTGCAGCGCAGTTAGGAGAAGTTCCCGGCACAACCCTGTCTGTGCTGTACGGTTTGCCTCTGTGCCTGAGAGGCACCAAGGACTGGGCTGGGTGGCTGCACATCTGGGGCTGGGGGTTTGACAATGTCAATGGCAAGTGAGGGCTCTGACAGGGATTTAACAGCGTAGCCGGTGTGAAACGTGACAGTGCTCTGAAGTCTTATGCCTCCTTGGTTTTATCTAGTGGTGGATTTGTTTGGTTTTCTCTTTTTACAGCCAGCTTGGTTTGTTCGTGGACACAGGAAAGTTTGGGGAGTTCAACCATGTTTTCCAGGATGATTTTTAAGTAGCTGGCTTTGCCCATAATGGATATTTCTGTAGCAAATTAATGGTGGCCAGTAAAAAACACCGATTTTATTGAAAGATGAAGCAGGCACAATGGAAATCCTACAAAAGGAAGAAAAGTCAGATTTCTTCTGAAGTTCTGTGTAGAATTGGGTTTTGTAGTATTCATGTCATTTTCCTTAGCAATACATAAGGAAAAGTGGTCTTTTTCAGTACTTTCAGTACTTTCAGTGTTGAAACTGCACACAGTTACACTGCAAATGCTATACTCCTTTTGTTCTTTTTCTGTTGGGGGGATGGTGTTTTTTCTCCTTTGCAATTTTTCAATGTTTTTTTTTTATTTGATTATTTTGGTTTTTTTTTGTTTGTTTGTTTTTATAATTTTGTTGTTGTTGTTCTGAGACACATTTCTGTTCCCCTTAATTTCTGTCCATATTTAGAAGAATGAAATGATTTTCCTCAGCTCTACTTATATCCCTAACATATGTATTTTGATAGATCATAGAGGCTTCATCTTTGGACAGATAAGCATTCAGGGCTTTGTAGCTTGTACTTTGAATATCTTGCAGCCTGATGAACAGTAAGGGGTCATGGAGAGAGAATGAAAAACTGTCATCACTGACTCACAGATGAAGAACTAAAACATTAAGGAATTAAATAGTTTTTCCAAGACTAATACAAAGAAAGACTTCTAAAATGTGGCAGAGACAGGAGTTTATAAACCAGATCTTGCCAGTCTCAGTCTTGTACCTTCCTCCCATCCCAGTGAGATCTGGTTTTAATCCTGGTCTCTGCACCAGAATTCCAGTGGGAATGAGATCTTTCTGGGAGTCAGAGTTAAAGATGTATTCCAGCAGCATGCTGTGCTAAGTTGTGGTCAGCCAATCGAATATCAAAGGGATTAAGTCTGTGAATCATTTAACGGGAAATTTCTCCTGCCTCAGTAGCATTGATGTTTTAAGGTGTGAAATTCAAGAACGGCTTAGTTCTCCTTTGGTCAGACAACTGCTCTGTAGCCTGCGTTATCAAGAGGCAGTCAAGAAGATCCCCTTGGGTCATGTGGCTGGTGTACATTTTTGTATTACCATAGTAGGCTAGTTTTAACCTGCAGGATGTAATCCTATTTACCTCACATGTGGTCTGTGCCCAAGGAGCATGTGCTCCACTTATATGTATTATTTGCATTAGCAGAGCACCTGGCAGCCCAAACCGTAGACTAGGACACTATTGTGCTGAGTGCTACATAAACATATAGCAAAGCAACGCCCTCCCCTTCATCCAACGGTCTTATAACAAAACACAGCAGATAAGATTTACACAAAGGGCGGTGGGGAACAGAGTTTGTCAGCATAATAGACTGTGACGTTACGATACTTGCAGCCTGTTGTGAACATTTTTGTTTGTATTGCTGAAAATTTTGAAAGAGAACTTTCAAAGACATTTAAGAATTACTCATGTCTAGGGGAAGCGTCTCCCTGGTAGCAGGAAGAGGTGGAAGAGTAGGTGGCAGAAAATGTAACAAATAGGCAATGAGAACAAGTATCATGGGCTGATGAGAAGTACAAGTCAATCACTTGTTACTAAACAGGAGAAGTCAGGTAGGAAAGGGATAGTCCAG